>BMAV01025515.1:87910-236974 GCA_019973955.1 Trichonephila inaurata madagascariensis
CATCAATAATTCGAAAACAATATATAATCCGACAACATCATGAAATACTCAACGTAATATTCAGTACAGGGATGTCCAACCCAAATGACCTTGCGGGCCACTTCGGAAAAACATTATAATCTCGCGGGTCGCACATAAAAATATGTACCTTTATATCAGATTTGGAAACAAAAAAACATTTATTGGAGTGAAAATTTAAAACAGAATGAATTATTGTTTTCATTATTTTTCATGTATACAGACATAGATAATATAATAATGTTTATATAATATAATAATGCAATGATCAAATAATGTTTGAAATATTACAGTTGCCATTGTCTTGAAAATTACGGTGTTCCTTTTGAATGGATCTTTCGTTACTCATTGTTGAAATTTGATAGTGCTGTCGTTCGCAAACGATTAAGTATACATTGTTCTTTATCTTAACCGTCCTGAATTTTTTTTTTTTTTTTGAAACTTTAAAAAACATCTCCCACTGCCTCTTGCTTTTTGGGTACTCCAAACAGAAAAGGAGGAGGAGAAACAAAAGGTACACACACAGAGAATCATGTACTATCCTTAGTAAAGGCCATAATGCAATTCGAAAATTGTTAAACAAGTAATTTACTGTAGTAAAATCAAAAGTAACTGTTTGATAAAATATTAATCTATTTTAATCTAAAGGACATTTCTACTATCAAAAAGGATTTATTTTAAAACAAGAACAGGTAACAGGCAAATACATTGTAGATATATATATAAATTTCCCCTCAAATAAATTTCAAAATGAAAAAACTCTTAAAAAATCTAATATTTAAAAAATTTTTAAAAAGAGTCGGTGGGCCGCAACTTACGTCCTGCGAGCCGCGTATTGGACACCCCTGATCTAATATATATAGCAGGGGGGGGGGGCGAACCTTAATGGATCAACGTGCCATTTTTTCTAAAGAATTGTTTAGGGAGATATGGACGTGCTGTCAAATGATTTTGACTTGCGATTATTAGGAAAATTATAAAACTAAATACTAACAACTCTCAAAACTCTTTATTTACTACGAAAAATACCTTTTGTACTGTATAGTTGTAAATATGTTTTAGTTATGCGTATTGTTCAAATTAAAGTAACGTTAGTGTGATTTCTGTTGTTGCAGATTGGGTGAAAATAACTTATATTAGGATTGTAAAATGCATTTTTTAGTAGAATGCACGCTGAATTGGAGTCATATGCCAAATGTTTATAAGCTGTTAATTATTTTTGTTGTGGTTCACTTTTTCGACAAGAGGATTTGTGATTTGTTTCAAAATGCCATTTTACAGACGGTGGTGCTCTGCATGCCATGTTCCAGAACATAAAAAACACACCGCTTTCTTGCCCTAACTAATAATGCCATATTTCCAGATTTAACAGGTTTGAAATTTCTGTTACACTTACTATCTAGCACTTTTTGTTTTTTTGCTAAACGAGTTATGTTAAATAACAGTTAAAAATCGCAAATACAACACAAATAAACTCTAAAATACAGTTGTGTCAACGAAATTGGCTATGTTATGCGTAGACAAATTTTGCATTATAAGTAACTGTAGTCCACGACGTAACTAAGGCAAGACAATAAATAACAAACGAGTGAACTCCCGCCACCCCATGCACCGCGACAGATCACTCGCGCGTTTGTTGTTAATACTTCAGTGTTATTTTGAAATAAAATGTAAAAAACGTGCCCAAAATATTGTGTAGCTTGCCATTGATAGCACGCGTGCCACTGGTTCGCCATCCCTGATATATAGAGAGAGTACAGTGATTATAAAAGTATTGATAGAGATACAAAGGAACAGAACAAGGATAGCCAACCTTTCAGGGAAGGCCACTTTCTGATAAAAAATAATTATTCGTGCTAATTCCAACAAAAACTGTAAAACGATGAAAAAAATGTCACTAATAAGCTTATTATGGATTTTTTTACGAAAATAGCACATTTTTAATGCAAATCTTATAGTGGAAATTTAAGAGTAATATAACAAATAAGACAAAACTACAAACTTAGGGTTTTATTGTTAACAAATTCTCTTTACAGGTTCAATCAGTTTAGTTATAAAATAAAAATGAGAAACTTGAAACACACACACATATTTAAATCAAAATTATTATTTAACAGTCAGTGTGTGTACTTAAAGGTGATTTTCAATGTTTAGTTCTTTTTACCAAGTCTATATATTAGGATTAGCGTTTGAAGATGCTGATCAAATTACGTTGTTTTAGGTATATATCAGCTAGTTTTGAGCGATATTTCGAATTTATGCTCATAATACAGAAAAATTCAATTCACAAACATAGCTTGACCCAAATTTTGCAGGGTTTTTTTTCGTCTAAGACAACTGCATTTCAATTAAATTGAAAAAAAAAATTGTTATTTATTATTTCTTTACAAATTTTTAAAAACTTTTCAGTAAATCTTCGCGCGCCACTGCTACAATTCCGCCGCGTTACAATGTTGTACGCGTGCCACAGGGTGACCACCCCTGGTATAGAACGTAGATGAAGGAAGAAAAAAGGTATAGAAATAGGTCAAAGTATTTTAAGAATGATTTAATAAATCTCTGATTTCCAAAGAATTCATAAATTATTACATGTTAATATACTTTTAAGATATTACTCTAGTCACGCATTGAACTGCAATCTCGTAACACTTATAAGTTCATTAAATTTATATAAGCATCTATAACCATCATAGGCTACATAAATTGTGGAATAACCTTGTATACACAGAAACAATATTTCAAACCAACTAACCAATACTACGTGTACGAAATTTTGTATCAGCGAGATTGTCGAGGAAAAGGAAAAATCAAACTGCTTGTAATTTATAGAATTAAAAAGACGTTGCATAATTTTAATTTCAAAATCACGCAACGTACTTTTATTTCGCATTGCACTGCGTGAGAGAATTCTATCCTGGCGTAATACGCATTTTCCTTCAGGAATACTTAGTGGGTATTTCCTTGTTAGATTCTTTTGGGGCTGAATATCATTATTGTGAAATGCAATTCCAGTTTTTTATCTCCGCGCATGCAATTAACTTTTAATTACCGTGTGAAAGCTAAATAGTTATCAAAGATAGACCAGGGGTACTCAAACTTTTTTTCTGCTGGGCCGCATAGATATGTCAGCTATTTCACGCGGGCCGCAACATGAGAATAAATGGGAGAGGGGGTGGAAAGCAATGCTTTAAGACCAAGATAACATTGGAAATTTAAAATGAGGAAAACTGATCAAAATATTATAACTCTTGTTTTGTGTTTTTAATTTTTTATAATATTTTTTATTTTTGTCACTAACACTAAATAAGAAGCATTTAAGAAATACTCCTTCACAATTTCAACATCAGTAAACGGTTTCAAATGTTTACCAATAATATAACAGCCTTGGTAGGATGTCTTTGTTACCTCTGTGATACTACCACTGAAAAAACATTTTGTTGCTGTTGCAAAGATTATTCAAGAAAGCCTATTTATCACCTCTTATATCTTCAAGGAAAAGTGTCATTGAATGATTCCTGTATATTGGCATTTTTAAATACAGCAGTTTCGTGACAAATCAAATAATTACTGATCCCTCTTTGTTTTTCGCTACAAAATAGTCAACCTCCCAATCGTCTTGAAACGATCTATTTTCTTCGAATATTTTTCGCTTGCAAGATATCAAAGATAGTTATAAATAATATAACTATCATAAAATGGTCGCTACTCCACTATAGTCTGTTATCACTAACTGTAACCGTTTCAAATAGAAAAAAGAATATCAATACGTACCCATAAGACACCGACAGCAAAAAGCTGGAACCCAAACTGGATTTAAGGAATGTTTTTTTTAAAAAATAATTATTTTTTAATTGAATATACTGTGATATGGTCGATCTTTGTCGACCATATCGTTGTGGGTCAGCGTAAGTAAGAGGTGTGGGATTCTCGAAATGAAGCGACAGTTTAGAATTCTTAATATGACTTTTATTAAGAGTTTAACTTAAATTACTTATATATCGAACAAACTTATATTAAGTGAGAATAAACCAAAACACGTAGACGTAGTTAACACAAATCGCGCAATGGGATCACTTATCTAAATAATTATCTTATCCGCCTACTCTCAATCTTAATAATATTTCGAATTCAGAAATAATCTTCCTACCTTGAATTTCCGCAACGGTCCAATCCACTTCAGATATTCAGTTAGGCTCGAGTGCAATAGTATGCACCTTGTAGTAATGGCGAGATCTCCGTGATTCCTTGGTAGGCCGTCAAATTACACTTCTACGTTTTCCGAACTGAACTTTCTCTAAATTGCCATCATGCTTACTAAAACTTCTGTCCTCTTAAAGGCTATCTTATTTGCATCTATACTTTCGTTTCACTTCTTGGATTTGGGTTGGAAAAGATTTGCCATTAATCTTGGCCGTCAAAGAACACAGAGGTTATGTTAGAGAAAGGACGCGTGAGCCGTCACAATACTGAGTTGCAAACTTGTTATTAATGAAATAAAAAATTCTTAAAATACTGAGTATTAAAAATGGGATATACACATTAAAAATACTATAAATATCTATATATTAGCAAATGGAAGAATTTGTATGGGTAGGGGTAATTGAATGGCTAAAAAAAAAGTTGTACAGTCTATACAACTTTTAGCCTATGCTAATGATATTGATATGATTGCTCGTCCCCTTCCTGCTCTGAAAGAGGCTTTTCTTGCCCTTAAGACTGCAACAAGTTGAATGGGTCTTGTCATAAAAGTAAAAGACTAAATATATACTATTTTCAAAAAGACAGAATACCAAATTTTTTTTCTTGAAATAAATTCATATAAATTTGAAACAGTTAAAAGTTTTATCTATTTAGGATCAATTATTACCTCTGATAACAGGATATCTCATGAATTCCAGAATCTCGATTATACCTAGAAAATATAGCTTTTTATGGACTGAGGAGGTTTGTAAAATCTAAATTTCTTTTTAGAAACACAAAATTTTTAATTTACAAAACTCTTAGACCAGTTCTTACTTATGCATCTGAGACTCGGATAATAACAAAACTGGAAGAAAATCAAATAGCATCCTTTGAGAGAAAATTACTTCGAAATATACTTGGAAGTGTAAACGAAAACACAATAACTGGAGAAGATACAATTTTAAATTACCGTAAAATCCGGCGTATAACGCGCACTTTGAACACAACAATTAATATTGAAACTCAAGGGTGCACGTTATACGCCGGGTATAAAAACGATGGCTTTAAAAATATCAAAAGAGACGAGCATAAAAAAAAAATTTACTCCTACATGTATTGAAACACTGTTTATTTAAAAGAAACGACTTGCCTTATGAACTAAAAGAGTTTATGGTGTTAATTATTGCACGATAATTAAAATGTATTAAAAATTAAACAAATTTACATCCATTTCAGAAGGTGAAAATATTGAACATCCTTATTCCGCTCACTCAATTATATTTTTATTTCCCTATCTGGTTCTACGGTTCTAAGGCAACTCATTACATCCATCGTATGATTTTTTTTTCATTGCCAAATACACCAGGATAAAAGACTACTAATCTGAACTTAAAAATATAGACATAAATTATTTCTCTGGCAAATAGAACTAAATAGACAACTCCCAACGAAGTTCTCGCTGAAGTAGTAATATCATATCCAAGCTCATATGCCTTCCTTCTTCCATCTATCATCACCAGTTACTACAAGTTGCAGTTCTAGAAGTATACTATTTTTTAAAAAATCTGGGATAACACCTCGAATAAATGACTAAAACATAGAAGCAATGTATACAGATATTTCAGATTTCTTCGTAGAAAAGGGGGTGCGCGTTATACGGCGAATATACCTAAAAATTAAAAAATTCAGCTTGAAAGTATAGGTGCGCGTTATACGCCAGATTTTACGGTATACAGAATTTATAAGCAATCGGACATCATTAAATGCATAAAATTAAATAGAATGAATTGGATGGCCCATATAATTCGAATGCCAGATGATAATGCTGTTAAAAAAAATAGTACAGTTCAAAATCACTAGGATTCGGAAGCGTGGAAGACCAAGGCTGAGATGGACAGACTCAGTGGAATTAGACTTTAGGATTATAAATAAAAAAAAAACTTGGAGAACGAAAGGGAATGAGAGGTCACAGTGGAGGAAACTTCAAAGGAAGGCACTGGCCCATGAGGGGTTGTCTTGCCGGATATGATGATGGTGAGGTAAATGAATAAGTGGTGTAACTAGAAAACGGAAAGACTTAGATATAAACGTTTGACACGCTGAAACTATGGAAGATGATGATTGCACCTTAAAATTTATAGTTTAAACCGTATACCAATGACATTACTATTGCTCAATGCATTCTATTGGGTTGCATGTTTTACCTGGGCCAGAGAACACAGAAAATGGACTCTATATAAGTGCCGGTTTATCCATTAGGCACTTAGAGCAGGGGCCCGGATAAGTGGGACTTAACCAGATTTTTAGGTTATAAATTTCGATCCACCAGTGCCAAGACGTCTTCTGCTCCCAGGGTCCGAAATGAGTTGAAATTGGCAATGCTCTAAAGGACTGAAAACGAGTAGCACATGAAGGGATGAGTCTCAATTCCGACTACTTCATGCCGATGGGATGCTGAGAATATGGCGTCAAGCTCAAGAAGCCATGGATTTTGCGTGCCCGGTTCGAAGCCAGGTACAAGATAATGGATGCTCAGTCATGGTCTGGAGTGTTTTAGTGTTTTTCCTTTTGGCTGTTTTAGGTACCTTGTGATACCCCGCGTGCTTGGGATATCATCTCATCTCCATTCACGTGGCCTATTTTTAAGGGAATGAAGGATTGACCACTAAACTCTGCCATAATAAAATTAGTTTATTATGATCTTAATTTATGTTCAATAAAACAACACTATTCTAGGAGGCCTATGATCAGGAGTGATGCGATGTAGACAGTAATTTTGACAAATAGCACAATAAACCACTGAATCTATATTTATACCTGATTTCCTAACGTACTAAAATCCGCTCTAAAGCTTAATCAAACTGTCTTACCGCTATTTCCTCGGCGAACAGCTACGGTCCTTATATCGTCGATATATTCTTCGATCCAACGTGCTCCGGCTAAGGGGATACTCTCCTGGTCTCGCAGCCACTTATAAATCATCTTCACTAGCACTATTAGACCGACTCATAGAACTTCACTTAGAGCTTTACCTCTCTTCACTTAGCTTCACTTCTTGCATTACCTCTCTTCACTTAGCGCTTCTAGAACTCCACGCGAATACTAACGCTCCAATATATACAATTCATAATCCGCATAACCGTGTTCTCTTCTTGGGTTGGTTGGAAAGAATTGCCATTTTGGCCCCAAAGATATCCGAAGAGGATTAATAGAAGTACCGATAAAGCCCCGTCACAATCTTTGGTACTTGTACCACAATTCCTCCTTAATGCGATTCGGTACAAACAGTTGCAGAGTGATTACCCCTATCCATTTATGTTGTATTGTTCTTCTCACAGAAATAGATTATTCTCAGCAAGACTTGCACTCAAATGCATCTCTCCCACATATTTCGTTTGGTTACTGTCTGTTTGGGTGATCATTTCTCTTGACTTCTGTATCATGAATTGGCCGCCTAGAAGTATGTAAGCGCTTCAACAACACTAGTGACCCTCACTGAATAATGGACAGTTCTAGCCAATGTTTGTTAAGTGATTTCCATGAAACGCTTCCGAAAATTTGCTGAATACAAGGTGTGATACACACACACACACAAAAATGAGACTAAGAGTGTACCTTAAAAAAAAGAGTGGAGTTGGCAACAGCTGTTTTGGGAACGTCATCCCACGCACCTCCTCTATCCATGTGGACAGTTTCGTCTTAATCGATCACGCCAGTTAGGAGTACTATGTCATTGAGTGAACACGTGGAATTTTACATTCTGCCGGGAAAATGTCCAATCAACATCAAGTTTCTTGTGAAACAAGAAATCAGCCAGGAAAAAAATTATAATATTAACCGAAGCTTATGGAAATGAAACTCTGTCTAGTACGTATGTGTTTGAATGATATAAGAGGTTTTCAGGGGGATGGGTCACAGTGCAGAAGTTGATGAGCCTGCTGGGTGCCTAAGGTCAGCGATTATACACCGACTACATTTTGTAATTTTGGTGTGCTTTGTACTACATTTTTACACTAACTCTGCACTTCGGAACAGAACTTGTAAGAAATTATAGCAATTGATATCGAGCACCTCACGCTTTTACTACAATGACATTAATTTTCTCGCTAATCATTTTATTATTATATTAAGAATTATTTTTTTTACTTTTTAGTTCGATTAACTATTAAAGCATGTTTTTTATTGTTTTAAACTATGATTTATTCTTTTAAAGACCGCGTTAATATTAAAATTTTATGCTTGCTAGCTTGTTCATTGAAATTTAATTTAAATATTCACCTTTACATAGCAAGAGAATTCCGGTAGATTAAAAATAAAAAGTCATATTTCGGAGTTTTTTTAAATATGAAAAGATTAAGTAATTCAGTGATTTTCGATAAAGTTAATTGTCCTTATAAGTAGAAAAGAGTAATTTTGCAAATATACTTAATCTCGCCATGACCAAGTGGCTTAAATATGTGTGTGTGTGTGTGATTAGGATTATATTCCAATTTGTGAAAGGGAAACAATTCAATCTATAGTATTAGGAAATCACCCTGTGGCATGTAATTAAAAATAAGTGAAAACCAGCCTATCAACAAATCATTGTATTTCATGTTAAAGCAGCATGTATTTTGTTTCATGTTAAAGCAGATTAATAGTTCAACTATTCCGTTGATTCTTTTCCATTCACAATCAAGTAAAGAAGAGGTATCTTATTTTGTCCCCCCTCACCTTCCAACTTTTCACTCAAAAACTTTCCCCCAAAGACTTGATGACCAAGTCGATCTCTTGTTCGATTTTTTGGCTGTCATTTTTCATAATAGTAGGTGATGTGATACTGATATGAATTTTCTTGTTATTCAATTCCTACTATTAGCTCACACCTCTATATATTTATTTACTTATTTATCTTGGTGGAATTTTCACTCGTTAATAAAATACATTTTAAAGCGCTCCATTGAGCTAAAATTTTATATACATGATATTATTTGGGATGAAAATACAATATATAATTTAATTATAATTAATAAAAATTAATTGATTAAAACTAATTATTTAAAGAATTACAGATACAGTCACGTTGGATTTATTTTTAGCGACTTGGGTCAAAACTTTAAAAGATTTTTTTTTCTCACGTTTTAAAGCATTCAGTTGAACTGAAATTTTATATGCATGATTGTTTTGGATGACAATACGATACTTTAATGATAATTAATAAAAAATTAATGACCACTTAATGTTGTGATTCTATCATATATGTATATACATATTCATATTAATTGTTACTATCTAATAAAAAGTAGCTAAAATAAAAATTTTCTTTGTTGATCTAAGTAGAAATTGACTTAAAAATTGTTTTTTTATATTACTTGTTTATTACTAAGATGAGACTATCAACTAGATTATCGTGGAAAAAATCAAGAAAAAATAATTAAAAAGACCAATTCTCTTAAAGATTAAATAGATTTCTTGTCAAATTATGAGTATCAAGAAATGGAATTGTTTATTATACAACTCAGAAGTCAGTATAAACGTTTACAGGGAAAAAATTCAATCCAGAATTTAATTCTTCATACATGTATTTCTGCATTTTTGAAAGGGAAAAACCAAATTCTAATACCCTTAATATACTTTGAAAATTAGAGATGTTTTTTGAGATAAAGATGGAAAAAGCTCCTTTTCTTATATTTTTTTGTCAATCATTATATCAAATGGCTAATTAATGGGCATTCAATAGTTCAAAAATTAATAGCTCAGCAAAACTTTCAATATTTTCATCGTCACGCTAATAACAGGGCTTGTATTTGGAAAATTATCCTGCAAAACAATTCTTCATAACTTATTCAAACTAATTAACGTATTCAAATAACTTCAAAACATCGTTGAACAAACATTAAATGATGATTGTTGAAAAAGTCCCCAAAAACTAGCAGGACTAAGTATTATTATTATTTATTTGGAAAGAAGATTCTATATTTGAAGACCCCGAACAATCCAGAATATAGTTAACGTCGCACACTAAAGCAACACGAGGGCTACTGGTGACAGAGATCAAGTAACGAGGACGACACCTGAGCTGGCACTTCTCTCTCCGTACTCCCACACTGATTCCTTCCGTACTTTAAGCCTTGTCAGATTTAGAGTGCATCAGTTCCTCTGTATGGTGAATCTTTAGTTGAACTAGGACTTGAACTCATGACACTTCAGCCATGAGACCGTGACCATGACTTTTAACCATAGATAAAGTTCGGGTGAGTGAGTGAGCAAATATTTACATCGCAAAGTTCAGCTACTCGAAGGCTTTTGGCGACGGACCGCGTCATTTGTACAATTGTCAAGTGAGGAGGACGACACGTAAGTTGGCACTCCCTCTCCTAACTACCACACCACACCAACGGAAGGACGTTTGAGCTCTTGACAGATTTAGATTTAACGTACATCATTCCCCTACACGGTGGGTCTTCAGCGGTACTAGGCTCGAACTCATAAGACGCCGGCCACGAGTCCGTCACCTTGACCACTAGGCTACCACGGCCTTGAATTGAGTTGAGTTTGGTGTTTTATGGCACAAGAGCCAGTTTTGGCTATACTGCGCCAAACATTCATAGGTCTGTGGTCTGGACGGGAAAAGAAGAAAAGGAATCGGATGACAAGATGGAGGGTCGAAAATAGAGAAGGATCACTGGGGTACCCCGGGGTCGTGACACCCGTGTTTACCGAAGACCAAAGATAGTAAACCCCTTGGGAAAAGAAAAGGATCACTAGGGTACCTCGGGATAGGCTACCGCGGCCTAGATATAGTTAGGATAAGATTATCTAATGCAAAACATGCTTCACACATACCAGGAAAACTTTGTTTTATTGTAGTAAATCAGTAAAAAAAAATTATCATTATTAGTTAAAATTAACCAATAATTAATCAGTCACTGACTGCATTGATTATCTCTTTCAAAAAGCCATTAACGAAGTCAATAACAACTCATTCATTGCACTTGAATAATAATAAGACTTACTGTTCCAACTAGTATTAATTATACTACTATACACTCCCCCCTCCCATCGCTATTTTGTTATAAATAACCAGTTACGACTATTGGAGCTCATGTTAGGAATTTTAATGTATTGCTATACTTTTATATCTTTCATATGAAAAAAGAAATCCGTAAATGACATTTTACCCTTTGAACCACATCGAATATTTCTTTATAACAGCTTGCAAGAAAAGTTGAAGGAACCAGGAAAAGTTCTTTTTTTTTTCTTTCTGTAAAGTAGGTCGCCTTAATCGCCATCACGTGGATCTCAAAGATGCGGAAGACAAGCCGAAAAAGGGAAACTGAAGCATCAAAAACTCTCTCCATTTGAGCCACAGGCGATATGCAAGACGTGGAGGAAGTGCCTACTTCCTGACATTTGTCTAATTATAGATCAGGTTCGGGCCTTTAATCAGGTCTACGTTCCACTTTGGGCTATTTGAGAGCCTCTGTGACGTAACATACACGAGTCTGGAACATGTGCGAGAAAAATTGTGATGGAACTCTACTTTCGAACAAAAAGGTAAACAACAGGTTCGAGGAAGTGGCTTTTGTTTTTTCTGAGATGTCCGATTTATAGCGCTCGTGGAGCGTTTAAATATTATAAATGCGGCATTGGAAGGGTTGAATTTGGGGTGAAAAGAAGTCAATGTGTTCAATGAGGAAAAAGTTAACTTTCGATTCGCGTCAATTAAAAAAAAATAATAATGTGCTACAAGTTGCTGGGCTTGTACTTCGAGAACTTTAAAAAGAAAGAAGTAATATGTTTGTTTAACCTCAATCTCACAGCTGTTAGGAATTAACTAAACAACGATGCAACGTCATTTATCATGATTATTTTGAGGGATATTATATATTTGATAGATTTTCTAACCAAGGGAAAATCTGGATCAATATTTGCCTACTTCTAAATTTAAAATGGGGGCTCCGCTTTTTAAAATGAGGTGAATAACACGATTAATTTTTCTTTACTGATTTTTTTACACTTTATGTATTTTTAACGTCGATTCTTTAATTTACAGATTTTATATCTGTTTTTAGAAAGTCATGTTGTGTGATCTCCGATTTTTGAAAAAAGAAAATCATTCTAAGCCATGAAGTGAGTGAATATTAACATCGCACTGTTCAGCTATACTCGAGGGCTTTTGGCGACGGACCTCGCATTTTTGAACCATATTCAAATGACGAGGACGACACCTGAGATGACACCCCCTCCCCCCTCTTCTAGCTCTTCTACACCATACCAACAGGTCTAATCCATGGATGGGCAATTGTTTTGGTTCGAGGGTCACATTGTGGAAGCGGAGAATTCCGGAGGAGAATTTTAAAATGAGTGCATTCATTAACCATGCATATTGAAAAAGGTATAAATCGTGCCAAAAAATCAATATGTATATAAGTGAAGCAAAATAGTGGCAGTTCTGTTAATTTTACTGTGCTAATTGCGTACCTGTATAGTGTGCAAGTACATTTACTTTTAGAATCAGTTTAATGAGACAAATGTACCTTTTCTACAGTTTTTTTTTTAAATGGGAAAAGTCAAAATAAAACAAAGTGAGAAAATGAATAAGTTTATTACATCATCACAAAAAGACATTGTTTATTTTGAGTAGATTGTAATTGTTACAAATATGTATTGACCACAAATGAACAGTTCACAGACTTTTTGAGTTATTGTTACTTGTCTATACTCAAACAAAGAGGCTGTGGACTGTTTTCTTATATGTTGGTTTATTGTGCGACGGTTGGTGCCTCGTACTCCGTAGTTAGAGTCTACAGGAATACTGAATACAAATTGTAAGTAAAAGATGACTATCAGCGCCATTTGCTCATTCGGGTCGTAACATAGAGAGTTTATATAAAAAAAGAAAAGTGAATGCAAAAATTTTTAAAAAATACCATATAAAATGACGAAATATTAACACTCAAATTAACATTAAAACTGAAACGATAATTTAAAGAAATAATAACGAAATAAGCACATATATATATTTGAAAAGAAAATTTAACGTTTCACCAACTTGTCAAAGAGCATCGTGATTTTACCCTTCCATATATTTAACATGCATCAGCTTTTCTACTTTACAGGTCGTTAGGGGCATCAAATCTCGAACCCACGATTCGATAAAAATAATTCCAATCACGTTTTCACGACCAGTGAATCTGTAATGAAAACAGCTGCATTTTAAATGCTACAAAATCTTTAAACTCCTTCTTGAAGCGAAGATCTGAAGAGTGAATTATGAATTTAAATGTATCTTTGTCTCCTGACCCTCGTTGAAAGCTATGAAAAACGTAACAAACTACAGTGAAATACGTTTAATGTAAAAATACTTAAGGTATCCGACTACGTTCGGAACCGTGATTTTAAAAAGCGCATAAATGGATAATTTTCATGATATTTAGTGTCCCTTTGTTTAGAATACATGTATAAAATTGTTTTAAGGCTATTATATGACAAAAAAATTATTTAAATACAATATTTTGGCAAAAAATTAACTTAGAATAACCTTTTTTCATAACACGTTCTTCTTTTATAAAAAATACTTCTATAATAATAATATTGTGTGTGTGTGTGTGTGTGCTTACATAAAGTAAAGACTTCTCCAGAGAGTCTCAACTAGGATTTTTGAAAAATTCACATTATTTTCAGAGTTGAAATAAAATGATCATTCACCCATTGAAATAATGTGATCGGCGTTTTTTTTCTTAAAATTTCTTCCCTCTGTTGTAGTAAAATATGGATAAATCCACTTCTAAGTTATATGTTTCAAAAATTGTAGTTGAACCTCTGTACAGAGGTCTGAGCTATATACAGGCAAAATATATTATTATATAATAGAAGCATTTTTCATAAAAGGAGAACGTTTTGAAAATGGGTCATTCTATGTTAACTTTTTGTCAAAATATTTCACTTGAATAATTTTTTATTGTAATACTATTCTTAAAACAATTTTATATACGTTTTCTAATTTAAGTGACACTATAAATATCATAAATATTACCCATTTATACGCTTTTGCAAAATCACGGTTCCGAACGTAGTCGGATACCTTAAGAGACGAAATATCGGTTAACACGAATGAAGACAACGGTCCCGACAAACTATGTATTTTCATGTATTTTTTTTTCTTAACACGAAATAAAAATCGCTTAACACGAAAAGATTTCTCTTCTGGCGTAAGAAGGATATTGAAACTGTGCAGACACAAGGTATCCGAACACGTTCGGAGTACTTTTTAACAAAATACCGTATTTAAACATTATAAAAGCTCTTTTAGGGGACTCAATGCCAATAAATACTACGATTTAACTAACAATATTTAAAATAAATTAGCTGAATTGTACAAAAATCACAATTATAAGTGAAATTTTAGCAATATTTTTGAAAAACTTCAAAGCAGTTAGAGAAAAAGTAATAAACATATATTAGTAAAAGTATTACTGAAACAAATTAGATGTATTTATCCAGAACTTGTACTAAAATTTTAATGTTTTTTTTAAAATTTGAAAATTTTATACCTGATTGAGTAAACAGTATAAGAAATGTTATATTTTTGTATGAGACCATTATTTAAATAATAAGCCATAACTCAAAAAGCATTTATACAATAAGAAATATTTTAGTACATTCTCTAGAAAATAACATAATTATCAGGTTCAAAAAGTTTTATGGAAATACATTCGTAGCATTTTGAATTATCAGACTCGCCATGATAGATTTTGAGCAATTTAAATGCCCAATTCTGGTAGATTAAAGACCCATTTCCGGTTTTTCTAACTTTGCAAAATTGATTGTATTTTGGCCTCTAGGTAGCGTAGAAACAAAATAAAGTATGTTTCGTAATGCCAAAAGATAGTTCTATTTAATACAATAAGAAATAAATGTCTTGCCCAAATTTGGTCATTTTCAACGTGTTCGGAGAAAACTTCTGTATTATTGAGCTATTCTGTACTGTATCATCGGAAGAATTGCAGTGGATGATGATAATGTGTGTCAAGCCCCAATTATGGCAGACAAAGATATTTTGGAGTTTGCTCAAAGCTAAAAAAAATATCATGGATACAGATTCCGACTACGAAAATGAAATGAATAATGCAGCACCTGTTCGCACATCATCCGAAATAAGGAACATCATGAAAAGTATGCGCAGTTATTTAGACGTACTTCCAATGGTGAAATGAATAACAAAATAGAACAATTTGTTCACAATTTGATGCTAAAAAAAGACAATGCAAATATGAGATTAGTTTCCAGAAATTCAATAAATCTTTTGTTTTTCAAAAAACTTAAATATTTTGTATTACATTTCATTAAGTTCTCGTGAACGTTTTTCTTTCATTGATTTTTATTAAATACATGCATAGATACATATCTATGTACATAAAATGCACTCTAATAAACTTAAATTTATTGAATATGTGTTTTTTTAAATATTTTTAACACGCAATTCTTTTTGCACGAAAAGCCCTCGTGTAGCTGAACAGTGTGACGTTAATATTCACTCACTCACTCTTTTTGCACGAAAAAACATTTCAGTCCCCTCAGTTTCACGTTAAACGATTTCCACTTTATGTAATCTGCTGTAACTAAAATAAAACAAGTACACAAAATGATTATTTCAATGATGTTAATGGATTTCACGCGCAACTAAAAATAATTTTATTTGTGAAAAAAATGAAAAATGTACAAGTGAAAACACATTTACATCAAATTTGCATCTACGCAATTGTTAATTTTAGCCCACGCCTTCTCCTACGCTCATTTTATCTTAAGTCACGGAGGAACAATTTTTCAAGTATCATTCATCAAGACACTTGACTGCGTTTGTTGAAAAAGTCGGTTTCTTGAAGTGGAAATAGTTAGCTGCGCAGTGTAAACTATAAGAGCTCGAATACAGAGGAGTAATAACTCTTTTTCTTATGAGCAAAAACTTAATGAAGCAGCGATATCGTTTTAAAATAGTACACAGCAAAATGTGTGAAATATAGATTGAAAGCCCCAATTATATAAGTTTTAATCAAGCTATGGTTGCTTGGTCTGTATACAAAAGCATGCAGAAATCGCATTTTTCTTATGAAAATCATTTTTTTAATAGTTTCAGTTTTAGTAATTCTGTTTATCATTTCAGAATTTTAAAACTCCTGTTAATACAAAGCAATTATAATTCGGAAGGATAAGTTAAATACCATAGCTCTTAAATTCAAAAAGTTCTGGTCCCTTAATTTGATTGAAGTTTTCAAGGAAACAATACATTGTTGTGCATTGATATAACTTATAAAAGCTTTTACATGCCCGCTTCTCTGGGTATTTTTTGACGTTATATGACGACTCTATATAGTTTAAATGTTATAGTTATCCAAGTCCTTGCATTAAGCTTTCGATGTTTTATGTTTGAAGATCTTACAGGTTGGGCTAGAGTGGTATCCAAGCGGCAAACATGCCATCAAAATCTACTTAATTTGATTAATTTTATTACATCAATCAGGGCCGGCTCTAGCAGTTTTGCCGACCCGGACAAAAATGGAAAATGCCTCCCCTCTCTCCAAAGCAAAAAAAATTTAAATAAAAAAGATAAATTGTTCAAATAGGTATACACCTGCAAAACTTGAATATAATTCCTGCGAAGACAGCATAACAATTAATACATATAATTTATATATATGTATATATATATGTCAAAAAATACAAAATAATTCTAAATTAAGGACACAATTAGCTATTATTTCAAACAAGTAATATGTAAGAAAAGGAATCATCTATTTCAACAGACCAATTTCTTCGTAAGAGGGTCTACTGATGGTGGGCATCCCAAGCATTCATTTTAACTTATAGTAACTAGACTAAATACTAAAATAAAACATTTCCTATGGCTCTCTATCTACCAAAAACTTATTACCCCAGTCCCCTTTTGGATAGCTGACACCGGATGAAAGGAATATTCGTTGTAGCCCCACTCCGCGATGAGGAGTTAGTTACTAATGAAAGATATGTAAGCACACATATCGAATTTCATGACTTAATATTTAATCCCACCTCAAACCCTTCAAGTTTCAACATAAAAGAAAACGGACATTAAACATACATAGTACAAAATAAGGAACGTTAAATGAAATACCAAATTTACACCCAAAAGCATTTCAGAATTTTTCTCAAATTTTTTGTAACAAAAAAAAAAAAAAATCACATTTGATCCAAATGCCGCCCTTGGCAGGGGTCCGATTTGTTCGGCCCTAGAGCCGCCCTTGCATCAATATCCATATAATTTTTGTAAATTTCAGCATTTGTTCTCTATAAAAATCACCCTCTTTACTTCTACCAAAAATGGTTCTCAGGATATTTCTCCCACAAATAGCGATATTGTTCTCTTTTTTTCTTTAAAAGGGTCGAAGAAACATAGGTCAGGACTGGACGTATACTAGTTTTGTATATGAGAAAAGTATGTTGTTATCAATTCATAATAATAGTGAGTTTAGAAATAATTTACACCCTTCACTGACTCTTAAAGATTAATCAAAATATTTAGATCATAAAAACAACCCTCGAATATAGCTTCTTGAAATAAAGAATGAAACTTATCAATCACGGATGAGCAGATGTCATGAAGCATGTATGTGATACTCCATAGACAGGTGTATTTCAAGAGGGAAAAAATATCCCTCAGTCTAGATAGAGATGAAGGAAATGGAATCGTCTGCCATTTTCACTCTTTCCGCATTCTAATCGATGATTGTTCGAGTGGCAAAAGGAAAAAATGCCTCGGTCCAGTCTTGTTAAAAGCAGTGAAGCAATTAATTACTTTTCCTTTGTATGGAGATCGAATAAAGATTACCTTTCTTACTTTACTTATTCAAGAGGAAGATGTTAGCCGTCGTTATTCTTAGTTTTGCGTTCTGTTAAAGACTGGTTACGTATGAAAAATAGTTGTGACTGATTTTTCCAGTGTTAATAAGATTAAGTATTATCTTAAATAATAAGATAAGTAGTTATAGGTAAGTAGGAACCGATACAAAATAGAGCTCGAGCAAAAATCCTGTTAAATTTGTCGTGATAAATGGTTCCATAAAACGCGTGTTGTTGCTGGTTGTAAGATTTATGTTTTCTAATTTTGTGCAATTTACTCTAGCTATTAAATAATCTATTCTGAAAAATAATAAAATGATCTAATTTTTTACCAAAGTGTGTTGTTGTTGTTGTTTCTTATCCCAGATGGTGTAGCTCAGCTACAACATAAAGTAAAACTCAAACAATTAAGAATATGTCTCGGGGAGACCTGGTCAGCCTCGCACCTATGATACTCTGGAAAGACTTTCCGGCCCTGTTCAAAAGTAAGAGAACTGATGTGGCCACTAAAAAGCGCGATAGAGTAGTCTGCCGATCCCTAGGAATATTAAGTTGGTGACACCAACGAGGTTTTCTCCCAAAATACCAAGGGTGAGCAGAGGGCACTCTCCAAAGTGCATTCAATTCCATCCTTTTATAACAGAGGAGAGTTCAGCAAAAGTTAGACATGCGTCACCTCTCAAGGCGTCAGCAGTGGCAGACTTGGCCAAAGTGTAATTGATATAATGTAACTTAGAATCTGAAAAAAGAAACTCTACTTTCAGTAGTACAGTTCAGTAGAAACAGAGTAACTACTTTTAAAACCGTAAAGATTACCAAGATAAGCTTTAATTTTTGTATTTAATTTTGTAAATGACAAGCCCACATGGAGTCACTGGTAATTATTAAATTTGTTTTTAACTTGTGGTAATGTTAAATTAGTTATAAATACATTGTGCCGCACTGATACATTTGTAAAGGTATTTTATCAGTGTATTTTATTTTTTATTGTGTCAGAATGTATTTTGTATGTTTACTGTCAATAAATTAATAATTTTTTAAATTATCCTTTGTTTTTGACTTTTCAATACGCTCGCGCCCCCTTCGTAAAGTTATCACGCCCCCCTAGGGGGAGTGCCCCACAGTTTGAGAAACACAGACCTATGGGTAGTAGAACTAGAAGACCATCAAGACTCCGATGGCTGAAATCCATTAACACTGATTTCAAGACCATAAGGATATGGAACTGGCAGGAACTGGCGACAAGAACTGCTTGAAAAATATGTTCTGGAGGAAACCAAGTCCCATCCGGGGCTGTTGAGGCAACGATGAGATGATTTACTTCCTTCCTTCCTTTACTTCCTTCCTTTCCCATGGAAAGAATAGCATTTTAAAGAATCTAATATTTTGATTTTCACGCATTTTTGAATAAAGCCTTTATTTATTTACTATAATTTTCCTTTTACCCTTGCGGATGTATGCTGAAAGAATTTTGCTTAAGCCGCAATGGTTCTTTACAGACTCTAACGACACAAAACTTTTTTTCTCGAGTGACAAAATGCGTACAACTTAAACAAGGTGTCCCAAAAATATCGCCCAAACTCTGCACAGCTCGATTTGATTGATTGAATATTAACGTCGCACTGTTTAGCTACACGAGGGCTTTTGGCAACGGACCACGTAATTTTGAACCACGGTAAAGTGACGTGGACGACACCTGTGTGAGCTGACACCCCTCTCTCCTAACTACCACACCACACCAACGGGAGTACGTTTCAGCTCTCGACAGATTTAACGTGCATCGTTGCCCTACAAGGCGGGTCTTTAGTGGTGCTGGGCTCGAACTCGTGACGAGGCAAGCCACGATCCGATACCTATACCACTCGGCTACCGTGGCCATTCCTTTGTGTTGGGAGTACATTAAAAAAAATTCTGAAGAACTATACCTGTAAGTTCTATAGTTTATGAGAAGAATATAGTAAATTTTAAAGAATGAATGAGAATGATGATGCCTGATGATTCACATTATGGAGCTCTGGCGCATTTCTGTGCTCCCGTACTTAAGGTATCCGACTACGTTCGGAACCGTGATTTTGCAAAAGCGTATAAATGGATAATATTTATGATATTAAGTGTCACTTAGATTAGAAAATGTAGAAAAAGTATATAAAATTGTTTTAAGAATAGTATTACAATAAAAAATTATTTAAGTACACTATTTTGACAAAAAATGAACATAGAATGACCCATTTTCAAAATATTCTCCTTTTGCGAAAAATGCTTCTATTATAATAATATTTTGCCCGTATATAGCTCAGACCTCTTTACAGAGGATCAACTAGAATTTTTGAAATATATAACATAGAAGTGGGTTTATCCATGTTTTACGACAACAGAGGGGAGAAATTTTAAGAAAAAAACGCCGATCATTATTTCAATGGGTTGTAACTCTGAAAACAATGTGAATTTTTCAAAAATCATAGTTGAGCCTCTGAACATAGGTTTGAGCTATGTACAGGCAAAATATTATTATAATAGACGCTTTTTTCACAAAAGGAGAATATTTTGAAAAAAGGTTATTCTAAGTTAATTTTTGGCCGAAATATTGTATTTAAATATTTTTTTTGTCAAAATGTCCTTAAAACAATTTGATACATGTATTCTAATCTGTGACACTAAATATCATGAAAATTATCCATTTATGCGCTTTTTTAAAATCACGGTTCCGAATGTAGTCGGATATCTTAACTGGCTGGCGATGGCAGACCCCGGCCACTGGATTAGAAGTAAGGGTAAGGTTCTATAGCCTCCACGATCACCAGACTCACATTGTTATATTTTTTCTTATGGCGTAATCTCAAGGAATTGGTGTATCTATAAGGTGTCTATAGATACACCACCTATAGATATAGGTGTCCTTCCTCGAAAAATATCCTTCTACTTGTCCTCCTTTTCAATATTTTAAAACTGATCTGTTTATCTCTATTCGGAGATGAACTAAACATGTTTTCAATATGTCGAAGAATAGTCTGAAACCAATATCACAGGAAAAAACAGTTTTCGATGTTGTTTTTTGACTTCATCACAAATTGGGCAGATATAGAAAATTGTGTTGAGTTTTTATCTCTATGGCAATTGTCTGTTTGAATAAATTAAAAGACTGAATGTATATTTAAATTCTGACTGGAACAACTGGTATAAATCAGCATGCTGAAATTGATAAAAGATGGGTGGAAATAAAAGTGTTCAAAAATGAACACTTTCCATATGAAAATTTAGTTATTCTTGTTGAATTTACGTAGTACTGACCTGGAACTAATGCAGAAATTGAAAGAGCTTTTTCAGTTCGTAATGATTTTTAGACAAGTGAGAAATCAAGATTGAATGTTGATACTTAAGCTGTAGCACTTATTGTAAATCTCAATATAAAGGACATTTTTTGCTCCGAAATTTCTGATTTATTAGAAAATGATATGTTGACAAAAAAAAAATATTTAATGGGAAAATACTCTTTTAAGTAAATAATTAAAAGGAATGCAAGCGTAATTAGCGTATTTTTATTTGAATTAATAAAATGTTTTATATATTTACGCTGTAACTTTTTCTTAAACTTTTCGCGAGCGTCCTCCTTTTCAATGTAAAAAAACTGGTCTCCTTAATATCTAGAAGTAGCGACTAGACCAGGGGTCGGCAATCTTTTAGCTGTCGCGTTCCAAACCAATCTACCAACATGATTCAGCGTCTCACACAGTAGAACGTTTTTGATATAATTCGATTCCCGCGGTAATGTATGCAGAGTTCAATAATATAGGCTTTTAGTTTTGTTATATATTAGTTTTGCATCATTTAAAGATATTTCTTAACATCAAACAATATAACTATTTCTACAACAAAAATAAAAAAAATTAAAATTATACGTACCTTATGTATTTTTAAACATATTTATTCAAGTAAGAAAAGAAAAACATAGAATATAAGTATATCTCCCTTAATTATAGTTAAATAAAAAATTTTAATGCGAACCTAAGGCTTGCACCGCTCTATTTCCATATCACAAAATCAGGATATAATTTGTGACTTTCAACTTGATACGATTCTGAGTATCCAGTTGCTAAAAAATTTCTTTGCGGATTCGGAATATTTTTCATACGAGGAAAGATTTTTTACTTATATGAAGAACCAAAAGCGGAATGCAGAATATACCGTAAAATCCGGAGTATAATGCGCACCCATACTTTTAAACTGAAATTTTTAATTTTTAGGTATATTCGCCGTATATCGCGCACTCTCCTTCTTACGAAGAAACCTGTAATGTACGCGCGCAATGTTCTTATGTTTTGAAGTCATTTATTCGGCGTATTATTACACAAGCTTTAGAAAAAATAGTATACTTCTAGAACTACAACACTTTAAGTTCATAAGGAGTGTATATAATTTCGTTCAAATAAACAGTATTTCGATACATATACAAGTCTAATTTTTTTCTATGCTCAACTTTTTATTTTTATTTTTAAAGCTCACATTTTTAAAACCGGCGTATAACGCGCACCCCTAAATTTCAATCTTAATTTTTGAGTTAAAAAAGTGCGCGTTATATGCCGGATTTTACGGTATGCAATTTTCTCTCTCTTCAAACAATTCAATCTCTCCAGCAATGACACTCAATAATTTACAAAATAGCTGTAAATTTATCTTTAGATTTATATTGCAGATTTTTTTCTTAATTCCCTAAAAGTCTGTAATTTTGAAGATGCTTGTCAAATAAGAGGTCCATTACAAATTTATCAACTTCCATCCACTCAAATATTGGCAAACTTCGTAAAGTAGGGCTGAGTGTCATTGGTAATTATACCACGTGCCACATGTGGCACGTGGGGCATAGGTTGCCGACCCCTGGACCAGACAAATAGACTTAGTTGCTCTTCTGCATGTGCTGCTTATACTTCGGTGGACACTGCGCATGCAATCATGCATTCCACTGCTCGCTCAAGCCTGTCTAAAAATGCACAGTGGACCAGTGGCGCAGCGTGGGCGTTCGCCACCTGGGGCCGACCGGAAATTTGTCGCCTCTCTATTTTAATTATTACTCAAGAAAATGGGTAAAAGTCAAAGAAAACAGCTTTAAATTTTTTTATTGATTAAAAATGCACTTTTCGAGTTTTTTCATAGCTAAATCTTTTATATAACTGTCACTATCAATATGTATGCCATGCTCAATTGCCAGAATAACTAAATTTGTTAGCCTTAACGTGGACATAGTAGATTTAAGAAAGTTTTTGATTAATTTTAGCTTAGAGAAGCTTCTCTCGCTTCTGGCATTACTGATGGCAGGTGTTAAAAAAATGTTCAATATTATGACAATGTTTTGTAAGCCATCTTCAAGTTTGAACTCAATAATATATTTTAATAAACCCAGATTGCCGGAACTAATGGGTTCTTTTTTACAACCTGAGTCTGTTGCAGCTACGAAAGCTTATATACGTACGCGCTCAAGTTGGAATTCTTCTTTGTTAATGTCTTGAGGAGCTTGATCTTAAGTTCGTTCATATTCAATATCACTTAAAAAAGTCTATTTTTGAGCTAGATTCTGCAACTGTTGGAATTTTTTCGAATTTCAGCAGTTACTCTGTTTATGGAAGGAAGCATTGTTCGCCTCAAGTCATCTTCATACGATAACTGAACATCTTTACTTCCGTCGCCGAATCTATGCTTCCTCCTGATTCGTCTTGGGGGTTCAAAAGAAATTTCAAGCTCTTCACATAAACTTTTATCATATATTAATGCGTCATCCACGAAATCATCTCGTTTTGCTTCTAATATGGTCTGTAAAGCACGTATTTTTTTTAGCACATTGGTGGGTATTTAACTTCCTGCAACTGTGCGTGTATAAAAGCTTTCACCCGTTTCCTTCAGTTTCGTCGCGCGGGCGCGATTTGGAGTTTAAAATATTTTATGAATTTAAATTCGTATGCCGCCCGAGGCCATGGCCTCCTCTGCACCGCCCATGCTACGCCACTGCGGCGGACATTTTAAACATCTGCCTTTATAAATATTTGCAAATGTATCCAATACTGAGATTTTTTTGGCTGAGACGTCATATTTTATTTTTATTATTTTTCTCGTAAACTATGTATCGTACAGGCACAGCTCTTTCGGCATTTTTATGTACCCCCGACGAGGAATCTAGTTGTGCAGAATTTGGGTACTATTTTTCTGATACCCTGTACAAAGCACTTAAGTATAAAATAAATATTCGCAAAATGTCCTAAAAAATTTCAATGTTTGTTTTGTCATCTTTTTTCTATTTATATAATCAATGTTTTTGATAAATTATACATAATGGTTTTCACAGTGAGTGCATTCCCTAAAAGCCTTTCTGAAAACCACTTAAAGTAATTCTCAGAACTTAACAAATGTACAGTTATAAATGCTTGCGTATATCATATTTCACAATTCAATGATTGAATGACTAATAAATTATAAAAACATCTGTCCTTAATTACGGTAATCAGTGAATGTAAATATACAAGGATAAAAATAACCATCTGATTTAACTTGAAACGAACTCTAGGAGACCTTGAATAACGAATTTTTATCCATGTTATTTCAATGCGGAATTGTAACTGGAATAGTGACTTGTCTTCATGAGATAAACCAGAAAATTATTAATTCAGCTCGTTTAAATACGTACTAAGGCTAAAGCAAGAAATGAGTATGATCAAATTAGATGCAAGTGTGAAATCAACAGTTATCTATAATATTTACTTTTTTTACATGATATTTTATATAATAATTAAAGAGCGAAATATGTTCTTATAAAATAATAATCATGAAAGTATTTATATAATCGATTTTTTTTAAAAATTTAAACCACTAATGTGCTAGAGCTTCGCACGTGTTAAATTAAAAAAAAATAATTTTAAAATTTGATTAGTATTGCAAGCATAATATTTTTTAAGGAGTGTTTAACCCTGTACTAGAAAATATTTTCAAAAATTTTTAATGGGGGCTCACATTATAAATAATTTTAAACGAGCTACAATTTGGTTTCACAGTAAAAAAGTGGCGTACTTATCCGGAAGGACAAAAAACCCGTGACCTTTGTTTGGATCCGTAGCCGAGTAACTTAACCACTAGACTAAAATGATCACTTTAGTCCGTAGGTTTTACTGGCTTATATATAGATTCTGCTCTACGGGCCCTGGAACGATCCAAAATAGAAAAACCAAAAGAAAATAAATTATAGTTTAAAAAAACTAAAAAACACCCTTTAATAGTTAATCGATCTAAGTTGTAACTTAATCTTTTAGTCGCCAAATCTGGAGGTGGGATCTGAAATTAGTCGCCAGATGCAGGTTTTTAATTAATTTATTTACAAAACTCCTCATGCTTCACATTGCATAACCTGAGGCTTACAAAGATATAACTGGTAACACAATTATATCATTTAAAACAAAATTAAAAAAAAAACATTTAAGACAAAACATAAAATTAATTAAAAAGGATGAAAGTACACAAATATAAAAAAAAGGGGATGTACCAATATAAAACTTTAAAAATCTATACAGTAAACAAACTTTCTTATGACATTTAGTCTTTCAGTATAATTGACCAATAAAGACAAAACAGGTGGCCAGGAAATACCTAAACGTTTCAACTCCTTTTAAAAATTTTCTCTTTTGCAAAAATATAGTTTACAATACAATAATACATGTTCCACAGTTTCAGCATCCTGACCACAAGAACAAATATAACTACCAATTAAATTAAATCTAGACAAATAGCTCTTAAAATTTCCATGTCCTGTTAGAATCTGTGGTAGCTGTAGGCGAGGACAAGAAACACTTGTCCTGGACAAACTGTTCCAGGGGGAAACAGTTCTTTCCCAAGCTAAATGCTTCCAGTGGAACAATGGCACAGACATCAAAAGGTTCATATCTTGGTAAGTTGCCTCTTTGGCCAACTGGTCCGCTCTATCATTGCCGAGATTTCCGCTATGGCTCCGGACATAGGAAAAGTGGATGTCACAGTCTTCAAGGTAGTACAGAATAGAATGTAACCTCTACAACAAGTTTTTCTGTAGAATTTACGTTGAGCAACAATGGAGTGAAGACAGTGAGTCAGTGCAGATAAGAAAGTTGGCGTTCCAATCCAGCGCCTGCCTGACTTCCCCTCTCATCTGTTGGTTCATATTTCACTTCGATAAAAGAGCTGATTCAATGATTTTGCACTGAATTTCGAAAGCAGCAAAAAACGCGTCATCGTCGCCTTGGGATCTGAAAATTGGAAATCGTTAATGCTTATGATCCTGATCAGAACAATGGAACAAAATTATTATATTAACATCGGTCCTGGACAAGTGAGCAAAATTTAGAATTAATCTGACCCTTTAAAGTGAGTAAAAATTGAGTTCAAAAGTTCAGTTACATGCAAGAGAAGCTTATAAAAGGGTGTTAAAAATTAACTGAAATACCATAAACATTTTACAAAATACTATCATAAATAAAATGTATTATTCAGCCTTCTAACGGGGGCCGAAAACTCAGCTAGTATGAACAGAATTAAAAAATTATCAAAAAACAGATAAAATAGGCCTACATTGAATTAAACTATGATCGCCAATAGTACCAAAAATTAAGAACGCAAACCGTGTTGCCAAAAAATTAATTTTTTAAACAATACTATTTTTGCAATATTTCATTTAAAAATAACTGTAATTCTGTTACAAAGGGCAAACAAATGCGTGAATTACTACAATGATAAATAACTACACCGATGATTGAAATATGTTTCATTTATGGATTGTTCAATACGTGTAAAATATGAGTACTTACAAATTAAACCATGAACTAATTTCATCAAATCGAAAAATGTCGCCAAATGCCTCGATATACAGCTAATAATGGAAAACCGTTTCCGTGCTTGTTCAAACGCAATCATTTCCTAAGACTAAAGGGTACTAACCGCTGTTGCCACAGCAACACATAAAAAATTATGGCCTTAAGGTTTCCGTTTACAAACCATTTTGAAATCGTAAATGTAATGTTAATTCTATGGAAATTCTACTTTCCACCGTAAAATGGACTAATGTATCGATTTGAATGTAATAAAAGGCCCCCAGAAGAGTAAAAATAGTGATGGTTTCTCTAGAAATGCATTTCGCCACCGATTTCTGAATGTATTTTTATGGCACTTTTAATGGTTCAATCGTGGGTTTTCAGATCTTTAATACATACATATATATATATATATATATGATGGTGTACCTGAGTTAAGGAATAAACACATTTTCGTTGATTTTTCACACAAAAACTACTAAATTTGATAAACATAACAAAAAAAATTATTTAACGCTTTTCTTTATTACCTAATAAAATTTGATCTCTCTTTTGTTTTATGCTATTTATTGAGAAAACCGATGAAAGTACTTCAGACACAACTCTGTGTGATTGTAGCTTTGATAGAATCTGTAAGCCAGCCGTCGGCAACCTATGGCACGTGATACAGTTTTTTTTAGTGGCACAAAAAAATATCATATAAAGATAGATCGCTTTGTCTCTTTTCTCTGCTCCTCTTGAATTTTCTCTCCTTTCGTTAGGTTAGTTATATATTTCTTACTGTGTGGCATTCCGAATCATATCAGTACAGTGATTAGGCACAGCACATCTTCAAGGCTCCCAATCCTTGCTCTAAGCGCTCACTATTAGTTTTGTAAGCATTGCTCAAAGACAACATCTTGTTGAGAGATTATGATGGAGAGCATTCGTGTGATGGGTGGCAGGTTTATTCCAAAAGAGCTAATTGTGTCCTGAAATGTGGCCTCTATATTAGGAAACCAAATCTAGAAGACCAGAGCAGTATTCAGAAAGCCAGTTACAGGGCGTCCTAGAGTCATCACAAACCAGGATGCCCATAACGGGGCTTTATTTACAAGGCGCAATAAAGGATGACAGTTATTCAACTCGAAAATGAAGTCTCCGCTGCTTCTGGTACCTCAATTTGGAAGTATACTGTTTACCAAAGGCTTAATGAGGAAGGACTTTACGCTAGATATCAAATGCTTTACATGTCACTCACTAATATAAGTCACAAGTCACCCGACATGATTCAAACCAGTGGCGTAATGTACACCCCCTCAACCCTCGCATCACCTTAAACTGCCTAGGATTCTAGGGGGTCCAAAGCCTGATTGACGCCCAGTACGTAATTCACCAATTTATAAATATTAAAAGCAAAACCCCCTGACTTTGCAGGGAGGGGGTCCTAATATCCTATGTTATGCCACTAGTGCAGACATCACCCCTGGGCACGGGAGCGATGGGCCTATTTTTTGCACAGAAGAGTAGAGATTCAATTTACACACAAATGATGTCTACATACGGAGCTAACCAGGGTACCGGTACCACCCCTCCAATATCATGATAATAGATCGCTATGGAAGGGGTGGTGATATAATCAGGTCTGAAGTGATGTTGTATCGGTGTATGTGTAGATTTGCACGTCTTTCAAAAGGTACCTTGATCTCTCAGAGATATAAGGAAGAGATTTTAGAGCCCTGTGTGAGACTTTTCAGAGGAACGGTTGGCACTCATTCACTTTTATGGACGATAAGACTAAGAATATCAAGACTAAGAATGTTGAGTGGATGGAATGCCCAACAAGATCTCCAAACTTGAAACCCTTTGAGCATGTCTAGGATGCTCTTGATAACACAACTGTAAGACAGTCCTTTCACAAAATGCTTCCAGAGCTAAAATGTGGAGTGGGATTTATTGTCCTGAGACCTCATAAAAAAGTCCCGAGTTCGTTGTGAGAGCTGCATTGCTGTCGGGAGAAATCCTGCCTTTTACTTTACATGCTGTTTTTTTTATTACTATTATTTTTCTCAATTTTACAATTAACATATTTTAAATATATATATTACGGTGGAACACCAAAATCTGTAGAATGTCGACTTTCCCCGATGAATGTCAACATTCATATTGTCGCTCGGTGTATGTCCGAAATATTTGCTAAATATCCCTATTTCTGACCTACACTGATAAATTTCCACATTCACCATGCACTAATGGCGAATGTTGAACATGTCGGACATTTATATTTTCTTCTCCGTAATTCAGTCGCGATAAATTTTTCCCTCTCTTTCTGAGAGGAACTTTTCATTGGTTTCACAACAATACCTTTCTTAGGTGCATTGTGTTTCATTTGAAACTGTTTGCCTAAATTTAAATACAACATTACAACTTCATATGTAATATTTTTGTATTTAATTTGCAACTTTTTAAGCATACGTGTTCTTCCTCCGTGGCCTGTTCTGATGCGAGTTTCATATAGCACACTGAACAATTGGTCATTGGTAGCATAATACTGTACATTCGTTTCTCCTAGTTTTAATGGTACAATTAATTTCTCTTCATCATTAATTTTTAAAGCGTCAAAACGTTGTAATCGTCTGTAATCCAAAGGTGTGTTGCACTTAGTTTTAGCAGAAACCACTTCAGAAAGAATTTTAGAGTACTTTTCTTTTTTGAAAAATAAAAACAATTGTCTTCTCGTTTACCGAAATCAATTCATTTAACTTTTCAAGAAAATGATCACGATTCACTGCTGTATGCATTCAGTATAAATTAGAATATCAGGGGGAAAATTAAGAAAATGTTGTTCGTACCATCAAACCTTGCATAAGACTGACAAAGCTGACTGACTCCCAGCAGAAAAAAGGATTTTGCGGGAAACAGCCAGTCGCCTCTTAGTCGGTTCCTCTCTTTTCTACCTCCACCAGAGCATATCTGTGATTATCGACATTCACCGGTGTAAGTCGAGATTCTCCAATTTTGGACATCCACAGTAATTTATATATATATATATGTATGCCATTTCATCCAAGAGTATGCTTCTTTTATTATTTTTTTTTATTATAGAAGTTTTAGGAAAAAAACTGATAGCGATGTAAATGAAAATTATTGAAATTTCCTGTGCATGATAATTGTGTCGATTTATACTGAAATTGTGATAAATAATAAAAAAAAGAACAGAAATTTCTTTATTTATACATTTTAAAAAAAAAGCTTTGCTGTTGAGACATTGAGATTTTTCGAGTCTATGAGAAAGACTTGGTATGTGTATTGTATCTCTCATGTTGTGAAACACTTTTTTTCCTAAATAAAATAATTTTTCTTTGATTAACAATATTGTATAAAAAGTACTTTTTGCCAATTACCACATCCCCCCCCCCCCTTTTTTTTTCTTTTATAAGACCTAGATTTTTTCTTAAAAATAATTATTTACATCTAACTTATTTACAAACTTTTTACCACCTAATGAGCTAAACTTCGAATAAAAAAAGTTAGATCTAGCTTAGCGTTAGGAAATTAGACCCAAAAAAGTTCAACTATTAAGACACACACTTTTTAATACATTATAAAAAAAAGCTTCATTCAATAATTCGCCAATTATACTCATTAGTATAGAAAAGTAAATATTACGAAACCTATCACTTTCTAGATCTCATTGTCTAACTGTACATTCCATCTTTTCCATTATTTAACTCTGTGCCAACTATTCAACAAAATGGGGTTGGGGAAAGAATTATATTCTCTTCTCGAAACTGACCATATCAATCAGTTACTCAATGATATAAAGGGGTCAAAGAGAGTCCAAAACAACTTTAATGCTCCACCAAATTCCAAAGTCACATAAAGCAAGCGTCAAAATCACTTTTAAGCATTGTTTGCACGCGTATCCCTGATTTCAAAAGTAACAACCCAGTAGATTAACGGTATTATAATGAAGTGGACAATACCATATCACATAGTTTTGGCAAATTAGTACTGCAATGAAGTATATTAATTCTATTCATTATTTAATTAGCTAAAATGGGTGAGTTATTTCAGAATGTCAAAAGAGAAAATGTGTGTGTTGCGTTAACAAGCATTTTAATAATTCCTTTTCGAGTTTTTATTATACTCCATTATTTTTTTAGTTATTAGAACTTTTAAATCGGTTGAATCTAAAATAAGTTATTATCATTTATCAGCACATATTGTACATAAATAAAAATAATTATCTATATTTTTTAGCTCTTTTTTTTAAAGATTTCTCTTTGAAACTAAATTAGAATAAACAATCTAGGAATGATTTCAATCCATAAAAGTTCGATATAACCAGATGCAAACGTCTTTTGACCTAGATTCATGACACGTTTAGCGAATTTTTTGAAGTTTTGGAAACCATCAATTATACATTTGCTGAACAGATATAAAATTGTTATTTCAATCACAGTATTGTATAGATCATTTTAAACTCTAAGGTAGAAGGAATGTTATTGAAGCATAAATTAAAATGGAGTACATAAAATAAAATTAAGTACTCTTTTTGTTAATTGGTATTAGATAGAAGTTCTAAATCCATTATATACAAGAAAAATATAACTTACCTTAAGTTGCATTCCAAAATGCATAGACCATGTTCAATCTATGTACAAGTTATTGCCAGATTCTGAATCCAAATATAGATACAAGGTTATAATATTACTGGCCAAACTGTAGCACAGCCATAAATATTAAATTATTTGTTCTAAAATAATTATAAACTCAAACTCAGTGGCGCAACAGTCTATGAGGGCCAGAGTCAACTGTGCCCATCCCAGTATACGTGACCATTGGGCACTGAGCAGATGTCCCGATCAGGTGTTCAGTCTGAAGCGAGACCTCCAGTTTTCAAGTCCCCAAGCAAGCTTGGTACTCATTTATCGACCCACTCTAGTAGGCATGAAGGTTGAGTCGATCTTGCTCAGCCCAGGAATAGAACCCGGACGTGGAAGCGCGATACGCTACCACTCGACCACTGGGTCTTAATTAGAAACTATTATAACAATAATAATAAATATATATATATACGTTTAATACATATAATATTCATACATATAATACGCACACACATATATAAAGGAGTATAAGGTGCTTGTAAAATTGCACTCAATCACTATGAACATGAGCCGGCTGAATCTAAAATATATGGAATATAAATTTGATGGCAACCTCTATACGACAGCTCATCTCAAATTGTCTGCTGATTTGTAACTTTTAATTTTATGAAGTTAGAATATGGAATTTTAATTACAAAGTGTGTTTAATTGAAATATATTGTTCTTGATCCTTCTGGCAAGATGCAGTTTGTTTTTTCACTTCGTTATGAACCTCTTTTCTGGTTTGGGAAATTTCTAATGCGAAAACACTTTTTGAACTTATATTTTAATTAAAATTTCTACTATTCTTCATCTTTTGAAAGTCGAAATGTGATAACTGCTGTATACTTAGAAAAATAAATTCAGAGAAAATTGAAATAAAAAAATGCGTCATTGCTAGTTATGTTTTCCTTTGAGGGAGAAATTCTTACGAAATCTATTAGAGTGCATACTCTCTGTTAAACTAGTAATAATCTTCTTGCCTTTTTGTTCTACGAAAATATTATTCTCTAGCTTCCTAGAAAATCAAATAAGTTTTCTTTGAAAGATTGATTATTCTTTTCGCAGTAAGGAAATAAAATTACTTTTATATGGGAACATATATATTAAAGGAAGTACGGGGGGGAAAATAATTTTGTCTTTTAATTTGTGCGTGTGCTTTATCTATTCCCTTTGATAAATCCAAATCTTTTAGACTAAATTGATTGCTCTTAAGTTACAAAATCATGTTCTTTTAATTTAACAATATTGGATTTCAGCGCCTTCTTCTAAACTGATTCAATTAAACATTTTTTTTTATTTACGCTCTTCAGCCTTAACTAACCTTTGGCGTTTCGTACATTGTTTCTTATGACAACCTAGCCTTTTGAAAGAACCGTAATGATACAAATAGATTACCGTAAAATCTGGCGTATAACGCGCACATATACTTTCAAGCTGCATTTTTTAATTTTTAGGTCTATTCGCCGTATAACGCGCACCCACTTTTTACGAAAAAGCTTTGAATGTACGTATGCAATGCTCTTATGTTTTGAAGTCATTTATTCGAGATATTATCCCTGGTTTTTAAAAACTAGTACACTTCTAGAGAACTAAAACTTTTTATATAAGTTCATAAAGTATATGTAATTACTTTTAAATAAACAATATTTCGATCTATGTAGAAGTCAATTTTTTTTATGCTCATCTTTTTTTTTTAAGCTATCATTTTTATATCCGGCGTATAACGCGCACCCGTAAATTTCGATCACATTTTTTGTGTAAAAGTTCGCGTTATACGCCGGATTTTACGGTAATTACTATTACTAAATTACTGTTTTAGTCAAAGTGTAGGGCATGAAAGCGAAAAGAAAAAAGAAATCATTTTTCTCTTCATCACACAGACTAAAGAAACACCAGGGCTTTTGGTGACGAAACTATGGTCAAGGTGTCAGGGACAATACTTGAGCTGTCACCTCCTCTCTAAACTTCCATACGCCGCCAATTGAAGGATTTTGAACCACGATAGATTTAACGTGGATCAATCCTTCTACACCATGGGTCTTCAGTGGCAATGGGATTCGAACACAGCACTCGATGACACCGGTCACGAGTTCGTGACCATGACTATTAGACTACCACAACGGATGAACGATATATGAATGGATGGAAAGTCGTTTTCATTTTGCAGAGCAAGATAGCTGTTGCGTGTAGTGTGGGGTTGGTTGTAATCCAGTTGGGAGAAAACATTGGGCACCTCCTGAAAGAAGAGGTGTGTCACTGGTCGCAGCACATCATCCATGCATCATTGGAACGTTATTGTTCCTTAAGGTATCCGAGTACATTCGAAACCGTGATTCTATAAAAGTGTATAAATGGATAATATTTATGATATTTAGTGTCACTTAGATTAGAAAATGTATATAAAATTGTTTTAAGAATAGTATTACAGTAAAAAATTATTTAAGTACAATATTTTGACAAAAAAATGAACATGGAATGACCCGTTTTCAAAATATTCTCCTTTTGTGAAAAATGCTTCTATTATATAATAATATTTTGCCTGCATATACCTCAGCTCAAGTAGAATTTTTGAAATAAAAAACTTAGAAGTGGGTTTATCCATATTTTACTACAGCAGAGGGGAGAAATTTTAAGAAAAAAACGCCGATAATTATTTCAATGGGTGGTAACTCTGAAAATAATGTGAATTTTTCAAAATTCCTTGTTCAGACTCTCTGGAAAAGTCTTTACTTTATGTAAGCGCGCGCGCGCGAAATATTATTTCAGAAGCATTTTTCATAAAAGGAGAACATTTTGAAAAAAAGATTATTCTAAGTTAATTTTTTGCCGAAATATTGTATTTAAATAATTTTTTTTGTCAAAATATCCTTACAGAAATTTTATACATGTATTCCAATCTAAGTGACACTTAATATCATGAAAATTATCCATTTATACGCTTTTCTAAAATCACGGTTCCGAACGTAGTCGGATACCATAAATAGGAATCTAAGGTGACATACTAAAGCTAAGATGTGTTGGATTGATGAGAGAGATTAAGTGAAAATGGTTGCCAGGGAAACGTCTATACAGCTTTCGGATTATAGTGGGTGATAACGCAGCGGGCGGTCACTCGTAATCCTGCTAGTAAAGGGCATTGGGCACTCCCTGAAGGAAAGGAAGTATCACCGGTTGCTGCACATCACCACGTATGGTTAGAAAGTCATAGTGACTTGAATACGAATACGAAGTGACATGTTATAATTCTTGATGGCGTCTCAAATCATAATGCTATTTCATCAGGCAGTAGGTCGTTCCCCGGATGCATTTGAATTGGATCTGTCACAAATCCGCCCCTTATTCACCATTATAAAAGAAGTCGTCTGTTCAGAGGGGTCATTGGCAGTTTTCTTGATATATAAACGTCACTAGCAACCAATCAACGGGTAATTATTTTGGTCAGATATGAGAACATCAAAGGTGTCCTAAATGCACTGCAAAATGGAGGCAGACATGGGTTGCGTGTACTGGCATCCCTCAAACTTGCCACACACACATTTCCCTGTGTTCCAGCCATCTTCACCACAATCAGTGTACAATGGATGCATCTGATTGGGTGTCAGTGAGATCTGACGTATGAATCGGTCCAATCAGCATGCAAGGCATAAAATTGGCTTGTGCCCAGGAACTGCCTCTGTTGGTGGATACTTGGCATTATTTGCTGTTACACGTATCCTTTGAGGGAAGAAAATATTTTTGACAGTGAATTTCATGTCTGAAATAATGGCCCGAATATTGCCTATTTTGCAAGTTCCATCCCTTATATCAGTGGTCCCCAACACCTGGGCCATGGATCAAATAGTATTGGGTCACACAAGGAGCGTTAAATGATTTCTATTTTATTTACTGTAATGTATTTTTCTCTCGAGTTTGTGCGACTTTTTATGAAAATAACTTTTTATTCCATATTAACCCCTTAAGTATTTTGCCTGTACAGCGTACGGGCTACTGAAAGTTGGCCTCAACTGATTTAGGGACATTGATATTTTCTTTCTTTGATTTGCGCTTATTTTAAATTTTAATGGTGTATTACTTAGTGCTAATATTTTGAAAAAGTGATGCAGTTTGCCTTTGGTACTGAAATGCTTTTCTTCCGGCATTTTTTTTTTATCAGGAAAAGGGAATTAATATAGTGTTTAGTTTAAACAATAAAAAAATATGCTCCTCTTTTTTTAAAGCATTTTGGGTATAAAAAAAAATGACCGCTGAATGGGCTAAATCACTTTATATTCATTTTTTGGTGTAACTGTATTTCGTTCAGAAGGCATATTTATATAAGTACAATTAAATTAAAATTATTAAATCAAAACAATCAACGTCCCTCCCTCCCTCAGTAAGCTGCGGTAAAATTATGAAACGTTGATTGATCCATGGAATTAAAAAAGGTTGGAGAGCACTGCCTTATATCCTTCTCAAAGGTGTGCCGGAGAGCTGCGCATTTTACATTGAAGCAACCCACTTTGGGTTGTTGGTGTTTGGGGGTTTGAGCAAATAGCTGCCATAGCAAGTTTTAAACGCAATTTTTTTTATCCCTTTTACTTAATCAGCACAACTAAAGGTAGAAAATGAACTTAGTTAATAATTGGAAGAGCAATCGCAGAGATTTAAGGCTACTAACATATAATCAAAGTTTATTAAACTTACTCTTGGAGCATTCTTGACTCCTACGCATCAATTCTCTGTAATTAATTTACTTAAATATACGACCACCGGTCGTAAATCGTGTTAACAGTTTAATCACTTTTAATCTCCAACTATCAACTATCCACCATTCATCGACTATCCTCGCGTACACAAATGCCAAAGCTTAAACAGAAGAGCTCATTTAACTAAATCCCGTCTTCTTCTTCGAGGGAACGTTTCCAACAGAACTTACAGTTAAAAAGAATAATTTAACCCAAGAGGATTAAAGGAAGACTCACGGATAGACCAATCAACATCATTTGTATTAGGTGAAGTGCGCTTACACTGAAATTTGCACAATTTTTTGGTGTATTTTTCAATATCACGAAGTGTTTATTTCATTAAAAGAAAATTCTTAATATTATTACTTTATGTTTGCTTCATATCATAAATTTCAATTGCTACGCCACATACTTACATTATATCATACACAACTTTTGTTTCATTTCAATTTCAATTCATTTTCCAGGCTCTCTGTATACAATGCAATCTATATGGCGCAAAATTACTTCTTCTGTACAACATTCTTCCAATATTTTTTTAATGTGATCACACATTCTGTCTAATCAATTCATAACCATTGTTTTTATCTAATAAGCAATAAATTAAAACGTCAGATTTAATACAAGGTCAGTTTCATGAAGTTACTTTTTCTATACATTTTATATCACAATTCACTCGATTTCTTCCTAACGTATAATCAAAGAAATAATGAATTGGAATTATCCTGAAATGTAGGAAGAAATTTATGCAGAGATATTAAAGGAAAGATGTCAAGGAAACTTATCTCATCTAAATGGGCTTTAAAAAGTATTAGTAACGGTTAAATTGTTGTTAAATTACTGCAAAGTTAATTTTTTTTAAAAAAAAAAATTGACATTAAAGATTAATGGGATTCAACTGAAAATTACCAAATACTTGATAAAAGAAAAAAATCTTGTGCAGTAATTTTAAAAATTATCCTCAAATAGAAGAAAAAGTTTATAAAGAAATTTTAAATACAAGGAAGGATGTCAAGGAAAGTAATCCCATCTGATTGTGTTTAGAAAAAGTATCAGAAATGGTTTAATTTGCCTTTAAAATTACTACAAAGTTAAATTTTTCGGATAAAAAATTAACTTTGCTATTAGTTCCATAGTAAAATTAATTTTAAAAATAATTTAATTAATTTAAAAATAATTCTAAAATAAAAATTTTGTAATAATTTAATTAATTAAAAAATAATTTCAAAATAAAAAAATTTAAATAATTGAATTAATTTAAAAATAATTTTAAAATAAAATTGTTGTAATAATTTAATTAATTGAAAAATAAGAAAAAATTTTAATAATTTAATTAATTTAAAAATAAGATTATAAAAAAAATTTACTTACAAAAGAAATTAATTTCATTCATAGAATAATAAAAATAAACAACATCTTGAAAAAATCGTAATCTTATCAAATGTTAAGATAAAAACACGATATTTATAAGGGTGTCGGAATCTTAGTAAAACAGGAAAACAAAAAAATAAGAGCCTCAAATATCCATTTTTTTATGTTATTTTCTGTAAATTATTTTTTCTAAAATATACTTAATGTCTTTTTTTCAATGCCTAACATATATATATATATATATATATATATATATCTTATTCAAATATTCAATCGTTAATAAAATACTTTCTATTCATCCGTTCAAGTTCAAATATATTTTTTAAACTTGTAGTGGATGACATTTGATGTTAATACAGTTTTTTCAAATATTAATTCATTCATTAAATTAAAAAATAAAAAAATAGTAACAAACAAAAACAATAGTCCAACACCCCATATAGAAATGAAAAAGGAAAATTATAAGGAAAATCACTTTCTATTTCGTCACTTAATAGTGTGATTCTGTGTGTGTCATATGTATAAACATATTTATATTCATTGTAACTATTTAATAAAAAAGTAACTAAAATGAAATTTTTCTTTGTTGACCTAAGTAGGAATTGACTTAAATTTTTGTTTTTATATTACTTGTTTAAACAATAATTGTGAAATTATTCCATAAAATAAATAAATGAATCATTAAAGAAATTGTTGTTTTAAATCTAAATAGAAATAAAAATATTTCTCAAAATGTGTCTAATTTTCTAGCAAGCAAGAATTATCATCTTTTGTAAGATTTATTTTTATAATTTATTTTGCTTCCCACTGCGATTTATTCTACATACTGTAATCTCTTCCTGTGCCAATGACTCGCTTTCAAAGGGTGCAATTTTGCTCTTTTAAATGGCAACACCGTTTACTTAGTGAGCATCATCTTTTTTTTTTATTTTAAAGAAAATATTCTCCCTTTTCCTACAGTGTCACAGTTTGTATCATTTAGAAACCCGTTCTGAAAACTTCGTAATCATTTGCATTTACAATCAATCAGAAGGAATCATGTGATAGTTTTTAAAGAAAAGTCCTAGTAAGAGACAGAATTGATTCATAAATGTTTAATTGTATAGCACTAGTTTCTTAAGAGATTTTATAGATTGATTTATTACCTAACTTTTAAGGTAACTGGCCTTATTCGGAACCGTGATTTTGAACACGCGAATAGATGGATAACTTTTTCTCATATTTAATGTCACGTATTAGAATATACCAATAAAATTTTTTTAGGAATATTATTATAAAAAAAAATCATTTAAATGCAATTTCTTTTGGCAATAAAAGAAAGAAGAATGACATATTTTCAGAACATTCTCCTTTTATGGAAAATGCTCCAATAATAATATTTTGCTTCTTTATAACTAAGACTTCTGTACAGACTTTGAGCAAGGATTTTTGAAATATATAATTTAGAAGTGAAAAAATAAAATGTTTAATTTTATAAAAATGAAACATATAATTTTACAGCTTTATTTATTTATTTTCATATTTTAATAGATCACAATAGAGAAATTTTATTTCATAAAAAAAAAAAAGGAGACTGTTTTGAAAATATATCATTCTTTCTACATATTTCTGCCCAGAATTACATTTAAATATTTTTACTGTCATAATATTCTTAGAAAAAATTTTTATATGCATATTCTATTTCAACTGACACTAAATATCAAGAAATTATTCATTTGTACACATTTTTAAAATTAGGTTTCCGAACGGAGTCAGCACCTTAATAAGATATTTAAATTATAATGCAATAGTTAGCTCTAATGTAAAGTTTGATAATTTTAATAAAATAAAATAAAAAAACTTAAAAGTTAGGGTCATTATTATTCTCGATTATATTTAAAAGTAAAAGTAACTTTTAACAATTTCAGATTTTAAAAAAATAATGTTTTTATGCTAAAATCAACCCTATAACTATTTATTTAGAGCGTAAATGTGTACTTTTTGAAGAATATTCAAATAAATTTCGGAATTTATAATTAACTGAAATCTCTTTCTCAAACAAGAAGAAAACATATTTAAATAGCTCTGTTCCTTTAAGAATATTTTTAACCCTGTTTAGTATGTTAAATAAACAAACGACAACTTATAAAAACTTAATTTATGTGTCATGATTTATATATGTCCAAATGTTTTTTGTTAATGTTACGCTTGAATGTATATTTGTCTTTTTGTTCAAAATAAAAAAAAAGATTTTACAATGATAAATATATTTTTGTCTGTTCTTACTTTCTAGAGTAATTTGTTTGTTTGTTTGTTTTTTTTTTTTTGATAAAAATTTGATAATATTTTTTTGCAATTCTTTCTTCCGAAACAAACAAGTGTTTCATCATTCTTGGTATTATTTTTTATCAATATTATTCTAATTTTTAAAATAGAATTCCTCATTCAAAATGTGTTATCGGTTTTTTTGAAGAATAGATTCGATTCACTTTTGCTCTCAAAATATTCAAAGTTGAAAATATCAAAAATATATTAAATGGAACACTAACTATGACTTGAATTGTCTTGTATTAGAAAATTAAATATGCAGCAACATTCGAGGATTCTTAAAATGGCGAAAAATGGAGTACACCTATGATATATGTTATTTTCAAAATTAATACATACAACAGTCAAAATTATTATAAAATAAAAACTTGAGTTTAAATTATAAATGAATATTATATATATATATAATAGAAAAAGCTCATGCAATTTAAACATTCCTTTGCAGCTCTTTATTTTGAAAAAAATAATTTTGAAACCAATAAGGAAAAAAAACCGTGTCATTTCACTGTTAAAAATGAAGTTCCGCAATTAATATCGATATAAAGATTTATCGAATTTCTTTTCTACTTCTATTTTTAAACCATATAAATATTTTCCAATTGTTGATTACTTTTTATAAAATATATTTATTACTTATATTACAAAGAATAAATGTGAGTAGTATTCTTCTTATTCCTGATAATTAAATATGTATATAATGTACAAAGCATCATCAATCAATACTTAGTTAAATGAAAGTGATCTCACCCAACTCAATTTAATTATCGCCAATTCAATTAATATCGCCTATTCATTTTGTCATGACTTTTAATGTAGGTAAGTGCTAAATTGTAAGTGATATTTGATAATATGTTTCACACAATTTTTAGGGAGCGGATTTAATTGAGAAATATAGAAGTGTGTGTGAATTATGCATTATAGAGTTAAAATATATAAATATTTATAATTACTTATATTTGCTATTATTAATATATAAATTGATTATATTTTTAATTATATACTCTTACTGGTGAAATATGGGTTTCATGATTTGTAACGTATAGTTAAAATTTTTTATTATGATATTCTTATACACAGTTTCGATTAGAAAGATAATCAATTTAACAATGTAACGAACTAAAAAAATATTTGCATGATCCCACAGAAAATTTTGTCTCTTACGCTGAATAACATTAGATTTCTACAATACGAAGCATATTAAAGCAGTTGTTTCGAAAAACAAGTAATATATATAAAAAAACTTAAGTCAATTCCTACTTAGATTAACAAAGAAAAATTTTATTTTAGCTACTTTTTATTAAATAGTTACTATTAATATAAATATGTTTATACATAGGACAGAATCACAACATTAACTGGTAATTCATTTTTATTATCATTAAAGTATTGTATTGTCATCCAAAGCACACACAATCGTGTATATAATATTTCAGTTCAACAGAATGCTTTAAAATGTGAGAAAAAAAAATCTTCTAAAGATTTGACCCAAGTCGCTAAAATGAAACCAACGTATCTGTAATTATTTAAACAATTAGTTTCAGTCAATTAATTTTAATTAATTACAATTAAATTATCGTATTTTTACCCAAAATAATAGTGTATAGAAAATTGCAGCTCAAATGAGTGCTTTAAAATGTGAGAAAAAAACCTTTTCATGTTTTGACACAAGTCGCCAAAAATTATGCAAACGTGGCTGTATTTGTAATTACTTGAATAATTAGTTTTAATCAATTAATTTTTATTAATTATTTTTAAATTACTGTATTGTTATCCAAAATAATCATGTATATAAAATTTCAGCTCAATTGAGTGCTTTAAAATGTATTTTATTAACGATTGAAAATTCCACGAAGATAAATAAATAAATAAATATAGAGAGTATGAGCTAGAAATTGAATAACTTTTATTAAATTTCATTTCGGCATTAATGACGTTGAAACATTTCTTTTTTTTTATTATTATTGGAACTGTGAGACATAAAAACGCGAAATAGCCTTTACAATGGAATACTTTTGACTAGAGTTAAATAGAATACTATATTTCTAGAAGAAGCTTGGAATTTACCCAAGGCGTGTGTTTAAAAATGGGATTCCCTATTTTCTCAGAAAAGCATTATTATGCAGAATAATAGTTGCAAATCATTATCTTTTAGTCTATTCGCCCAACGGATGTTATTCTTAGGAATGAAATTAAGAACAATTTCTTTTTTTTTTAAAGTTTGCCCTTTGAGATTTTCTGTTTATATTTTTTCTAGGTACAAATTTATCCTTTGAAAAAAGCATATTATTGTCAGGGAGTTTATAGTTTCTTTTCAAAAGAGACAAGTTTTTTGTAAAAAAAATTTAGTATACTAGAATTTTTTTGTTACTAAAAACAGAAAAAAAGTTTTGCAGGTAAATACAACCCTTTTCTGGATAAAAAACATGTTTTTTTTCTAAAACCGAACACTATTTAGTGGCAACCTTATTTCGGTTTACAAGAATTCAGTTTCCACCAATATTACACCTAGTTATTATTCCAGGTAAGTTTGTATTGCTTATCGTGTATACATTCCAGGCGTCTCAGGTAAAAAGGGCGAATTGTATAAAACAATTTCGAATGATACCATCCTCAACACCTACAACGCCTAAATTGTATTTCATACTCATTTAGAACAAGAATTCTTCAAAAGATTCAAATTGTTTAAAAAAATATTGCACAAATTACTTTAGGGAGAAATTTATTAAAGGGACTATATATGGGAGTCGAATAATCCTTACTCAGAGAAAAAATAGTGGCCTTGTTAGCTGAGTGATAATGGTCATGAACAGTAGTGCACACAGAAATTTTTCAGGGGGGGTCCGGGGTTGAAAGTTCTCCATTCTTGTATCATGCTATTTTTGATTTTGTTGAAAGTTCTCCATTCTTGTATCATACTATTTTTGTTGATTCTGTTGAAAGTTCTCCATTCTTGTATCATGCTATTTTTGTGATTTTGTTAAAAAGTTCTCCATTCTTGTATCATACTATTTTTGATTTTGTTGAAAGTTCTCCATTCTTGTATCATACTATTTTTGATTTTGTTGAAATTTCTCCATTCTTGTATCATGCTATTTTTGATTTTGTTGATTTTCAGGAACAAAACACAGTAAAAAACTAATTATTGAATAAATAATTAGCATTAATTAATAAAATTAATCATTAATAACAAATTTTTAAATTAAATTTTACTATTATATACTTAGAATTATAACCAATGGGAAAAAAAACCCGGGGGTTTTGGGGGTCCAGATTTTGCCCACTGTCATGAATTTTATTAAATTTGTGATAACAGAAGAGAAGTAATCTCACTTTATATCAGTAACTTTAACGTTATAAAGATCATGATTTAATTTATATTTTAAACTTGGTATAAAGTATTTTCTGTCGCTATGATAGCCGAATTGTGATGGTCACTAACTCTTGGCCAGCGAACCGTAAGTTCGAGTCCTGGTGCACTGAAGACCCACAGTGTAGAGGTGCTGATGGATGTTAAATCTGCAGCGGTTCTAAGTCCTGCATTGGTGTCGTGCGGAAGATTGTAAAGCAAAATCAGGTTTCGTCTTTGTCACTTAACCAGTGTTGAAAATTACGAGGCCAGTCTCCCCCGTGTTTTTTTTTTGTGTACAGGGGTGTCTCAAAGGGATAGCCAGCCGAGCCCGGGGCCCCACCCTCGGTGGGGCCTCGTTTCTTTCTGAAACATCTTTAAAATGAGATCATGATCTGCATAATTTTAATGTTTGAAAATTATCCCGGTACACAGTGTCGGTTTATCCATAGGGCACTTGGAGCGGCGCGGATTAGTTGGACTTAAGGTATCCGATATTTCGGGAAACCCTGATTTTCAAAAAAACGTATAAATGGAAAAATTTTTAATTTGTGTCATGATTAGAAAATGTATATAAAATTGGGTTAGAATAGTATTACAATAAAAAAATTGAAATCAATATTTTTACAAAAATGAACATAGAATGACCCATTTTCAAAATGTTCTCCTTTTGTGAAAAATGCTTCTATTATAATAATATTTTGCCTGCAGTAGCGCACACAGAAATTTTTCAAGGGGAAGGGGGGAGTCCGAGGTCGAAAGTTCACCATTATTGTATCATGCTCCTTTGGATTTTGTCGATTTTCGGGAACAAAACACTGTAAAAAACTAATTATTGAATAAATAATTAGCATTAATTAATAAAATTAATCATTAATAACAAATACTTAATTAAATTTTACGTACTATACTTAGAATTATAATCAATCGGGAAAAAATCAAGGTTTGGGGGTCGGAACCCCTTGTAGCGCCACTGTTTGCCTGTATATAGCTCAGACCTCTGTACAGAGGCTCAACTAGAAATTTTGAAATATATAACTTAGAAGTGGGTTTATCCATGTTTTACGGCAACAGAGGGGAGAAATTTTCAGAAAAAACGCCGATAATTATTTTAATGGGTTGTAACTCTAAAAATAATGTGAATTTTTCAAAAAAAAAAAGAAGTTCAGACTCTCTGGAGAAGTCTTTACTTTATATAAGCACACACACACATACAAAATATTATTATTTTAGAAGTTTTTTTTTTATAAAAGAAGAACATTTTTAAAAAAAGTTTATTCTAAGTTAATTTTTTGCCCTAATATTGTATTTAAATAATTTTTTTTTATCAAAATGTCCTTAAAACAATTTTATACATATATTATAATCTAAGTGACACTAAATATCATGAAAATTATCCATTTATGCGCTTTTTTAAAATCACGGTTCCGATCGTACAGACCTTAACCAGAAACATACATTTCAGGGTATAAATTTCGATCCGCCAGTTCCAAGGGAGACTGTAGATCTCCTGCACCCAGGGCTCAAAATGAGCTTAAATCGGCACTGCCGGTACATATTCTCTCAAAAACAGAAAAATTTAAAGTACATGTCAACTGGCAACAGTGGTATGACCGTTATGTGATGACTGTTGTCCATGCCAAGGCGTAATACAATAAGCGATCAGTCAAATCATTTAGTCGAAATACTACCGTCTTTCGAGCTGGTATGTGCTGATATTTGTGAGATTGTGGACCATACACATTTATTTGTTTCAAATTGCCTTTTGTATGAGTAATTGACAATGCAATCACTGGCTGCTTTAAAGGTCACAGGTAGTGCCGGTTAGGGCCTCAAAAAGTCTAAATGCAACCCTGTTAGTTTGCAACGTTAATAAAAATCAGAATAAAATCAATCTTAAGTGTTTTCTTCGTAAAACAATAGTAAGTTGGATAATATTTCTAATAACTCTGTGGGCCTTAAAAAGAATTTGTTATTGATATTCCAAGCTTTTCAAATCTATATTTGAGCCAACACTTGTATATGGAATTGTTATGTTCATGGCACTCTCACTTTTAAATATCATTATCGTTGATGAAATGGTCTTCTATATTACAAATGTCAACAAATGAATTTGCAGTAGATTTTGAATAATATTTATCGAACGAAAAGATTATGTTCACAGTGATATTTATACAATGTCAACTTCAGGTGGCGTCTATTTAAACTACCAATAAAAAACTATTGCGCCAATGTATGTGTGAAGAAGCAAAGGATAATATTTTGCATTTAATAAGCTAATACTCGTTATGTAAACTGCTCCTTAACTAAACTTTATTGAAAACAGACCCAATTTGGAGAATTTAAAAACCTGCTCGAAATCTCGGGAACATATTCGATATCCGATTTTTGGAGTTAAGACAAAAATCAATATATTTTCACGAAAAATATTAGTGGAATATTTCTTAAGTAAAAATATTGCATCATTTGATTTATAAAATTTAATAAGACCAAATTCAGAAGCACTTTAATTACATTGAATCGCAATTTCTTTTTATGTGTATGAAAGCTATTCATTTCGAAGTTGATCAGATTTATTTAACTTGAGGGATACACCAAAATGATAATACTGTATTAATATGGATATTAATACCGTTTTATACTCGCTTTATATCAACAAAATTGTTGAGACCTTAAATGGAATGAACTCTAAATAAGTCCTCAGGGTTTACTAGAGTTATAATTATGACGTATAATCGTGCACCATCATTTTATTATCAAATTAAATATAAATAAAAAATATTAATGAGGACGAAAAATGTGGAATTTATTTAGATAATCTCTCGGTAATCCAAAAGGTTTTATGTATTTAGGGCTGAAAATTTATTTTATTTTACTTATTTAGTTTTAGAGTGGCAACGTTAATCATAAAATTGTATTATTATTTATTTTTTTTTTGGTGTGAGTGGCAACAATGAATATAACTACATTATTACTTATGAATAGCAACATTCTGTTGTTCAAAAAAAATTTTCGTTCGATTATGAAAAAGAGATGTTGGAATAACGTTTCGATGATCTTGAAAAGGTTATTTGCCACTTACTGAAAATACTAGCTACCACAGTTCGTGAGAGTTTTAAATAAAACCATACTCTAAGAAGTGTGGAAAGGAATTAATTTGGCGTCCGTACAATTATTATTTTAGAAAGCTTAGAAAAGTTATCTTAGATTTTTGTTTGGAAGCTTTAACACATAGATCCCTTATTTTATATGAAATGAAACAAATAAAATGAGATTAAATGTTCCTATCTCACCAGACATGACAAAGAAATCAATTATTTTTCACTTTTTTGCATACCATAAATAATTAATTTACAGAATTATATAAAATATAACTAAAGAACTACAAACAATTGTATCTGTATCTGTAACATTGTATTGTCTACCGTATCATATATGTATACAGTAGACTCCTCTATAACACGAATTCATATAAGATGGATTTGTATAGCATGGAGGAAAAAACGTGCACGTGTTCGTACAACACGAAGTCCATTGGTGATCTGGTCTAGAAATGGCACATCTTTCGATTTTTCCATGAAACTTTTCATAATCTGAAAAAGAGGGAAATCTTAATGTTAAATGACATCCCTTTTCCAACCCCTTAGTAAAGCGCTGGGGAACCCCAGGGGTCTGCGGACAACAGTTTAAGCATCGCTGATATAAGTGATTCTTTCAACACAGATTCATACAACAAGGAACATATCTGCCATGCAGTGGGGGAAGGGGGGATTGTATCTGATATTGATGAGAACTCTCAAAAAACGTAACAAGTTTCACCTTAGATAAACTGGAGGACATTCGAAACCGTTTCAAAACTCGAGACTTTTTTCCTTCAGGGACCAATTGGTTCACTTTTATTCATGAGGATCCCTGTAAGTCGTGATCCTCTAACGATCTTCCGATTTCGTCATGGAATCGTTCCCTCAGCGTGAATCTTCTTACAACACCAGGTGACTCTGCCATCCTTTAGTTTCTCCCCGATTCGCCTCCATCGTTGCAGAAACATCCATTTCGTAACAATGGGGAAAAAGGGAGATCCATTCTCAACCCGTGGGTCTGACGAGTTCACAAAATCGGAAAACGCCTTCACATTTCGGTCGTTGGTCCTTACGGGCGTGAAATAGGTCAAGTCTTCCCGTATTTACGCCTCATCTTTCATCAAAAAGTCTGCGGAGAAAAATAAAATTACACTTTCTTCTTGTGACCCAGATACAATATCTATTTTTCGCTTTGTGTTTTAGACATCGGTGATGCTCTTCCCCTTTGGATGCGTGTATTTTTGAAGTATATTTCGAGACAGTTCTGTTTCATAATTAAATTTCGCAATGCCTTTTTTGCTTCAGAAAGAGAGTCCGTAACATGGAGACTTTCAATTCGAGGAAATTGTCTGTCTACTTCCCTCTTTGGATAATGATTGGATATTAAGGAAGAAAATACATCCGATGCCTTGAGCAGTTTTTATGCAATGATCTTTTATCTCTAATCTGTGAGCATTACGAAGGAACAGATTCCGTACGATGGAAAATGAAGCCAGCATCACTTTCAATCTCTTTCTCAAGCATGCTCAACTTAACAGCCCGAGGCAATGTTGCATAATCATGACAAGCTTTAATCGTATTAACAAAGAATAATCTTACACATTAGATGAATCTAAACTATTAAAGGAGGAGGAGTTAATATCTGAGGATAATCTTTCGTTTTAAGCAGTATGAAAATGACAGAAAACAATTTCGTTAATCTATTTTTTGAGGGAGGATTCTTGAAAATTCAGCATAAAAATGATTTTTCACGTTTTATTTATTTTTTAAGAAAACTGATGAATTTATTTGAATTAATTTTTTAGATACTGCTCAAAAGAGTGCTAGGTTGAAATTTAGTGCATTCTTCTTGTAAATGAAGTCATTTAGATAAAGTTGTTTTAAGATTTCTTGAAACTATGCCATCCTATGCAAAAGTAAACTCCACTTGAAACCTTGTGAGAAGTTAACACCTCTCTCTCGGGCACCTAGATTTGTGTGGGAGGTAGGGAAGAAACACTTGTCATGATTTAATCAATCTATTTATTTATCTCACAATGAAAAGACACATATCCAGTTAATAATAGTAAGAGAATGCCTCGATGCTAACCGCGAAATTGGAACAACGACGGTAAAACACGAACGATTAGGAGACTATCACACTCGATCCTTACTTTATAAAGGATCTAATCTATCATTCCATTTAATCTAATATCAATTCAAACGCAGTAAACAATCGTCACTTTAAAGCTTTCTCCTAATAAGTCTTTAATCACAATAATCCAAATATGATACCTGTCAGTAGCAATCTCCCCTGATTCAGTTTATCTCTTCTCCCACTCTCTATTCTAGCTAGAAAACTTCGACTATACATAGTAAGTTAAGGGTTGATTGGGAATAACGCGAATTGATAGCCTAAAGATTTCCCAAGAGGATTAGTTGAAGGGTCCGTCACAACCTCTTACATGAATTTTCTGTATATACATGTGCAGGAACGTTTTAAGGCATGAGTCAACTGGGCCCGGCCCAGGGCATTGCCTCGTTCTTTACTAGACCTTATTAAGATCCTGATCAGAATAATTTTAATCATCAAATGTTGTACCCGAACATATTCTCCGAAAAACTGGGAATTACACTGTCCATAGAAGAATGGATTGTGCAATATGACACAAGGCATTACATTCTTCTCAGGCAGAGTAATAAACCAAGTATACTCGAGTGGATTCCTACCCACGTGGGCATAGGGGTGATGAATGTGCAGACGTCCTCGCTAAGGAGGCTCGGGACTTGGATCAGCTTCCACTGTCACCTCGGAGGATGTAAACGTGGTCGCCAAGCGTAAAATTTCTAGCCAGCGTTTCATAAAATCAACTATCTCAGAGCTCAATTGCCCTAGAAATCTTGTCGTCTACAGTTGCAAGACATCGTACTGGTCATTTCAAAGGTATGGAAATATCTCCAGATAATTCCTAATCCTACGCCGTCTGCTTAAATTGTCCGCAAGCCCAATTAACACCAGACTATATTTTTAACTGCAAGGCCATTTTGCATCCTTTTTTAAACTTGATGCATTACCTTAGAACATTCTTTACAGTCCTCAAGCTCCCAAACTAGCTTTGCTTGTTATTGGAGCTTGTGGACCAATATAGAAATGCACTAAATCCATAGACAAGACAAGAAGAAGAATTGGGAATTAATTACTACGAGCCAACTGGCAACAGTGGCAAGACTGCATTATTATGTTATGCCCGTTGTCTGTGCAAAGTCTAGGCCTACCACCATACGCCATCATTTAATCGAAAGGTGGTAATTAGTCGAATCAGCTTGTGCCTAGATTTGTGACATTGTGAGTTACGCCCATTCATTTGTTATGGGTTATCGTTTGTGCAGAGACGTCTTAAGACTTCTTGAGGCCCTGGGCCCCTATACAAAATTAGGCCCAACTTATGACCCTTAAAAGTAGACAGTGCATACCATTCGTTGTTAAATACTCGTACAGACAATAACTCGAAATAAAAAATGCACATGACTAACAATCGTGAAAACCAGCTCGACTGACTGCTTCCTTTTGACTAAATGGTATGGTAACGATGGTATATGGTGGTAGGCCTTAGCCTATATATGGATGACGGTCATCACAAGTAGCAAGTTGACATATCATCCAAAATTCCCAGTTTTTCGGAGAATATAACCGGAAATAACATATGACCATTGAAATTATTACAATCATGATCGTATTAAAGGTGAGTCGAGAACGAGACAAGGCTCCCATTGGGCCAAGACCCTGGGCCCGGGATCAGTAACCCCATGCCTTAAGACTTACCTGCCTTTGTGAGAGATGATTTACATACATTGTCTACTTAAAGGGGTCGTGGTGTGGCCTACTTTTGCATTGAGGTTCAAGGCTTTAAGAAATCTTAAGACGTTATTGATAGTTTTAGATTACAGATGATTCATTGTAAGAGTTAACCTTCGAAAGAACCGAAATAAACTCGTCAACTGTTGAAATTGCACCAATTAAAACAACTTATTTTTGCACATTTTCTTCTCTTCTATAACTAATGAAGATACAACATCATATACAAAGGTGAATTAAAAACTTTTAAGTAATGAACACAATGTAATCAAAAGTAAAAGAACATGTCATTACCTTTCTTTCTGTGGTATATCTTGATCATAATTCCTTTAATTCCTTTGTCTTTAAAAAAAATTCTATTTCTTATCCTTATTACTAAGGTATGTTGGAAAAACTTTCTTCTCAACTGGCTCATTACTCAACCGTGCTCATTACGCTGGATAACTTTCTCACGGCAAATTGTTTTCCCTGAATTATCAAATGTATAGAACTTGTGTTAGTTGTATTTAGAAACGTCTTAAGACTTCTTGAGGTCCTGGGCTCCTTTGCAAAAGTAGACCCTGGGCCCCATCATAAAAGTAGGCCCCACCTATGACTCATGAAAGTATACTGTACATAGCTTACGTTGTCAAATACTCGTACATACAATAACCCGAAACAAATAAATGTGTATGACTTACAATCGCGCAAACCGGCTCGACCGATTATCATCATTTGATTGAATGAGTAATGATGGTGTATGGTGGTAAGCCTAGGCCCATACATGGACGACGGTCGTCATAAACAGCAAGTAGACATATCGTCCGAAATTCTCAGTTTGGGAGAGAATACAACCGGAAATAACGTTTGACCGTTGAAATTATTTGAATCAAAGTCTGAGTTGAGAACGAGACGAGGGCCCCAGGAATCATAGAGATCAGAGTAGTGTTATCAATGGATCAAATGCTAATTCTTAATGAGTACTTGTAGGGACGTCTTAAGGCATGCGTCAACTGGGCCCGCGCCCAGGGACTTGTCTCATTTTCGACGCGTCTTCAATAAGGGCATGATCAGAATAATTTTAATCATCAAATTTTATTCCTGGAATATTCTTCAAAAATCTGAGAAATTGAAACTAAATATCAACTAGTGACGGTGGAAAGGCCGTATTATTATGTCGTCCATCGTCTGTGTCTAGGCGTACTGCCACACATCATCATTACTCATTTAACAGAAAGGCGGTCATCGATTGAGTTGGTTTTTGCTCAGGTTTGTGGAGTTGTGAGTCACGCACATTCATGTGTTAAGGGTTACCGTTTGCACGAGTATTTGACAACGTATGCTGGTGACGGGGCCTTACGGAGTTTTTCAACTAATTCTCTTGGGGAATCTTTGAGGCCATCAATTGAGCTATTTCACAGCGAACCCTCTCAAGAAGAAACCTTGATATGCAGATTAGTTAGTAAATATATAGTGGAGGTTTAGTAATCGTGAAAAAGAAGGAGGAAAGGAAGCCGAGTTGCTGAACGCAGTGCCGTTATGGTAAGGATCTGAACTTAGACGCGTAATTATAGAGCGAGCTTTAGATATTCAAATAAAGCAAGGAAATTAGGATTACTTTAATTAAAGTTTGGTGGTTAGGATTTCAGGTGCTTATTCACATAAGATTAAAAGCTGAGATATATCACTCTTGATTTCCTCCCGAGAGTAAGATTGTCTTTGATTACTATATTTGATAATAATAAATTGGTTTTAATATGGCTAGTTTGGGTCATCAATTCTTACCTCCTACAAATCTAGGTCGAGTAGATGAAGAGATGACTTACCCTAGTGGGAGGCTATCACATGCTATATACCAGGGATGAGCAAATATTTTTTCAGGATAAGGGCTATTTTTAATGTTTTAAAGGTGTTGCGGTCCACCCAGTGGCGTAGGTGGGGTCATTCTGAACTGAAATTTCATGTTTTTTTTTCTTAGCCCTTTTTTTCCGGCATTTTACCTCTCTTTTGCAATATTGCGGATTACTGTTTTTACTACAAAACGCAAATAACACAAAACTGTCTACTTGAATGCTTGAACAACTATGGGCGAGTGCTAGTAATATCAATTGTGTGGAGACACGGGACAACTCCACTGTGAGTGTGCAAGGAGATATCAAAGTTGTTTCTAGTGAACTAGACAACTGGACGGGTTAAAGGTTGCACTTATTGGATGAAACGTCTGAAACTACTGCTCTCGGCGGCTTAGGATCTAATAAACCAGTTCAAAATTTATGACCACCATAAAATGTGCTAAAGAGTGAATAACTTGAAATGTTCAGAAATACTTTAAAAATAGGGAGAAAAAAACTGATTCACAAAAGAAAAAAAATCGTTATATAGAAAATGCACTTTGCTTAAATTTAGGAAAAAGCGAGAGCCATTAAATTTGCCTTTGGTCATATCCTCTGACTCTTAATATACAGAGGAATCGGTTGATCAAACTTAAATTTAAGCGTAAGGTTAAACTAATAGTAAATCAATATCAAATGCCGAGTTAAAAGTTATAAAAATATAGCTGATTGAGTGATAGTTATATTAACTTTGCGCTATAAAGCGGCTCGAGGGCTATTGGCAACGGACTTCGTAATTTTGAACCATGGTCAAGTGACGAGGACAATACCTAACCTGGCATTTCTAACTTCCCCACCACGCCCGGGGAGAACTTAGAACAACGATAGATTTAACATGCATTAGCTCTTCTACACGGCGGATCTTCAGTGGCACTAGGGCTTGAATTCGTGACACTTATGACACGCCGAAACATACAGCTGAGTGAAATATGCTTTCATGTGAGAATTTGAATTACTTTGTAGCTTTAGAGTAACTTTGGGAAGACTCAACTACACGCACATGCAGTTATAGTTTTTGGAAGATTTAATATATGTCACATTAGAATTTCCAACTCTGATTTAGCCTATATTTATATATTTTGTTCAAACTTTTCTAAATCATCTTATTGTTAATCTTATGTTAAAATTAACAGTAACTTTTCTTCTGGAACTTATCTCGTTCTTCATTAAAATAAAACGTAGAACGATTTTTTGTAATACAAACGATATGTATATTCATGTAAAACACAATATATAGGTTTAACAATCCACAGAATGACTGTATCCAGTTGATACAGATCGTCAAAAGAATCTTGATACAAGAGAATATTATCTACATAACGACCATTATTCAAGGTCCTGATTTGTCTTGCTGCAGAAACCATGTTATTAAACCCGACTTAGAGATGACCTTCTGGCATAATGATGCCATCCCTACAAGGATTGTTGCTACTAATCTATCTCGCTACTTGTATCTAGGTAATTTTGGAATGAAGTCGTCATTGCCAGTTTCCCATCCTTGACATCTGTTTCCAATGGCTTCGTAACAGATTAAATTCGAATTTTTTGTCACAAATCACACTTTCGAACAAGATAGGTAAAATTACATCAATCCGTCCATGGAATTCAGTTACGTAATTCGTAACATTATGGTCATATATCACCATTATCTGTCATCGATGGTTATTTTTTCGATGAAACATGTTGTTCTTTTCATTTTTAAAAATTCTTTTCGATAAAATGGCGAAAGCAAAGAATAGGAGTTTTTTTAAAATAACTCACATTATTTGACAGTTTTCTAAAGCTCTCTACCCACCATCTGGACCCGAAGGGGTTGCTACATGTAAAAAAGAGACTACGCAAATGATTAAAGTTTTGAGTATAAATCAAAATATGTAAATAAGAAATATATTACACATATATTTTAAACTATATATTTTTAGTATTTTTATTAACGTTGGAAATCATTCTCTTTTTCGTACTATTATCGTCAACTTTGATTTAATAATTTATATAAAGTCTAATTTTTCTTTCTGTTTATTTTATTTACTGATATACTATATTTAATCGTTTGGTATTATAAGTTTCATTGCAAAAATTGGCATCCTTTTTGTAATGAATCTCGATGTGAGAATTCTACAGTTGACTGTTTAGAATTCGAATTTAATGTGTGTTTTGACACGCTATAGAAAAAGTTGTTGCTTTTACCGATTCATTCGATTAGATCTTCGATTGCAAATAACATTTCAATGTTTTTAAGTGTGAATATGTATTCGTGCTTGTTACGTCCTAGTTTTAATTAAAAAGCTTATTCTATTTCGAATTTATTATTAGCACCGTTCTTCGAACACTGAATCACTGAAACAAAAAGAACAAATTGGACAGAAAGTGAGATGTCGTAAAAAATAAAACAACAATATTTCGTCACAAATAAGTTATTTTTTCCGTCGAAAATTTACCGATATTAAACACTTGTGGTAACTCAAGCTTATAAAAGATGATGGACACGGGAGACTAATATGTTGAATAACACTCCATTGTTTCTGTTTAACCTTTGTGTCAGACAAAGCAAGGCCGTTGAAGGGATGATGAAATAAATGGAAACCCAGGAAGTCTAGAAAAGAATAATTTTTTAGTCATTTTATGTCAAGAATGCGCGTGACCTTCACTTGGGGACAGAGCGCGTGGTGTTTCTTCTATGAATAGTTTCTTGTTTTTGAAAATGCTTATGAGATGAAAAGGTAAACATGGCTTTGAGGACTTTTTAAGGGTCTGAAACGGGAAACTAGCAGATATCGTAATTGGACATCGTATTTCTGGAAAAACAGAATTTTATTTAATAATCTTACCATTGATCAAAATGGCATTTTTCTTCTAAGAATCAGTAATCATCTTTGGTTGGAATCCGAAAAGTACACGGATTTCTAATTTAGAATAGTAATGTTGTGAAACACAAAGTAGTCATAAATTTTAATTCTTCTTGAGTGAAATATACCTTTTACTGATTAGAAATGCTTTAAAAAATATTAATGCCAGAGCTCTTAAAACCTAAAAAGTCTTTATAATTTTCTGAAGTTCTTGATTTCATTTTTATTTTTAAGGTATCCAACTACGTTCGGAACCATGATTTTAAAAAGGTGCATAAATGCATAATTTTCGCGGTATTTAGTGTCACTTAAATTAGAATACAAGTATAAAATTGTCTCTTTAGGACATTTTGATAAAAAAAAATTATTTAAATACAATATATTTTGGCTAAAAATTAACTTAGAATAACCTTTTTTCAAAATGTTCTCTTTCTGTGAAAAATTTTCTATTATAATAATATTTTGCCTGTATATAGCTCAGATCTCTATACAGAGGCTCAACTATGATTTTTGAAAAATTCACATTATTTTCAGAATTTCAACCATTTGAAATATATATCAGCGTTTTTTTTTCTTAAAATTTCTCCCCTCTGTTGTCTTAAAACATGGATAAACCCACTTCTAAGTTATATATTGCAAAAATTCTCTACATGATCCTCTGTACAGAGGTCTGGGCTATATACAGGCAAAATATTATTATAATAGAAGCATTTTTCACAAAAGGAAAATATTTTGAAACTGGGTCATTCTATGTCCATTTTTTGTCAAAATATTGCACTTAAATAATTTTTTTATTGTTATACTATTCTTAAAACAATTTTATATACATTTCCTAATCTAAGTGAAACTAAATATCCTAAATATTATCCATTTGTACGTTTTTGCAAAATCACGGTTTCGAACGTAGTCAAATACCTTAATATTCTCAAGTCATTTGATTTAGTCGGTTGTAGTGAGGTAAGGCTCACGAATTTTGTGACTTGTAAAACTCAAATAAAGCTACTATATGTTAAATAGAACTGAATTTCAAAATCTTCTCATTATATAATTCGAATGTTAGGATAACAGGATATATCAGCTCAGATGTCCTCCTCGCCATTTGACCGGGGTTAAAAATTGTGCTAATCGACTCAATATCCTTCATGTTGACATAGAACGACATGAATTCTAATCAAGTGACATAACATATCATTCTCTCGATTACTTTGGTTCTTAAAAAGTTTAAAAAAAACATTTCTCTTTTCTGTTTTCTCTTTGTCAAAATAATTAAACATACTCTTAGACAATTTTTAGTCCGCGAGGAAAAATTTTTCGAGGGTTAAATTCATAATAATTAAGCCTTTAACTGTCAAGTTATTTTGATTATTTTGTGTACATAATTGTCCAATTTCTTATTGCAAAAATTAAATGCTTAGAATAAAATTTTAAGAAAAAGTAGTTAAAAATTGATATTTTGAATTACATGTTTAAAAACTTTTAAGGTTTTGTAGTAACGGCATATTCCATTGAGGTGGCTGCTACGCAACGTGGCAGTGATAAAGTTCGTTTCTAGTGGAGCATTATTACTTCACTTTGTGTGGTAAAACTGAAAACACTTTTCCCAGCAAACCGACTTCGCATTCATTACACCAGAATTGTTGTTCCTTCCTTTTTTTCCATTTGCATTCTTTGTTGAACAACAAACTTGCACTGTTTTAAAGGCTAACGTTTCGCAGGAATGGGAGGAATATGACCTCGACCTCCAGGAATGTGGGAGGAATATATATGGGAGTGAGGACGTTCACTAAGATCGACATAGTTATCTACTGTAGGGGAGGTCTGCCAGGATTCTTTTGTACAGAAGTTACATCATCAAATTTGTGTAAAAGGTCTTCCAAAACTTGGATACGAAATTCTATAAATGTAATACATCCCCCAACTACATACTTATAGAGCTGAAGGAAGGAGGTTCGTTCTGGGTACCTTCCGTTCCGAACGCGAGTACTTAACCCATTACGCCAAAACGATCGTCTTCGCGTGATATTGGTACTAGTTCATATAGATATCACACCGCCACATACTCCCCTGCCAGTGTTTCGGCGAATAGGCGAACAAACGATACCATATTCGAGGCGAGCATGTAAGCAGTTGCGTCACTTGGTGGGTTGTGTCATTCGTGCGAGACGGCTTTGAGAATTGCGTCATTTGTGTGACGTTTTGATTGTGTCATTTGTGTGAGACGACTTTGAGACGGCTTATTTGCGTCAGTGTTTGACGGCTTAGTTGCTTTTGAGGTGGATAGATTGCGCCACGACTGCGGTGCGTGAAGGGTGTGGTTCCTTTGCACGGCCAGGGTCACCAATGAAGGAGGAAGGTTCGTTCTGGGTACCTTCCGTTCCGAACGCGATTACGTAACCAATCACGCCAAAACGATCGTCTTCGCGTGATGTTGGTACTAGTTCATATAGATATCACACCGCCACAGAGCAAAAATAAGTTCCAGAGTGTGTGTGTGTGTGTCTTTATCTAGTAAAAGTAAAAATATCTTTTTATAACATTTTTTCTTGCGTTTTCGACATTGTCGGATGATGTGTGTGTGTGTGTGTGCCTTATGTAGTAAAAGTAAAAATATCTTTGTATAACATTTTTTCTTGCGTTTTCGACACTGTCGGATGAAAAAATATTTCCTTCTCACAGCGATCTACACCACCCATAGTTAAAATGTAGTCAAAAACAACATTTGGCTTGAGTAAATCTTCATTTTTTTTAACTTTTGAGATTGATCATGGAGGTATTGGAAACTGCTCATCAAACACTATCTATTGAATTGAGTTCAAATTAACTTTTCCCGATATCTATTCGGGTTTGACAAAGAGATGAAGCCTAAATAAACTTCTTTCGGTGTAACAATAAGATTACTAAAAAAAATAACAAATTATTCTGTATAATGCTCGGGTGCGACATTTTAGAGTACAAGTGGCGTGCCCGTGATAACCTCGACCATACTTGGGAGCATTAGTGCCGTACCCGTGATAATTTGGGCATGACATTTTGAAGCACAGGTTCTGTGCCCGTGATAAGATAAGGCATGACATTTTGAAGCTCTAGTGCCGTGCCTGTGATAATATATTTTGAAGCGCAAGTGCCATGCCCGTGATAATCTCGGGCATGACATTTTGAAGCACAGGTTCCGTGCCCATGATAATCTCGGGTATGACATTTGTGAGCACAAGTGCCGTGTCCTGATCAACTCGGGCATGCCATTTTAAAGCCCAAGTGCCGTTCCCCTGATAATCTCGGCCATATTTGGGAGCATTAGTGCCGTGCCCGTGATAATCTCGGGCATGAAGTTTGGGAACATTAGTGTCCTGCCCGGGATAATCTAAGGCATGGCATTTTGAAGAACACGTTTCCGTGCCCGTGATAATCTCGGGCATGACAGTTAAAAGGTCAATGAAAGGAAATTATGGGCAAGAGTAAATATTCTTTTCTTATTCATATTATTTATAACATTAATTAGAACGTTAATCAGGGCTGTAAATGACATCTTGCGATAGGTTTAGAAAACTTTTTTTTTATGTATTTTCTCAAAAGATGGAAAATAAATAAAAAAAATTCAAGAAAATTCCAAGAATTTTTGAGAAATGCATTGCAAATATTCAAAAAAAAATTCAGATTGTTAACAATTACTGCAAAGTTAAAGATTTATTTTAATCTTTAGAATATTTTAACGATGTCCCTGAAGGTCAAACTTTACGAAAAAAAAATTAAAATATCTCGTATTTAAATCAATTTTGGGGGCAAGAATATGAAAAAGGACTTGAATTTCTTGGTAATTTTGTCAGCAAATTTAATGTCGTCTTGGTCACTTAATCATGTTTCAAAATTGCGAGATCCATCCCCATTAGTCCTTGTGTTGTTTTGAAATATATTGTAAATAAACAATCAATCAACAGTAAATTTTAGTTACTAACTATAGATTAACCCCTTGCGTACTGGACTACACATTCTAGCGCACATGCAAATACCAGATTTCTGGATATACTCACCTTGGCGTTACAACGCACATTTCAATTTTCCTTTGGACGCTAACTAAAGCACACGTTCGTTCGTGTTTCGTTTCGCTTTCTGAAATTTGTGTAACTATTTTTGCTGTTTATTTTTACTTTGTGATAAACGTGTTGTCGCGTTTATCGGTGTTTGGGGGTTAGAAGAAAGATCAGCCATATATAATCAGAACAATTCTAATTTATTTTATTCCCTCACTTAACTTAACAGCCCAGGGTAGAAAAGGCACACTTCTATTAAGTATATGAGCAACCACAGGCAGAGGAATATAATATTTTTATAAGTCAATTAACTTACTCTTGGATCGTGAACCTTACTTCGGTCGTTATTATTCGATTCTAACTTACTGACTTAATCGTCAATTGGCAATCTTTAATCATTTAGCAATTAATCGTTGAGTAACTATCGCGACTACTATAAAACTACTTTCATAATCACTAACTTCGCATACCTAAAAGTTAATGCTTTAATATAACCCTTCATTTGCATAAATCGTATCTTCTTCTTCGGGAGAAAGTTTTCAATAGAACAACAATTAAAAGAAACAGATTTACCCCTAGAATATTAGTGAAGGTTCGTGGATAAACCCTTTACAAGTTTTTTTTCAATATGGTTTGTCATTTGATTCGAATGAAAGTGATACTGAATCAGAATATTTGCCGGAAACTGATGAGTACAACAATGACTCTGAAACGGAATGATGCATTTGTGATGAAGATGAAGAATTGGAACAAAAATGACAATACACTTATGTAACACATGGGAAAAGCTTTTGGTTCCCAAGGAACATATCGAGCAATTTCACAAGATATGTAATTTTAAATTTCCCAATTTTTCTTTTCCTATTCTTTTCAGATTTTTGCAAAATAGGAAATAAGTTCAATAAAAGAAAACCTACCTTGTAATGTTTCCTGTGCTGGCTGTTGACTGTACACCTGAATAAACCATGTATCCAGTGCAGTTACTATGGTATTTTGCCCTATACACAGCATGTATCCACGAAGAGTTGCATGGTACGCAAGGGGTTAAAGAATTAAGAATTTACTTTCTCACTGCAAATTTTTTGTTTGTTTGTTTGTTAAAAGCTATAAGATTTAGTTTCCTAAAAACGATAAAACTATACCAGAATAATAACATTTCTTAAGCAAACTTTTTTATAACTACCATAACTAATTACTCAAGAATTTCAAAAGAAATCGAATTTTTATTTTATAAATTACTTGAAACTATTAACTGTCTGTTCTAAATTTTTTTTATAAGTTCTTATGTATTGAGTAAGTTTTTTTTTTTTTTAAAAAAAAAAGATAACTTTTAAAATATTTTCAATTTCCAAACCTAAAATTTCGTAATTCCTGCTCTAGATTCAAAACAAGACGTGGAGAAATTTCCATTTCATTTTAAGCATACGAACTATTTGCTGAACCTCACGGGAATAGTAATCACGAAAAATTTCGATTTAAAACAATAAACTACTTCAAATAGGAACACTAAACAAAAACACATTGTTGTTTTTTCATTAATAAATAATTATCTATTCGCTTTCCTCAGAAAAAATTTAAAACTTCATGCTGTGATAGGAACGAATATAGCCACTTTTTTTTTAATTTCTTCATCAGAATGTGGAACGAAATGACAAAATATATATTCTATTCCCAAAATCATCGGTTACGACAGGCCCACGAGCAGCAAGATGTCAAGGACAGCCGGTGGTGGTTCCATTCGCGTCTTTTCTTTTCCGACTTGCGGCCCTTTAGAAGTAACTACTGTGCAGAAAATAAAACAATTTTTTTTTTTTTTGTCTTAAAAAAGTTTCAATACATTTTTTGAAGAAATGATCTGTGAACTTTAAGAGATCAATCTTAATCAAGACACTTTTTTTTTGAATATGTAGAGGGTAATTCTAAATCTAACTTTTATGTTTCAAGAACGTGTATTTTAAAATTAAAATAAAAATGATAAATAATTAAATGATAAATGATCATGCAAAGAAAAATCTGCGTCAAAAGAGCTCTTGCATCTTTTTTTAAAATCATATGCAGCCTCTGACCATCATGAGTGCCCTCTAAAATCAATTTAAGGGTATCAGGACATGCTCGAAAGAAAGTGCCAAAAATATGTCTTTTTGTTTATGGGACATAGATCTTTAAAATTTCCAATAGATATTAGATTTTTGTGATCTTAATAAGTATTTTATTCATTCTGAGAAATACAAAAATAATTTTTTAGTTAAAAAAAATTTTTTTTTGCATAATTTGTTGGGCATAATTTTGAGATCTCATAATACACATGTGTCAATGTTTAGATACCATTTTCTAAAAAAAGTATCTCTTAAATATGTAAAATATTTTTGCACATATGTACAACAATACACAAAATATAGTGAACTTATTTTTTTAGTAAAATATTTTTAGATAGTTTCTTTAAAAAAATTATAAAACTTTGTAATTTTGAAAACTTTTATTTGTTCCCTTTTTTCACACATAAAACCTATTTTTTAAAAAACTATGTACTACTTCGACTAAAAAACAAACAGGTTCATTATATACCACAGGTATCCTGTATAGAAGTATAAAAAATTTGGAACCCCCATATAGTGCAATAGTTTTTTTAAAAGTGTACCTAAAAGCAAAAAATTATGCTTTGGAGAAAAAGTGAAAAACCAAACATTTCTAAACGTATGTTTACATTTTTGTCAATTATTTGTTCATATTTTAAGGTTATTTTATCAATGAACATATAAGAGCTATACATTTTAGATTCAGAAAATAAGCACTGTTTTTAATACTAAAAAAGAAAATTGATTTTTATTACTGTGTATGATGTCCTGGTTCTCTTAATTTTGTGCAAGAATTTTTTTTTGTTTTCCATTTGTACATGTTTTTGTTAGTTTTTTATTTCTCAGTAAGATCTTAATATCAATATGTTAGTTTAGATCCCACAGATCCCACAGATCACACGTGGCCCGCCAAAACAATCAGAAATACAAATAGACCGAAAATGTTATCTATATTTACGTCGACATATATTTGTGAGCAATGTTTGCTTGCACTGAGATAAACAAAAGTAAATATAGATGTAAGTTGGTTGACATTAATTTGAAGGCTGTGGGGAGAATTTCATGAATGAATCTCAATCCGTTTAAAAGAAAATTGCTGAAAAGCGAGATAGGGTACATTTATATCATGAAACTAATTCTAAAACTAAATGCGCTTGAAACTATTGATGATATAAAATTAGCGCAAAAAATAAATTGAATAAAACTCTCTCTGCCACTGTTTTATTTAACTTGGGTATTGATTTTTATGGTTCAATTAATTCATTTTCTGAGATGCGAAGTAAACTAATAAATGCAATCATTTTAAAAAGGTGCCGCCCTCCGGTATCCTCCGCTTCCACAGTGTACCCCTCGACAGTGGCGTAAAGGAGAATATTAGCTATTAGCTCCCTCCCCTGCAAAGTCAGGTTTGGGGCTTGAAGTCGAATCTTATAAAGGATTGCAAAACCATAACATCAGGCTCTTAACCCCCCAGAACCCTGGGGCCCCCATGATGCGGGAGCTGCGGGGGTGTACGTTACGCCACTGGTCCTCGAGCCAAAAAAAAAATTGCCACCGCTGCTGAAATTACAGCGGTGGTAACCAATCGGTAATGTTCCTCTCGGAGTCATGGGTTCGAATTCGGATCTCACTTAACGACGACTTGGACGACTGATGATCAGTGGCGTAACACACCCCACATCGGGGAAAGCCCAGGATTCTGGGGGGCCCCAAAGCCTGACTGACGCCAAGAACGTATTTTACCTTATAAAATATTAAATTAACGATTTGCAGGGGTCCCTAATATTTCTCCGTTACGCCACTGCTGATATTGTATAATCTTTCGAGGCTCTCAAACATATCACGTTGGAGTTAGTGAAGAAATTTAGAAGAATAGGCGTCAGGAACTCTGATGTCCTCTTCATTACTTGACTGAATTTCCCAGTGGCGTACGTACACCCCGCATCGCGGGAGGGCCCAGGATTCTAGGGAGTCCAAAGCCTGACTGATGCAAAGTACTTTGGGTCTGCAATCCTTTTAGGATTCGGCTGGAGCCCTAATTCTTCGTTACACCACTGTGTGGTTCAAAATTATGGGTCCTGCCACCATTAACTCTCGTATCGCTTCTGAGTGCGATGTTCATCAACAATCCGTTGTAATTAAAACAGATTAAGTCAATAATTCTTCGTGATCACATCTAGAACTAAAAAGATGCCTAATGCTGAATAAAGAAAAAAAACCATTGAAATACGGTAGGGTTCACACGATAAACAAAATTCAGAAACAATCACACATGCGTTTTTTTTATATGAATTGTATTTTCAAACGAAAAAAGTAGTTGATATTACAAAAAAATTTACATTTAAGGAAAAAAATAAACCTCTACAAGGAAAAAAATTAATAATTTTCTTTAATTTTTTAATATTTATCACTGTTTTAAAAATTAAATACTTACGATTTATTCCCGACTAGTGGTATACCGTTCTTCGCACGGAAATTGAAAAATTAAACAATACAGATTGAAGGATAAAGAAGTTTTTAATGAAATTAATTTTACTTGAATTGCAAATTAAAAAAAACAAACAAAAACATATCTCAGCTAACAAAAAACAAAAAAAAACACCCAAACAATTTGTTAAATTTTAAGTCTGTAGATCTAATAGCTGATAAAAGGATATTTTTATTTATAACTCCCCGTAACTCTCTTGTCAGTCGATTTTTGAAAACACCTTCTAAGCTGATCTCTGCTCACAAAGTAACAATTATTACACATTTTGTGTAATGAACGCTTTAAAAAAGTGTAAATAATTTATATCTTGAAGTGTAACGTTAATATTACTTCCTATTGTATTTATTTTATGTTAAAATCCCACCTCTTCCTTCGAAATCTAGTTTTATTATGATATAAAAATAGTAATTACACTGATCAAAGGAATAAATTAAAAGCGAGAGCGCACTGAAGCATGGCGTAGACAAAACAAATAGGGAAAGTTTTGCTTCACACAAAAAAAATATATGTTGTCGTGGGCTTTTTGCAGATGTCAAATTTTTTTCATTATGCTTCGTTCAGTTACGTATTGCTATATTGATGAGAACTCTCAAAAAGGCCTTAACAAGTTTCTTTGCAGATAAACTGGAGGACATTCAAGGAAACCGTTTCAAAACTCGAGACTTTTTTCCTTCAGGGACCAATTGGTTCACTTTTATTCATAGGGATCCCTGTAAGTCGTGATCCTCTAACGATCTTCCATTTCGTCAAATGAATCGTTCCTCAGCGTGAATCTTCTTACAGCACCAGGTGAAACCATGCTTTAGTTTCTCCCCGATTCGCCCCTCCATCGTTGCAGAAACATCCATTTCGTAACAATGGGAAAAGGGAGATCCATTCACTCAACGTGGGTCACTGACGAGTTCACAAAGTGGAAAACGCCTTCCCATTTTCGGTCGTTGGCCCTACGGGCGAAATAGGTCAAGTCTTCCCCGTATTTACGCCTCATAACCATCAAAAAGTATGCGGAGAAAAATAAAATTACACTTTCTTCTTGTGACCCAGATACACATATCTATTTTTTCGCTTTGTGTTTTAGACATCGGGCGGTATGTACACTTTGGATGCGTATTTTGAAGTATGACTGGAGACAGTTCTGTTTCATAATTAAATTCCTGCAATGCCTTTTTTTTGCTTCAGAAAGAGAGATCCGTAACATGTGGAGCTTTCAATTCCGAGGGAAATTACGTAAATACACTTCCCTCTTTGGATAATGATTGGATATTAAGAAGAAAATACATCCCGATGCCTTGGGCAGTTTTTTATGCAATGATCTTTTATCTCCCTAATCTGTGAGCATTACGGAAGGAACAGATTCGTACGATGGAAGGTAAGAGCCAGCATCACTTTCAATCTCTTTCTCAAGCATACTCAACAACAGCCCGGGCAATGTTGCATAATGCTTGACAAGCTTTGTCAGTATTAACAAGAGTAATCTTACACATTAGATGAATCTAGAAAAGCGCTATTAAAGGAGGAGGAGTTAATATCTGAGGATAATCTTTCGTTTTAAGCAGTATAAGAAAATGACCCAGAAAACAATTTCGTTAATCTATTTTTTGAGGATTCTTGAAAATTCAGCATAAAATGATTTTTCACGTTTGTTGTACCCAAGAAAACTGAGTGAATTTATTTGAATTAATTTTTAGATACTGCTCAAAAGAGTACTGGAGTTGAAATTTAGTGCATTCTTCTTGTAAATGAAGTCATTTAGATAAAGTTGTTTTAGATTTCTTGAAACTATGCCATCTATGCAAAAGTAAACTCCACTTGAAACCTTGTGAGAAGTTAACACCTCTCTCTCAGGCACCTAGATTTGTGTGGGAGGTAGGAAGAAACACTTGTCATGATTTAATCAATCTATTTTATTTATCTCACAATGAAAAGAAGACACATACATGGGGTTAATATGGTAAAGAGAATGCCCGCCGATGCTAACCGCGAGAGTGGAACAACGACGGGCGGCGACGATTAGGAGACTATCACACTCGATCCTTACTTTATAAAGGATCCTAATCTATCCTTCCATTTTAATCTAATATCAATTCGGCGCAGTAAAACAGTAAATCACTTTAAAGCTTTCTCCTAATAAATTAACACAAGTATACACAATAATCCAAATATGATACCTGTCAGTACTTAATCTCCCCTGATTCAGTTTATCTCTTCTCCACTCTCTATTCTAGCTAGAAACTTCGACTATACATAGTAAGTTAAGGAGGTTGAGGGAGATTAGGGAATAACTTACTTAATTGATAGCCTAAAAAGATTTCCCAAGAGGATTAGTTGGAAGAGGTCCGTCTACAGCACTCTTTACATGAATTTTCTGTATATACATGTGCAGGAACGTTTTTAAGGCATGGAGTCAGCTGGGCCCGGCCCAGGGCGTACCCTGTTCTTTACTAGACCTTATTAAGATCCTGATCAGAATAATTTTAATCGTAAAATGTTGTACCCGAACATATTCCTCCGAAAAACTGGGAATTACACTGTCCATAGAAGAATGGATTGTGCAATATGACCTAAGGCATTACATTCTTCTCAGGCAGAGTAATAAACCAAGTACTCACTCGGAGTGGATTCCTACCCACGTAGGCATAGGAATTGATGAATGTGCAGACGTCCTCGCTAAGGGCTCAGGACTTGGATCAGCAGCTTCCATATGCCTCGGAGGAGGATGTAAACACGTGGTCGCCAAGCGTAAAATTTCACAGCCAGCGTTTCATAGAATCAACTATCCTCAGGCTCAATTGCCCTAGGAAATCTTGTCGTCTACAGTTGCAAGACATCGTACTGGTCATTTCAAAGGTATGGAAATATCTCCAGATAATTCCCTAATCCTACGCCGTCTGCTTAAATTGTCCACCGAAACTGAGAATTAACACTTACAGACTATATTTTTAACTGCAAGGCCGTTTTTATCCTTTTTTAAAGCTTGATGCATTGCAGAACATTCTTTACAGTCCTCAAGCTCCCCAAGCCCCAAAAGCTTTTACAGCATTGTGGAGCTTGTGGACTAATATAGAAATGCACTAAATCATAGACAGAGACAAGAAGAAGAATTGGGAATTAATTACTACGAGGCAACTAGCAGCAATTGTAAGACTGCGATATTTATACCCGTTGTCTGTATTACCGGAAGTGGAGCTTCTACCATACGCCATCATTTAATCGAAGGTGTGAGTGAATTAAGTCAGCTTGTGCCTAGATTTGTGACATTGTGAGTTAACCCATTCATTTGTTATGGGTTATCGTTTGTGCAGAGACGTCTTAAGACTTCTTGAGGCCCTGGGCCCTATATACAAAATTAGGCCAACCCATGACCATAAAGTAGACGAGGTGCATACCATTCTGTTTATTTAAATACTCGTACAGACAATAACTCGAAATAAAAATGCACACTGACCTAACAATCGTGAAAACCAGCTCGACTGACTGCTTCCTTTATTCGGATGGTATGGTAACGATGGTGTTATGTAATTTTGAGCCTTAGCCTATATATGGATGACAGTCATCACAAGTAGCAAGTTGACATATCATCCAAAATTCCCAGTTTTTCCGGAGGGAATAAATGGAAATAACATATGACCATTAGAAATTAATACAATCATGATCGTATTAAAGGTGAGTCGAGAACAGGACGAGGGGCCAGTGGGGCCCAGACCCTGGGCCGGGATCAGTAACCCCATGCCTTAAGACTTACCTGCCTTTGTGAGAGATGATTTACATACGTATCTAAAGAGTTGGTGGTGGCGGCCTACTTTTGCATTGAGTTCAAGGCTTTAGAAATCTTAAGACGTTATTAATAGTTTGAATTACAGATGATGATTCATTGTAAGAGTTAACCTTCGAAGGCGAAATAAACTCGTCAACTGTTGAAATTACCAATTAAAACAACTTATTTTTGCACATTTTCTTCTCTTCTATAACTAATGAAGATACAACATCGCATATACAAGACTGAGATTAAAACTTTGAAGTAATGAACACAATGTAATCAAAAGTAAAAGAACATGTCATTTACCTTTCTCTTTCTGTGGTATATCTTGATCATATGAATTCAGCACTATTTCTTTGTCTTTTAAAAAATTTATTTCTTATCCTTATTACTAAGGTATGTTGGAAAAACTTTCTTCTCAACTGGCTCATTACTCAACCGTGCTCATTACGGCGCTGGATAACTTTCTCACGGCAAATTGTTTTTCCTGAATTATCAAATGTATAGAACTTGTGTTAGTTGTATTTAGAAACGTCTTAAAGACTTCTTGAGGGTCCTGGGCTCCTTTGTAAAAGTAGACCCTGGGCCCCATCATAAAAGGCCCCACCTATGACTCATGAAAGTATACTGTACACTTAGCTTACGTTGTCAAATGCTCGTACATACAATAACCCAGGAAACAAATAAATGTGGCCATGATGACTTACAATCGCGCAAACCAAGGCTCGACCGATTATCATCATTTGATTGAATGAGTAATGACGGTGTATGGTAGTAAAGCCTAGGTATATACATGGACGACGGTCGTCATAAACAGCAAGTAGACATATCGATCCAGAAATTCTCAGTTTGGGAGAGAATACAACCGGAAAAAACGTTTGACCGTTGAAATTATTTGAATCAAAGTCTGGAGTTGAGAACGAGACGAGGGCCCCGGAATGTGGGAATCAGAGTAGTGTTATCAATGGATCAAATGCTAATTCTTAGCGAAAATTACTTGTAGGGACGTCTTAAGGCGTATACATAGACGCCCAGGGACTTATCTCATTTCGACGCGTCTTCAATAAGGGCATGATCAGAATAATTTTAATCATCAAAATTTATTCCTGGAATATTCATTTAAAAATGCGAAATTTGAAACTAAATATCAACTAAAGTGACGGTGAAGAGGCAAAAATACAGCCAGCCCCATGTCGTCGCTCGATGCTGTATTGTCTCAAACGTACTGCCACACATCATCATTACTCATTTAACAGAAGGCGGTCATCGGGTAGGTTGGTTTTGCTCAGAGTTTATGGAGTTGTGAGTCCGCATTCATGTGTTAAGGGTTACCGTTTGCACGAGTATTTGACAGCGTATGCTGGTGACCTGTGGGGACCTTACGGAGTTTTCAACTATTCTCTTGGGGATCTTTGGGGCCATCAATTGAGCTATTTCACATGAACCCTCTCAAGAAAGAGAGCCTTGATATGCAGATTAGTTAGTAAATATATAGTGGAGTTTAGTAATCGTGAAGAGGAGGAAAGGAAGCCGGTTACTTTAGGACGCAGTGCCGTTATGGTAAGGATCTGAACTTGGAGCGCGTAATTATAGAGCGAGCTTTAGATATTCAAATAAAGCAAGGAAATTAGGATTACTTTAATTAAAGTTTGGTGGTTTTAGGATTTCAGATTGTATTCACATAAGATTCAAAAGCTGGGGTATATCCTCTTGATTCCTCGAGAGTAAGATTAATCTTTGATTACTATATTTGATAATAATAAATTAGTTTTAATATGGCTGGATTTGGGTCATCAATTCTTACCTCCTACAAATCTAGGTCAGTAGATGAAGAGATGACTTACCTAATTAGGAGGCTATACATGCACTATATACAGGGATGAGTAAATATTTTTCAAGGATAAGGGCTATTTTTACACCATGTTTTGAGTGTTGCAGAATACCACCCAGTGGCAGCGCGTTAAGTCATTCTGAACTGAAATTTCATGTTTTTTCTTATACTTTTAAAGCGTTTTACCTCTCTTTTGCAATATTGCGGATTACTGTTTTACTACAAAACGCAGGCAGCCTTTCGAAACTGTCTACTTGAATGCTTGGTAACTATGGGCGAGTGCTAGTAATATCAATTGTGTGGAGACACAGGACAACTCCACTGTGAGTGTGCAAGGAGATATCAAAGTTGTTTCTAGTGAACTAGACAACTATGGACAGGTTAAAAGGTTGCACTTATTGGATGGAAACGTCACAGAAACTACTGCTCTCGGCGGCTTAGGATCTAATAAACCAGTTCAATTTATGACCACCATAAAATGTGCTAAGAGTAGAATGGCAGAAATGTTCAGAAATACTTTTAAAATAGGGAAAAACTGATTCACAAAGAAAAAAATCGTTATATAGAAAATGCATTTGCTTAAATTTAGGAAAAAGCGAGAGCCATTAAATTTGCCTTTGGTCATATCCTCTGACTCTTAATATACAGAGAATCGATTTGATCAAACTTAAATTTAAGCGTAGGTTAAACTAATAGTAAATCAATATCAAATGCCGAGTTAAAAGTTATAAAAATATAGCAGCTGGATTGGTGATGGATTATATTAACGCTTCTCTAAAAGCAGCTCGAGGCTAATGGCAACGGACTTCGTAATTTTGAACCGCCAGATGGTCAAGTGACGAGACAATACCTAACACCTGGCATTTCTACTTCCACCACGCGGGGAGAACTTAGAACAACGATAGATTTAACATGCATTGAAAATGCTTCTACACGGCGGATCTTCAGTGGCACTAAGGGCTTGAATTCTGACACTTATGACACGCCGAAACACTTATACTAACTGATGAAATATGCTTTCATGGCGAGAATTTGAATTACTTTGTAGCTTTAAGTAACTTTGGGAAGACTCAACTACAGCCGCAGTTATAGTTTTGGAAGATTTAATATATATGTCACATTAGAATTCCAACTCTGATTTAGCCTATATTTATATATTTTGTTCAAACTTTTCTAAATCATCTTATTGTTAATCTTATGTTAAAATTAGCAGTAGCTTTTCTTCTGGAACTTATCTCGTTCTTCATTGGAAAATAAAACGTAGAACGATTTTTTGCTTAATACAAACGATATGTATATTCATGTAAAACACAATATATAGGTTTTACCCCAACAATCCACAGAATGACTGTATCCAGTTGAAATTACAGATCGTCAAGAATCTTGATACAAGAGAATATTATCTACATAACGACCATTATTCAAAGGTCTGATTTGTCTTGCTTGCTGCAGGAAACCATGTTATTAAACCCGACTTAGAGATGACCTTCTGGCATAATGATGCCTTCCTACAAGGATTATTTGCTGCTACTAATCTATCTAAAGCACATCTAGGTAATTTTGGAATGAAGTCGTCATTTGCCAAAGTTTTGCATCGCCCACGACGCTCTGTTTCCAATGACTTCGTAACAGATTAAATTCGAATTTTTTGTCACCAAATCTTTACTTTTCGAACAAGATAGGTAAATTACATCAATCCGTCCATGGAATTCAGTTACGTAATTCGTAACATTATGGTCATATATCACCATTATCTGTCATCGATGGTTATTTTTTCGATGAAACATGTTGTTCTTTTTTCATTTTTTAAAAATTCTTTTCGATGATAAAATGGCGAAAGCAAGAATAGGAGTTTTTAAAATAACTCACGATATTTGACGGTTTTAAGCTCTCTACCCACCATCTGGACCAGAAGGGGGTTGCTACATCAAGAGACTACCAAATGATTAAAAGTTTTGATATAAATCAAAATATGTAAAAAATAGAAATATAATACACATATATTTTAAACTATATATATTTTAGTATTTATTTTTATTAACGTTGGAAATCATTCTCTTTTCGTACTTCAATATAAATCAACTTTGATTTAATAATTTATATAAAATTCAATTTTTCTTTCTGTTTATTTTATTTACTGATATACTATATATTTAATCGTTTGGTATTATAAGTTTTGTTTGCAAAATTGTAGCATCACTTTTGTAATGAATCTCGATAATGAAAGGGAATTCTGAGTTGACTGTTTTAGAATTCGGAATTTAATGTGTGTTTTTGACACGCTATAGAAAAAGTTGTTGCTTTTACCGATTCATTCGATTAGATCTTCGATTGCAAATAACATTTCAATGTTTTTAAGTGTGAATATGTATTCGTGCTTATTTACGTCCTAGTTTAATTAAAAGAAACTTTATTCTGTTTCGAATTTATTATTAGCACCGTTCTTCGAACACTGAATCACTGGAAACAAAAGAACAAATTGGACAGAAAGTGAAGGATGTCTCGTAAAAATAAAACAACATATTTCGTCACAAATAAGTTATTTTTTCCGTCGAAAATTTACCGATAATGAAACACTTGTGGTAACTCAAACATAAAGATGATGGACACGGGAACTAATATGTTGAATAACACTCCATTGTTTCTGTTTAACCTTTGTCAGACAAAGCAAGGCCGTTGAAGGGATGATGAAGAATAAATGGGGAAACCCAGGAGTCTAGAAAAGAATAATTTTTTAGTCATTTTATGTATCCAGAGATAGCAGCGTGACCTTCGCACTTGGGGACAGAGCGCGTGAGTGTTTCAACCCCTCTATGAATAGTTTCTTGTTTTTGAAAATGCTTATGAAGGATAAGAAAGGTAAACATGGCTTTAGAGGACTTTTAAGGGGTCTGAAACAGGAAACTAGCAGATATCGTAATTGGACATCCGTATTTCTGGAAAACTAAATTTACATTTAATAATCTTACCATTTGATCAAAATGGCATTTTCTTCCTAAGAATCAGTAATCATCTTTGGATTTGGAATCCGAAAAGTACACGGATTTCCTAATTTAGGGAATAGTAATGTTGTAGAAACACCAAAGTAGTCATAAATTTTAATTCTTCTTGAGTGAAATATACCTTTTACTGATTCGTAACAAAAAATATTATTGCCCAGAGCTCTCTCTTAAAACCTAAAAAGTCTTTATAATTTTCTGAAGTTCTTGATTTCATTTTTATTTTAGGTAATGGAAACTACATTCCGGAACCGTGATTTTAAAAGGTACATAAATGCATAATTTTTCGCGGTATTTAATTATCGCTAAGTTAGAATGCACAAGTATAAAATTGTCTCTTTAGAGGGACTATTTTGATAAAAATTATTTAAATGCAATATATTTTGGCTAAAATTAACTTAGAATAACCTTTTTCAAAATCGTGTTCTCTTTCTCGTAGAAAATTTTCTATTGTAAACTAATATTTTGCGCATATATAGCTCAGATCTCTATACAAGAACCAACTATGATTTTGAAAAAATTCACATTGTTTAAGAATTTCAACCATTTGAAATATATATCAGCGTTTTTTTTTCTTAAAATTTCTCCCCTCTGTTGTCTTAAAACATGGATAAACCCACTTCTAAGTTATATATTGCAAAAATTCTCTACATGATCCTCTGTACAGAGGTCTGGGCTATATACCGGCAAAAATATTATTATAATAGAAGCATTTTTCACAAAAAGGAAAATATTTTTGAAACTGGGTCATTCTATGTTTCATTTTTTGTCAAAATGGTAAAATAGATTTTAATTGTTATGCTATTCTTAACAATTTTATATACATTTCCTAATCTAGTGAGCTAAATATCTAAATATTATCCATTTGTACGTTTTTTGCGAAATCGGTTTCGAACGTAGTCAAATACCTTAATATTCTCAAGTCATTTGATTTAGTCGGTTTGTAGTGAGGAAGTAAGGCTCACGGAATTTTTGTGACTTGTAAAACTCAGAATAAAGCTGCTATATGTTAAAATAAGAACTGAGAATTTCAAAGTCTTCTCATTATATAATAATTCGAATGTTAGGATAACAGGATATATCAGCTCAGATGTCCTCCTCGCCATTTGACCGGGGTTAAAATTTGTGCAAATAGACTCAATATCCTTCATATTTGACATAGAACGACATGAATTCTAAATCAGTGACATAAACATATCATTCTCTCGATTACTTTGGTTCTTATAAAAGTTTAAAAAACGTTTCTCTTTTCTGCATTTTTCTCTCTTTGTCAAGCGACAAATTCGCTTATACTCTTAGACAATTTTTAGTCCCTTGAGGAAAATTTTTAGGAGTTTAAATTCATAATAAATTAAGCCTTTAACTATCCAAGTTATTTTGATTATTTTTGTGTACATAATTCATCCAATTTCTTATTGCAAAATTAAATGCTTGAGAATAAAATTTTAAGAAAAAAGTAGTTAAAATTGATATTTTGAATTACGTATTTAAAAACTTTAAGGTTTGTAGTACAACAGCATATTCCATTGAGGTGGCTGCTACGCAACGTAGCAGTGATAAAGTTCGTTTCTAGTGGAGCATTAGTACTTCACTTTATTGTGAGTAAAACTGAAAACACTTTTCCCAACAAACCGACTACATTCATTACCTTAAGAATTATTTGTTCCTTCATACTTAAATTTTGCATTCTTTGTTGTGAACAACAAACTTGCACTCTATTTTAAAGGCCTAACGTTTCGCAGGAATGGGAGGGAATATGACATAAACCTCGGGAATGGCAGGAGAATATATGGGGTGAGGACGTTCACTTCACGGTCTGGGCATGAATTATCTCTGCACTGTAGGGAGGTCTGCCAGGATTCTTTTGTACCAAGAGGATTACATCATCAGAATTGTGTAAAGGTCTTCCAAAACGGTTGCGAAATTTATAGTAATACATCCCCAACTACATCACTTATAGAGCTGAAGGAAGGAGGAGTTCCGTTCTCTGGGTACCTTCCGTTCGAACGCGAGTATAACCCATTACGCCGAAACGTCGATGTTAAAACGATTGACGGGTACCTAGTTCATATAGATATCCACACCGCCACATACTCCCCCTGCCGGTGTTTTCGGCAGACCAGGCGAACGAATACCGAGGCGAGCATGTAAGCAGTTGCGTCCTTGGTGGGTTGTGTCATTCGTGCGAGACGGCTTTGAAATTGCGTCATTTGTGCTTGACGTTTTGATTATGTCATTTGTGTGTGAGACGACTTTGAGACGGCTTATTTGCGTTAATGTTGACGGCTTAGTTACTTTAGAGGTGGATAGATTGCGCCGACTGCGGTGCGTGAAGGGTGTGTGGTTCCTTTGCACGGCCAGGGTCACCAATGAAGAGGAGGAAGGTTCGTTCTGGGTACCTTCAGATTTCGAACTACCGATTGTAACAATCACGCCAAACGTCGTCATCTTCGCGTGATGTTGGTACTAGTTCATATAGATATCACACCGCCACAGAGCAAAATAGGAGTTCCAGAGTGTACATTGTGTGTGTGTGCTTTATCTAGTAAAGTAAAATAGCATCTTTTATAACAACATTTTCTTGCGTTTTTCGACATTGTCGGATGATGTGTGTGTGTGTGGTATTGCCTTATGTAGTAAAGTAAAAATATCTTTGTATAACATTTTCTGTGCGTTTCGACACTGTCGGATGAAAAATATTTCCTTCTCACAGCCTTGATCTACACCACCCATAGTTAAATGTAGTCAAAAAACAACATTTGGCTTGAGTAAATCTTCATTTTTTTAACTTTTGAGATTGATCATGGAGGTATTGGAAACTGCTCATCAAACACTATCCTATTGGAATTTGGTTTTAGTGGCTTTCCCCGATATCTATTCGGGTTTTGACAAAAGAGATGAAGCCTAAATAAACTTCTTTCGGTGTAACAATAAGATTACTAAAAAATAACAAAATTATTCTGTATAATGCTCGGGTGCGACATTTTAGAAGTACAAATTAGCGTGCCAGTAGTATAACCTCGCGACCATACTTAGGAGCATTAGTACCGTACCCGTGATAATTTGGGCATGACATTTTGGAAGCACAGGTTCCGCATTGCCCGTGATAAGATAAGGCATGACATTTTGAAGCTCTAGTGCCATTACTGTGATAATATATTTACGAAGCGCAAAATTGCGCGTGATAATCTCGGGCGGCGGCGATGCCTGAAAACACAGGTTCCGTGCGTACGGTAATCTCGGGTGCTTATTTTGTGAGCACAAGTGCCGTGTCTGATCCAACTCAGGCATGCCATTTTAAAGCCCAAGTGCGGGTTCCCCTGATAATCTAAAGCACATATTTTACGGGAACATTAGTGCCGTGCCCGTGATAATCTCGGGCATGAGTTTCTAAGGGTATTAATTAACCTACTTGCGCGGGATGATGTAAGGCATGGCATTTTGAAGAACACGTTTAGGTACTTGCGTGATAATCTCGAGGCATGACGGATTCAAAAGTCAATGAAAGGAAATTATGGGCAAATCTGAAATATTTCTTTCTTATTCATATTTATTTATAACATTAATTAGAACGTTAATCAGGGCTGTAAATGACATCTTGCGATAGGTTTAGAAAACTTTTTTTTTATGTATTTTCTCAAAAGATGGAAAATAAATAAAAAAAATTCAAAAGAAAAAATTCAAAATTTTGAGAAATACGTACAAATATTCCAAGAAAAAATTCAGATTGTTAACAATTACTGCAAAGTTAAAGATTTATTTTAATCTTTAGAATATTTTAACGATGTCCCTGAAGGTCAAACTTTACGAAAAAAAAATTAAAATATCTCGTATTTAAATCAATTTTGGAGGCAAGAATATGAAAGGACTTGAATTTCTTGGTAATTTGTCAGCAAATTTAATGTCGTCTTGGTCACTTAATCATGTTTCAAAATTGCGAGGATCCCATCCCCATTAGTCATGTGTTGTTTTGGAAATATATTGTAAATAAACAATCGGAAATCAACAGTAAATTTTAGTTACTAACTATAGATTAACCCCTTGCGTACTGGACTTCACATTCTAGCGCACATACCAGATTTCTGGATATACTCACCTTGGCGTTACAACGCACATTTCAATTTTCCTTTGGACGCTAACTAAAAGCACACGTTCGTTTCACGTGTTTCGTTTTCATTTTTAAAGGTACGTGTATCATTTATTTTGCTGTTTATTTTTACTTTGTGATAAACGTGTTGTCGCGTTTATCGGTGTTTGGGGGTTAGAAGAAAGATCAGCCATATATAATCAAAGGAACGCAATTCTAATTTGGTACTTTATTCCCTTAATAGCGTAGGGTAGAAAGACACACTTCTATTAAGTATATGAGAGCAACCACACGGCAGAAAGGAGATGCTAAATATTTGTTTTAATTAAATTAACTACTCTTGGATCGTGAACCTTGCGCTTCAGTCGTTATTGATTTACGATTCTAACTTACTGACTTAATCGTCAATTGGCAATCTTTTAATCATTTAGCAATTAATCGTTGAAGCCTTCTATGCGACTGTTCATCAACTACTTTACTAATCACTAACTTCGCATACACAAAGGATTAATGCTCTAATATAACCCTTCATTTGCATAAATCGTGTATTCTTCTTCGGGAGAAAGTTTTCAATAGAACAACAATTAAAAGAAACAGATTTACCCCTAGAATATTAGTGAAGGTTCGTGGATAAACCCTTTACAAGTTTTTTTTTGCCAATATGGCATTGTCATTTGATTCAGATAAGTGATGCTGAATCAGAATATTTGCTGGAAACTGATGAGTACAGCAATAGAAACCACGAAACGGAATGATGCATTTGTGATGAAGATGAAGAATTGGAACAAAAATGACAATACACTTGAGACATAGCCATCCTGTGATGACCATGTCTTGCCGGTTCCGCGTAAGCTAGAGGTGTGGGATTATCAAAATGATGAGACATAATTCTTAATACAACTTTTATTAAGAGTAACTTATAATACTTAAATTCTAATTTGACAATTATTAATTAGAGTGAGAGTCAAGCCCAAATTAAATCACGTATTTAAGTCAGATCACGCAATTAGGATGCACTCTATCTCAATTATCCTAAATAATCTGTTATCCCACAATTACTTATATCTAATATTACCTTTTCAGTTCTGGTCCCTTGAGCTGAGAGAATATAATCTATAACTTTATCTATGAAGATTCTTGATCCGCAATGCAGCCTTCAATTCTTGACTGCTTATTCTTGGTCGCAAGATTTCGCATAGCTTTGTCACGCTATTGATCAGAATGATTCCACACTACAACCTCTGAGCCTGCTACGCTATATATGCTATATCTAGGTTTGCCACGCTATCCTTTTATAGTATTATATCTCATGTTTACATGTTACATTCGTTTGCTCTTTAGTATTGGGTTTGGAAAGGTTTGCGTAAATCGTGGCGTAAAGGCAGGAGTCATGTTAATCCAGAAGAGACGCGAGAGGGGCATGCAAGCCTCGAAGAAAAACGTAAATTTATAGAGGGTTCTCAATGCCTTAGCCATTTGCGATATTAAATCTCTGGCCTTCAATTTCTGTGCCTTTTCTGAGTTTTTATTTAAATTTTAATCTTAAATCTTCGTTTTAGCACTATAATTTCAATGTCTATCACGGCTTAATTTTCATTACTCCTCTTAGAATTTTAATACTCAATTTAATTTTAAACTCGTGACAATAAATTTTACTCCAATAGCAGGCTAGCATTAAATAATTACTGTTTAATTTGGTACTTTTACTCTCACTTTTACATTTCGTTACTTAAAATATTTATACACTTAAAACTCTTCTCTGGGTGCTTGGACCCAATCCCAACACTGCATGGGCTGCTTGCCACTCCCCTTGCTTAGCTCATATAGGAACACATTTGAGAGCTATAATTTTCCAGTGCAGAGATAAAGTCTCCCTGAGGAAAATGAAACTATTTGGTATCTATTTCCTAGTACTAATCAGACTACACATATATTATTTATATATCACAATAAATTTTATCTCAATACACATGGTTTCAACAAAACTCCCAATGAGCCGCGCAGCATCGTTTATGTGTTGTTGGGTACTTGGCTGCGTTTCAGACAGAATTAGCATATAGCTCGTAACAATACAACAACATATACATATATATTTTACATTTTATACAATTACAAGCATTTTTCCAATAAACCATTTATAACAAATAGCAAAGGAATTTTTCTAGCATCTCGCAAGAGTCATACGTAAGTAAACAGTAACAATGAATACAAATGTTTTCTTCAGAAAAAATTACTTTAACAAGTCAAAAAAAGTTCCAATATTAAATGAACAACAATTTGTAGTGTTTGACTTGGCTTATAAACTTTTAAAGCACCACTTAGGAGACTGCTTCAACGCAATAATTCTTCCAAACCACTTGTTGGAAGTCATAAAAATGAAACAAGCCCACAACCCTAGTTTTTATATTCGGTCTCTCCCATATTCGTTCAACGATGAGGGTGTCATCACTCTTTGTTTCTTGTTTGTACTGGAATTTCTTTGTTATTAGGCAACTCTCCTTGTCGTCCTTTCCTTGCCTTCCCAACTGTAGTGATTTCTTAGCTGGTCAGGGTTCTTCTGTTCTCCCGTCGTGACCTTAAATTATAACTCTTTCAAATGGAACTTCAGTTGATTCTCTCCTGCTCTTTTCCTATCTGGAAATAGTACTGGGTAGGCATTTGTCTTTTATTATTACTATTATTACTTTCGCTTACCCATGCTGGTGGTCCACTTGTCCCCGATACACCTGATCTTTTAATACCTTGGTTATATTTAAAAACTTTTTATTTTTATTTTCATTCCCTGCTGAACTAGGTAGTGATCTGACCAGTGATTTGTTTTTATGGGTCCTCTCTGTATTTTTATATTGGTTGATTGGATTTACTTGGCAATCCTTTTGCCTCTAACCTACGTTTCACCGCAGATTTTTTCTTTCCCACATATTGTGACTCATTTTAATCAACGGGTGTACTTTTTCCAGTACGAGTTTCCTGACTTGATCTTATACCTATTTGGGATACTGTTCCTACTTCGACCTCGTCACATTTCCTGACGAAATATATTCTTATTTGATCTACGTTAACTGTTAATCTTTCCTGATTTCCCCATATTACAATATTATTAAAGTTCTTAACTTCTAGGACTCTATAAGGTCCCTCGGAATTTTTGTTTAAATTTAGCACATACTTTGTTAGCAGCTGAACTTACAGGGTGTGTTTCTAATAAAACCCAATCATTTACCTTTATTTTTATGTATTTTCGTCTATTATAATATTTTTACCTTTCCTGTTTAATTTTCGTACTTAGTCTAAAGCTTCTTTAAAGAAGCTTTTCTGTATATCTTGAATTTTGAATTTAGAGGAAGCTTTCCAAGAATATCATAACTAGTTTTTGAAATGGTGCTTAATCAATTTTCGATAAAAAATAACTCAATACAGTGTTTTTCCGTTGTTTCATTCACCGCCATTGCAGGCCAAAGCGTAAACGAAACTCACGTAAAATTTGCAGTCCCAAGTATCATGTTGATCATTAACATAATTTGCGATCATTTTGCACTATATCTCGGTAACTCTTTCCAGTCGATTTGGACGTTTGATATGCACCCAGCAGTCTTCACGCGCCTTTAATCTTTTCATAAGTGCTCAAAATCTCGGATATAAATTGGGGACCATTATCACTTGTGTTTTATTGGGCTCCATAACGCGATATAAAGTTATCAAAAATATCCGCTATTATGCAGAGATAGAGGCCTTTTTAAGAGGTATAATTTGCAAAGCATTTTACAAATGATCTGATTTATTACTAAAATATAGCGGTTACGTCTTATTCTCGATATAGGATACCACGGGCCTATAAATCTAACGTCACTATGTCATTCGGATAATTTCACGATATAATTGATTTAACCGACCAGCTGGTAACGCGTTTTATAGTTATTAACTGGCACATATGGCATGTAGAGACATATTGATCAATAAATTTTCTCATGTACGAAATAACAAACGTCGAATTTTTATGATACGTTTTAAATCTGCCTACGTATTAACCACTTATTGGCTTGTCATGAAATTCTCTCATTATTTCCTTTCCTTAAAGATTTTTGGAATGTATACACGCATTTTCACCTAATGACGTTGCGTGTTTCGCGCCAAGAATAACAATCCTTCAATTAAACGGAAATCATTAGGACCAATTCTCACATATCACGTTGCATTAACCGAGTTATCTTCCGGGTTTTCTTAAATATCTATATTCATTATGCTTCGTTCAGTTACGTATTGCTATATTGATGAGAACTCTCAAAAAGGCCTTAACAAGTTTCTTTGCAGATAAACTGGAGGACATTCAAGGAAACCGTTTCAAAACTCGAGACTTTTTTCCTTCAGGGACCAATTGGTTCACTTTTATTCATAGGGATCCCTGTAAGTCGTGATCCTCTAACGATCTTCCATTTCGTCAAATGAATCGTTCCTCAGCGTGAATCTTCTTACAGCACCAGGTGAAACCATGCTTTAGTTTCTCCCCGATTCGCCCCTCCATCGTTGCAGAAACATCCATTTCGTAACAATGGGAAAAGGGAGATCCATTCACTCAACGTGGGTCACTGACGAGTTCACAAAGTGGAAAACGCCTTCCCATTTTCGGTCGTTGGCCCTACGGGCGAAATAGGTCAAGTCTTCCCCGTATTTACGCCTCATAACCATCAAAAAGTATGCGGAGAAAAATAAAATTACACTTTCTTCTTGTGACCCAGATACACATATCTATTTTTTCGCTTTGTGTTTTAGACATCGGGCGGTATGTACACTTTGGATGCGTATTTTGAAGTATGACTGGAGACAGTTCTGTTTCATAATTAAATTCCTGCAATGCCTTTTTTTTGCTTCAGAAAGAGAGATCCGTAACATGTGGAGCTTTCAATTCCGAGGGAAATTACGTAAATACACTTCCCTCTTTGGATAATGATTGGATATTAAGAAGAAAATACATCCCGATGCCTTGGGCAGTTTTTTATGCAATGATCTTTTATCTCCCTAATCTGTGAGCATTACGGAAGGAACAGATTCGTACGATGGAAGGTAAGAGCCAGCATCACTTTCAATCTCTTTCTCAAGCATACTCAACAACAGCCCGGGCAATGTTGCATAATGCTTGACAAGCTTTGTCAGTATTAACAAGAGTAATCTTACACATTAGATGAATCTAGAAAAGCGCTATTAAAGGAGGAGGAGTTAATATCTGAGGATAATCTTTCGTTTTAAGCAGTATAAGAAAATGACCCAGAAAACAATTTCGTTAATCTATTTTTTGAGGATTCTTGAAAATTCAGCATAAAATGATTTTTCACGTTTGTTGTACCCAAGAAAACTGAGTGAATTTATTTGAATTAATTTTTAGATACTGCTCAAAAGAGTACTGGAGTTGAAATTTAGTGCATTCTTCTTGTAAATGAAGTCATTTAGATAAAGTTGTTTTAGATTTCTTGAAACTATGCCATCTATGCAAAAGTAAACTCCACTTGAAACCTTGTGAGAAGTTAACACCTCTCTCTCAGGCACCTAGATTTGTGTGGGAGGTAGGAAGAAACACTTGTCATGATTTAATCAATCTATTTTATTTATCTCACAATGAAAAGAAGACACATACATGGGGTTAATATGGTAAAGAGAATGCCCGCCGATGCTAACCGCGAGAGTGGAACAACGACGGGCGGCGACGATTAGGAGACTATCACACTCGATCCTTACTTTATAAAGGATCCTAATCTATCCTTCCATTTTAATCTAATATCAATTCGGCGCAGTAAAACAGTAAATCACTTTAAAGCTTTCTCCTAATAAATTAACACAAGTATACACAATAATCCAAATATGATACCTGTCAGTACTTAATCTCCCCTGATTCAGTTTATCTCTTCTCCACTCTCTATTCTAGCTAGAAACTTCGACTATACATAGTAAGTTAAGGAGGTTGAGGGAGATTAGGGAATAACTTACTTAATTGATAGCCTAAAAAGATTTCCCAAGAGGATTAGTTGGAAGAGGTCCGTCTACAGCACTCTTTACATGAATTTTCTGTATATACATGTGCAGGAACGTTTTTAAGGCATGGAGTCAGCTGGGCCCGGCCCAGGGCGTACCCTGTTCTTTACTAGACCTTATTAAGATCCTGATCAGAATAATTTTAATCGTAAAATGTTGTACCCGAACATATTCCTCCGAAAAACTGGGAATTACACTGTCCATAGAAGAATGGATTGTGCAATATGACCTAAGGCATTACATTCTTCTCAGGCAGAGTAATAAACCAAGTACTCACTCGGAGTGGATTCCTACCCACGTAGGCATAGGAATTGATGAATGTGCAGACGTCCTCGCTAAGGGCTCAGGACTTGGATCAGCAGCTTCCATATGCCTCGGAGGAGGATGTAAACACGTGGTCGCCAAGCGTAAAATTTCACAGCCAGCGTTTCATAGAATCAACTATCCTCAGGCTCAATTGCCCTAGGAAATCTTGTCGTCTACAGTTGCAAGACATCGTACTGGTCATTTCAAAGGTATGGAAATATCTCCAGATAATTCCCTAATCCTACGCCGTCTGCTTAAATTGTCCACCGAAACTGAGAATTAACACTTACAGACTATATTTTTAACTGCAAGGCCGTTTTTATCCTTTTTTAAAGCTTGATGCATTGCAGAACATTCTTTACAGTCCTCAAGCTCCCCAAGCCCCAAAAGCTTTTACAGCATTGTGGAGCTTGTGGACTAATATAGAAATGCACTAAATCATAGACAGAGACAAGAAGAAGAATTGGGAATTAATTACTACGAGGCAACTAGCAGCAATTGTAAGACTGCGATATTTATACCCGTTGTCTGTATTACCGGAAGTGGAGCTTCTACCATACGCCATCATTTAATCGAAGGTGTGAGTGAATTAAGTCAGCTTGTGCCTAGATTTGTGACATTGTGAGTTAACCCATTCATTTGTTATGGGTTATCGTTTGTGCAGAGACGTCTTAAGACTTCTTGAGGCCCTGGGCCCTATATACAAAATTAGGCCAACCCATGACCATAAAGTAGACGAGGTGCATACCATTCTGTTTATTTAAATACTCGTACAGACAATAACTCGAAATAAAAATGCACACTGACCTAACAATCGTGAAAACCAGCTCGACTGACTGCTTCCTTTATTCGGATGGTATGGTAACGATGGTGTTATGTAATTTTGAGCCTTAGCCTATATATGGATGACAGTCATCACAAGTAGCAAGTTGACATATCATCCAAAATTCCCAGTTTTTCCGGAGGGAATAAATGGAAATAACATATGACCATTAGAAATTAATACAATCATGATCGTATTAAAGGTGAGTCGAGAACAGGACGAGGGGCCAGTGGGGCCCAGACCCTGGGCCGGGATCAGTAACCCCATGCCTTAAGACTTACCTGCCTTTGTGAGAGATGATTTACATACGTATCTAAAGAGTTGGTGGTGGCGGCCTACTTTTGCATTGAGTTCAAGGCTTTAGAAATCTTAAGACGTTATTAATAGTTTGAATTACAGATGATGATTCATTGTAAGAGTTAACCTTCGAAGGCGAAATAAACTCGTCAACTGTTGAAATTACCAATTAAAACAACTTATTTTTGCACATTTTCTTCTCTTCTATAACTAATGAAGATACAACATCGCATATACAAGACTGAGATTAAAACTTTGAAGTAATGAACACAATGTAATCAAAAGTAAAAGAACATGTCATTTACCTTTCTCTTTCTGTGGTATATCTTGATCATATGAATTCAGCACTATTTCTTTGTCTTTTAAAAAATTTATTTCTTATCCTTATTACTAAGGTATGTTGGAAAAACTTTCTTCTCAACTGGCTCATTACTCAACCGTGCTCATTACGGCGCTGGATAACTTTCTCACGGCAAATTGTTTTTCCTGAATTATCAAATGTATAGAACTTGTGTTAGTTGTATTTAGAAACGTCTTAAAGACTTCTTGAGGGTCCTGGGCTCCTTTGTAAAAGTAGACCCTGGGCCCCATCATAAAAGGCCCCACCTATGACTCATGAAAGTATACTGTACACTTAGCTTACGTTGTCAAATGCTCGTACATACAATAACCCAGGAAACAAATAAATGTGGCCATGATGACTTACAATCGCGCAAACCAAGGCTCGACCGATTATCATCATTTGATTGAATGAGTAATGACGGTGTATGGTAGTAAAGCCTAGGTATATACATGGACGACGGTCGTCATAAACAGCAAGTAGACATATCGATCCAGAAATTCTCAGTTTGGGAGAGAATACAACCGGAAAAAACGTTTGACCGTTGAAATTATTTGAATCAAAGTCTGGAGTTGAGAACGAGACGAGGGCCCCGGAATGTGGGAATCAGAGTAGTGTTATCAATGGATCAAATGCTAATTCTTAGCGAAAATTACTTGTAGGGACGTCTTAAGGCGTATACATAGACGCCCAGGGACTTATCTCATTTCGACGCGTCTTCAATAAGGGCATGATCAGAATAATTTTAATCATCAAAATTTATTCCTGGAATATTCATTTAAAAATGCGAAATTTGAAACTAAATATCAACTAAAGTGACGGTGAAGAGGCAAAAATACAGCCAGCCCCATGTCGTCGCTCGATGCTGTATTGTCTCAAACGTACTGCCACACATCATCATTACTCATTTAACAGAAGGCGGTCATCGGGTAGGTTGGTTTTGCTCAGAGTTTATGGAGTTGTGAGTCCGCATTCATGTGTTAAGGGTTACCGTTTGCACGAGTATTTGACAGCGTATGCTGGTGACCTGTGGGGACCTTACGGAGTTTTCAACTATTCTCTTGGGGATCTTTGGGGCCATCAATTGAGCTATTTCACATGAACCCTCTCAAGAAAGAGAGCCTTGATATGCAGATTAGTTAGTAAATATATAGTGGAGTTTAGTAATCGTGAAGAGGAGGAAAGGAAGCCGGTTACTTTAGGACGCAGTGCCGTTATGGTAAGGATCTGAACTTGGAGCGCGTAATTATAGAGCGAGCTTTAGATATTCAAATAAAGCAAGGAAATTAGGATTACTTTAATTAAAGTTTGGTGGTTTTAGGATTTCAGATTGTATTCACATAAGATTCAAAAGCTGGGGTATATCCTCTTGATTCCTCGAGAGTAAGATTAATCTTTGATTACTATATTTGATAATAATAAATTAGTTTTAATATGGCTGGATTTGGGTCATCAATTCTTACCTCCTACAAATCTAGGTCAGTAGATGAAGAGATGACTTACCTAATTAGGAGGCTATACATGCACTATATACAGGGATGAGTAAATATTTTTCAAGGATAAGGGCTATTTTTACACCATGTTTTGAGTGTTGCAGAATACCACCCAGTGGCAGCGCGTTAAGTCATTCTGAACTGAAATTTCATGTTTTTTCTTATACTTTTAAAGCGTTTTACCTCTCTTTTGCAATATTGCGGATTACTGTTTTACTACAAAACGCAGGCAGCCTTTCGAAACTGTCTACTTGAATGCTTGGTAACTATGGGCGAGTGCTAGTAATATCAATTGTGTGGAGACACAGGACAACTCCACTGTGAGTGTGCAAGGAGATATCAAAGTTGTTTCTAGTGAACTAGACAACTATGGACAGGTTAAAAGGTTGCACTTATTGGATGGAAACGTCACAGAAACTACTGCTCTCGGCGGCTTAGGATCTAATAAACCAGTTCAATTTATGACCACCATAAAATGTGCTAAGAGTAGAATGGCAGAAATGTTCAGAAATACTTTTAAAATAGGGAAAAACTGATTCACAAAGAAAAAAATCGTTATATAGAAAATGCATTTGCTTAAATTTAGGAAAAAGCGAGAGCCATTAAATTTGCCTTTGGTCATATCCTCTGACTCTTAATATACAGAGAATCGATTTGATCAAACTTAAATTTAAGCGTAGGTTAAACTAATAGTAAATCAATATCAAATGCCGAGTTAAAAGTTATAAAAATATAGCAGCTGGATTGGTGATGGATTATATTAACGCTTCTCTAAAAGCAGCTCGAGGCTAATGGCAACGGACTTCGTAATTTTGAACCGCCAGATGGTCAAGTGACGAGACAATACCTAACACCTGGCATTTCTACTTCCACCACGCGGGGAGAACTTAGAACAACGATAGATTTAACATGCATTGAAAATGCTTCTACACGGCGGATCTTCAGTGGCACTAAGGGCTTGAATTCTGACACTTATGACACGCCGAAACACTTATACTAACTGATGAAATATGCTTTCATGGCGAGAATTTGAATTACTTTGTAGCTTTAAGTAACTTTGGGAAGACTCAACTACAGCCGCAGTTATAGTTTTGGAAGATTTAATATATATGTCACATTAGAATTCCAACTCTGATTTAGCCTATATTTATATATTTTGTTCAAACTTTTCTAAATCATCTTATTGTTAATCTTATGTTAAAATTAGCAGTAGCTTTTCTTCTGGAACTTATCTCGTTCTTCATTGGAAAATAAAACGTAGAACGATTTTTTGCTTAATACAAACGATATGTATATTCATGTAAAACACAATATATAGGTTTTACCCCAACAATCCACAGAATGACTGTATCCAGTTGAAATTACAGATCGTCAAGAATCTTGATACAAGAGAATATTATCTACATAACGACCATTATTCAAAGGTCTGATTTGTCTTGCTTGCTGCAGGAAACCATGTTATTAAACCCGACTTAGAGATGACCTTCTGGCATAATGATGCCTTCCTACAAGGATTATTTGCTGCTACTAATCTATCTAAAGCACATCTAGGTAATTTTGGAATGAAGTCGTCATTTGCCAAAGTTTTGCATCGCCCACGACGCTCTGTTTCCAATGACTTCGTAACAGATTAAATTCGAATTTTTTGTCACCAAATCTTTACTTTTCGAACAAGATAGGTAAATTACATCAATCCGTCCATGGAATTCAGTTACGTAATTCGTAACATTATGGTCATATATCACCATTATCTGTCATCGATGGTTATTTTTTCGATGAAACATGTTGTTCTTTTTTCATTTTTTAAAAATTCTTTTCGATGATAAAATGGCGAAAGCAAGAATAGGAGTTTTTAAAATAACTCACGATATTTGACGGTTTTAAGCTCTCTACCCACCATCTGGACCAGAAGGGGGTTGCTACATCAAGAGACTACCAAATGATTAAAAGTTTTGATATAAATCAAAATATGTAAAAAATAGAAATATAATACACATATATTTTAAACTATATATATTTTAGTATTTATTTTTATTAACGTTGGAAATCATTCTCTTTTCGTACTTCAATATAAATCAACTTTGATTTAATAATTTATATAAAATTCAATTTTTCTTTCCCATGCTTTTCGGTAAAACTGTTAGCTACCATGTTTACTTCATTTCTGACCCAATAACGTGTAATTTCCCTTTATTTACCTTATTATCTTCAACCAGTGTATTTTGAATTTTCAACGATTTCTGATCAAAATCTATCGATTTTTGAACCACTTATGAAATCGATACCCAGAATACATGGGTATTCTAAATCTTTCAGCACATGAAATGACCAATTTCTTTCGAATTTCTGATCTTAATTTTCAATTCTACAATCCCCTGTTTTGGCATTTCGCACCTGTGCTGTTATTATCCGGGCTCGCGATTTTTTATTTGTTTATAGAAAAATATTTTCTGTATACTTCTTCCGATATAAAAGATTTATCTGCTCCGGTGTCCCTAGCGCTTTCAAAAATGTGTTATTTAATAATATAGGTACGTGGGGAAGTTCTTACGGGTGCTTATATTGGAGAAAGTCTAATTGTCTCTCTTGTCGACACCTCTTGAGGTTGATCATTAACCACAATATTTAATCGTCCCCTTTGCGTCCTATCGCCTCGATTGAAATTATCACTCGAACCCTTATTTCTACGGTCTCTATTAAAATTATCATTTCGCTCATTTCGAAATGAGTAACCCCTGTTCTGAATCTTTGATCATTATTATTAAACCTATTCCTCTCGAACCCTCTATTATTTTGACGGCTATTCTCGTAAAACTCATTTCTGTTATTTGGTCTACTCCTTATTTCCGAATTCCTCCAGTTTCTACCATTAGCTTCAAATTAGGCATCCTATGCGCATTTGACCTCGTCTTTCTACATTATGGTTCTGAAAACCCCTTTGTAATTTGCAAGAATATCTCTTCTTCGAATTTGCCAGGACTTCTAAAAGTTGTATCGTATTTTGTGGATTTCTAACTTCCACGTAGTCCTGTACCTGTGGTTCGAGTCGAACTAAAATATGATCCACTAAGTCTGCTTGGGACATTCCTAATTCTAAACTTCTCTCTATTTTTAGTAATCTATAAACGAAATCAGTCGCCTCCTGATTTCTTCCCTGCTGTGATGCATAAAACTCCGACTGTAGTTCTTTTTATTTTTGATCGCGGGAAAAGCCTTCGCTAATTCAGCTTTGAGCTGCGCAAAATCCGTGGCTGTATTTTGTACTAACAACGAACCAAATATCGAATACCAATCTTGAGCCCTTCCCCTGAGATGACTTTTTTAAGTAAGCACATGACAGATTACTTGGGATTTCAAGTAACTGTATGTTATTATCGATACACTCGATAAACTCTGCAACGTTCTCCGACCCTGAAAAGTACATTTCAGGTAGAATTGTATTTCCACCTACATTACCTAACCCAGAATTAAATACGTTCGGGCGCCATTGAGACATAGCCATCCTGTGATGACCATGTCTTGCCGGTTCCGCGTAAGCTAGAGGTGTGGGATTATCAAAATGATGAGACATAATTCTTAATACAACTTTTATTAAGAGTAACTTATAATACTTAAATTCTAATTTGACAATTATTAATTAGAGTGAGAGTCAAGCCCAAATTAAATCACGTATTTAAGTCAGATCACGCAATTAGATCCTCTATCTCAATTATCCTAAATAATCCTGTTATCTAATTACTTATATCTAATATTACCTTTTCCAGTTCTGGTCCCTTGACCTAGAGAATATAATCTATAACTTTATCTATGAAGATTCTTGATCCGCAATGCAGCTAATTCTTGACTGCTTATTCTTGGTCCACAAGATTTCACACTAAGCTTTGTCACGCTATTGATCAGAATGATTCCACACTACAACCTCTGAGCCTGCTACGCTATGCTATGCTATATCTAGGTTTGCCACGCTATCCTTTTATAGTATATCTCATTTACATGTTACATTCGTTTATCTTCTTGGTATTGGGTTGGAAAGGTTTTGCCATTAATCGTGGCCGTCAAAGAACATAGGAGTCATGTTAATCAGAAAGACGCGAGAGACGTCACACACTTATGCAACACATGGGAAAAGCTTTTGGTTCCAAGGAACATATCGAGCAATTTCACAAGATATATAATTTTAATTCCAATTTTTCTTTTCCTATTCTTTCAGATTTTTGCAAAATAGGAAATAGGTTCCAATAAAAGAAAACCTACCTTGTAATGTTTCCTGTGCTGGCTGTACTGACTGTACACCTAAATAAGCCATGTATCCACGTGCAGTTACTATGGTATTTTGCCCTATACACAGCATGTATCCACGAAGAGTTGCATGGTACGCAAGGGGTTAAAGAATTAAGAATTTACTTTCTCACTGCAAAGTTTTTGTTTGTTTGTTTGTTAAAAGCTATAAGATTTAGTTTCCTAAAAATGATAAAACTATACCAGAATAATAACATTTCTTAAGCAAACTTTTTTATAACTACCATAACTATAATTACTCAAGAATTTCAAAAAAGAAATCGAATTTTTATTTTATAAATTACTTGAAACTATTAACTGTCTGTTCTAAATTTTTTTTATAAGTTCTTATGTATTGAGTAAGTTTTTTTTTTTTAAAAAAGATAACTTTTAAAATATTTCAATTTCCAAACCTAAAATTTCGTAATTCCTGCTCTAGATTCAAAACAAGACGTGGAGAAATTTCCATTTCATTTTAAGCATACGAACTATTTGCTGAACCTCACGGGAATAGTAATCACGAAAAATTTCGATTTGAAAACAATAAACTACTTCAAATAGGAACACTAAACAAAGCACATTGTTGTTTCTCATTAATAAATAATTATCTATTCGCTTTCCTCAGAAAATTAACACTTCATGCTGTGATAGGAACGAATATAGCTCACTTTTTTTTCAATTTCTTCATCAGAATGTAGAACGAATTGACAAAAATATATTCTATTCCAACATCATCGGTTACGACAGGCCTTACGAGCAGCAAGATGTCAAGGACAGCCGGTGGTGGTGGTCTCCACATTCGCGTCTTTTCTTTTCCGACTTGCTGACCTTTAGAAGTAACTACTGTGCAGAAAATAAAACATTTTTTTGTCTTAAAAAAGTTTCAATACATTTTTTGAAGAAATGATCTGTGAACTTTAAGAGATCAATCTTAATCAAGACACTTTTTTTTTGAATATGTAGAGGGTAATTCTAAATCTAACTTTATGTTTCAAGAACGTGTATTTTAAAAATTAAAAATAAGAAATGATAAATAATTAAATGATAAATGATCATGCAAAAGAAAAATCTGCGTCAAAAGAGCTCTTGCATCTTTTTAAAGTCATATGCAGCCTCTGACCATCATGAGTGCCCTCTAAAATCAATTTAAGGGTATCAGGACATGCTCGAAAGAGTAAAGTGCCAAAAATATGTCTTTTTGTTTATGGGACATAGATCTGTAAAATTTCCAATAGATATTAGATTTTTTGTGATCTTAATAAAGTATTTTATTCATTCTGCAGAAATACAAAAATAATTTTTTTTTAGTTAAAAAAAATTTTTTTTTCCTGCATAATTTAAGTTGGACATAATTTTTGAGATCTCATAATACATGTCAATGTTTAGATACCATTTTCTGAAAAAGTATCTCTTAAATATGTAAAATATTTTTGTACATATGTACAACAATACACAAAATATAGTGAACTTATTTTTTTTAGTAAAATATTTTAAGATAGTTTCTTTAAAAAAATTATAAAACTTTGTAATTTTGAAAACTTTTATATTTGTTCTCTTTTTTCACACATAAAACTATTTTTTAAAAAACTATGTACTACTTCGACTAAAAAAAAACAAACAGGTTCATTATATACCACAGGTATCCTGTATAGAAGTATAAAAATTTGGACCCCCCATATAGTGCAACAGTTTTTTTTAAAAGAGTACCTAAAAGCAAAAATTTATGCTTTGGAGAAAAAGTGAAAAAACCAAACATTTCTAAACGTATGTTTACATTTTTGTCAATTATTTGTTCATATTTTAAAGTTATTTTATCAATGAACATATAAGAGCTATACATTTTTAGATTCAGAAAAATAAGCACTGTTTTTTAATACTAAATAGAAAAATTGATTTTTTAACTGCGTATGTGTGATGTCCTGGTTCTCTTAATTTTTGTGCAAGAATTTTTTTTTGTTTTCCATTTGTACATGTTTTTGTTAGTTTTTTTTATTTCTCAGTAAGATCTTAATATCAATATGTTAGTTTAGATCACATAGATCCCACAGATCACACGTGGCCCGCCAAAACAATCAGAAATACAAATAGACCGAAAATGTTATCTCTATTTACGTCGACATATATTTGTGAGCAATGTTTGCTTGCACTGAGATAAACAAAAGTAAATATAGATGTAAGTTGGTTGACATTAATTTGAAGGCTGTGGGGAGAATTTCATGAATGAATCTCAATCCCGTTTTAAAAAGAAAATTGCTGAAAAGCGAGATAGGGTACATTTATATCATGAAACTAATTCTAAAACTAAATGCGCTTGAAACTATTGATGATATAAAATTAGCGCAAAAAATAAATTGAATAAAACTCTCTCTGCCACTGTTTTATTTAACTTGGGTATTGATTTTTATGGTTCAGTTAATTCATTTTCTGAGATGCGAAGTAAACTAATAAATGCAATCATTTTAAAAAGGTGCCGCCCTCCAGTATCCTCCGCTTCCACAGTGTACCCCTCGACAGTGGCGTAAAGGAGAATATTAGCTATTAGCTCCTCCCCCTGCAAAGTCAGGTTTGGGGCTTGAAGTCGAATCTTATAAAGGATTGCAAAACCATAACATCAGGCTCTTAACCCCCCAGAACCCTGGGGCCCCCATGATGCGGGAGCTGCGGGGGTGTACGTTACGCCACTGGTCCTCGAGCCAAAAAAAAATTGCCACCGCTGCTGAAATTACAGCGGTGGTAACCAATCGGTAATGTTCCTCTCGGAGTCATGGGTTCGAATTCGGATCTCACTTAACGACGACTTGGACGACTGATGATCAGTGGCGTAACGCACACCCCCACATCGGGGGAAAGTCCAGGATTCTAGGGAGCCCAAAGCCTGACTGACGCCAAGAACGTATTTTACCTATTATAAAATATTAAATGTATAACGACTTTGCAGGGGGTCCCTAATATTCTCCGTTACGCCACTGCTGATATTGTATAATCTTTCGAGGCTCTCAAACATATCACATTGGAGTTAGTGAAGAAATTTAGAAGAATAGGCTGTCAGAGAACTCTGATGTCCTCTTCATTACTTGACTGAAGTTCCAGTGGCGTAACGTACACCCCCGCATCGCGGGAGGGGGTCCAGGATTCTAGGGAGTCCAAAGCCTGACTGATGCAAAGTACGTATGGGTCTGCAATCCTTTTGTAAGATTCGGCTTGGAGCCCTAATACTCTTCGTTACACCACTGTGTGGTTCAAAATTATGGGTCCTGCCACCATTAACTCTCGTATCGCTTCTGAGTGCGATGTTCATCAACAATCCGTTGTAATTAAAACAGATTAAGTCAATAATTCTTCGTGATCACATCTAGAACTAAAAGATGCCTAATGCTGAATAAAGAAAAAAAACCCATTGAAATACGGTAGTTCACACGATAAACAAAATTCAGAAACAATCACACATGCGTTTTTATTATATGAATTGTATTTTCAAACGAAAAAGTAGTTTATATTACAAAAAAAAATTTACATTTAAGGAAAAAAATAAACCTCTACAAGGAAAAAAATTAATAATTTTCTTTAATTTTTTAATATTTATCACTGTTTTAAAAATTAAATACTTACGATTTATTCCTGACTAGCTGGTATACCCGTTCTTCGCACGGGTAAATTGAAAAATAAACAATACAGATTGAAGGATAAAGAAGTTTTTAATGAGTTAATTTTACTCGAATTGCAAATTAAACAAACAAACAAAAACATATCTCAGCTGAACAAAAAAAAAAAAAAAAACACTCACATTTGTTAAATTTTAAGTCTGTAGATCTAATAGCTGATAAAAAGGATATTTTTATTTATAACTCCCCGTAACTCTCTTGTCAGTCGATTTTTGAAAACACCTTCCTAAGCTGATCTCTGCTCAGCAAAAGTAACACATTATTACACATTTTGTGTAATGAACGCTTAAAATAGTGTAAATAATTTATATCTTGAAGTGTAATACGTTAATATTACTTCCTATTGTATTTATTTTATGTTAAAATCTTGCCACCACCTCTCCTTCGAAATCTAGTTTTATTATGATATAAAAAAAATAGTAATTACACTGATCAAAGGAATAAATTAAAAGCGAGAGCGCACTGAAGCATGGCGTAGACAAAACAAATAGGGAAAGTTTTGCTTCACACAAAAAATACAGATATATGTTGTCGTGGGCTTTTTTGCAGATGTCAGAATTTTTTCTTACTTTTTTGACAATTATCGTTATATTTTGGAGACTTCACACAATATCTTTATAAATTATAGTCTATGTGTTATTCTGGTGTCTAAGCTATATTATTGTAAAGTTTCATTAAAATCCATTCAGTTGTTTTTCCGTGAAAAAATACCAAACATCCATACAAACTTTCGCGTTTATAATATTAGTAAGGATTTAAGATCTGCACTGAATTATTTCTCTTCTCTCAAGAAATTGTAAGGCATTTCAGTTTTTATTACATTGTTATTTTACTTCACATAAATACATTCATTCGGTCGGAAAAAGCTTTTTACTCAAAATGATTAATTGCTGTAATTGATGAGACATAACGATACGCAGTTCTCAAAAAAGAAATAAAAATATCTATATCATTCAATACTACCGAACTATAACCTTTAGACCAGACATTCTTAACTAAAGGGTTTATAGACCCTCTGAAGGTCAATGAAGAGATTTCAAGGAATTTGAACGAGAAAAATATAATTCAGGTGATTTATTCATAATAACAATTTATTAGATCTTACTTTCCCTTTTTTTAATATTCATATATTAAATATATAAAACTATAATGTACACAATATGATATACACATGTTACTTGTATTCATTTATTATCAATAATACTACAAAGTACGATTAAAGATTTTTATTCAGCATAAATAACAGGTTGCGAATATGAAAAGAAGTATCATATTTATAACCGGATCTTAAGCCGGTTTGATATTTTTTAAACCTAGCCTTGATTATACCTTATAGAACAAATTTATAGTCGGTCTGAGTCAATATAATATCTTCTTTATAAGAGCAGGTTACTATCGTCCCTAAAGGGGAAAATACCACACACAACCATTCAATAGAGATCGTTTTTAGTTTTTAAAAACAATTTAGAAAAATTTTAATGATTTATAGAAACTGAATTTTAAAAAATGCAGTATGGTTTCAAAATGAAAAAAAATGCTTTTTTAAACATGAAGGGGAAAAAAAGCTCTAGCTTCAAGTTTCATAAGTTTTGAAAGAAACATATAAATTGAAAATTAACTTTAAAGGTCTGGACACGCATTATTTAATGTCATAAAATATTTTCATTAATAATTATAAATTATTAATTGGGAAGATTTTATTTATTAAATACATAGAAAATCTGACTATTTGTCAAACATAATGTATCAATTTCTTTCTTTAATTTTAAAGATACTGATAAATTTGATTCATTCACAAACTAACACAGTCGAACCTCTTTATGACGAAGTCGCTAAATCTCGGAAAAAAGTTCGTTATTTGAAAAATTCGTAATATAGAGGATCATCTTTTCATATACTTTATAAACCACATAAAACAAATTTTAAATTCCTAAGCACTATATATTAAAATAGAAATTATTCACACTTTTTTAAAATTAATATATGTTTATTTTACATATCTTACCCATCAAAAAACAAAGAAAGAAAGAAAAACTGCCAGGAAAACAAGAAAAAAGAATGTCGAAAAATTCGCTGTATTTTCAATACTAAGACAATAATTTTATACTAAAAACAATGATTTTTAAGGACATTTTCTAATTTAAAGTATACAAGTAACATTAAATATATATTATTTTATAATTAGAACACGGGACAACTCCACTGAGGGTGAAAGAGGATATCGAAGATGTTTCTAGCGAACTGGGCAATGGGGGTTAAAGGTTGCACTTTTTGGATAAAACGTTCAGAACTCTATTGCTCTCGGGAGTTAGGATCTAATAAAATCAGTTCAACATTTATGACCTCCACAAAATGTGTTAAAGAGCGAATAACTTGAAATGTTCAGAAATACTTTAAAAATAGGGAGGACAAAAATTGAATCACAAAAGAAAAAGTTCATTATATAGAAAATGCACTTCGCTATAGAGAGGTTATTTTACGAAGAAAATCGTGAAATGTTCAAGGTTCCCGGAAAAAGTTCGCTATATAGAAAAATTCGCAATATAGAGGTTCGACTGTATATATAAACTGCTGGTATTTAAGCGCAATTGAATGATTCAAGAAAGAGAAACGCTATCTAAAACTCTGCATAAAAGGACAGTTTCACAGTAGTTTCTCAGTCGGAAACCATATTTGAAAGCTGATTATTTGTGAGAAGTTCGTGTTATGACGAAGATGACTACCAGCACGTTTTGTAATTCGATAGCTGTAGACCCATCAACACAATGCGGCTTTAGTTCCACGAAATTCTACTGGCGTGATTTGGAATCCAACGACTTGCTATACGTATACGGAATCGATGGATTCAGGAGGGTTTTACTGAATGTTCTCATACAGAATCTCAAAGGCAACTAACACTCGAAAGGCCGTCATGTTGTAATGTTGGCCTAGCAGGACATTACAATCACATCACTAACCTTGCATCAAGAAGTAGGCTCATTTCCAGCACTATAAATATCCATACGAATGCTTGTCGTACTCAATGACGAGTGCAGATGTTATACAACGATGGTTGTCTGCACGATGTGGGACACTCGATGCGTTGCACAAGGTGTCTGCCTAAGTAATGTCTGCACGGTGACCATTATTGCGGCTACCCTCCACACTGCAGCTTAAAAACGTGCGGCGACGGTGGTGCGCTAACGACAAAACTGGATGCTTCACGTCGTCTTTCCAGAAGAGTCCTGGTTTTTCGTGAAGCATCATGATAGACATATCTGTGTTTCGAAGCACTGAGGGAAAAGCGCGTGGTGGGCTTGCATTCGATATCATTATATGGAACCTATACCTGGCTTGATAGTATGGGCAGACATCGGGAAAAGAAATCTTGTTGCCTTGGAACTGGATGCCACTCATTTAGATAGGTGGCGTAGACTTGAAGCAGCATGGAATGACTTACGGTATCAGTCACCTAAGCTCAATTCGACTCGATGCACGAACGAGTCAAAACCATTAGAACTTATAGAGTCCCAACTGTACCAAAGAAAGTAAGTTCCAGTCGTTTTTGAATGAGGCACTGATGCCAGCATCATAATGCGAAAATTCGGATCTGACTCTGAAACCGGTTTAACAGTTAGATTATTGTACTGTTAATGATTTATACACATTTGTATTTTAGTTAATTTTAAAGTAAAACGTCAACAGAGTATAGAGAAAGTGTACTTAGTTTGGTTTTAAAGTGCCCAAGATGGTTTGCAAAATTTCGTTCGGGGAAATTTTCTTTGAAAGATGAGCTTAGACCAGGTAGATCATCAGATGCCAATGACGAAGTGCTGCGCAAAATGATCAGGACAAATCCCACGTTAACTTCAACAGAAGTGGACTTCAAGCTTGGAATTCATCAGATTACATTAAAAAGCTTGGTTTTGTGTCCAAACTGTCTGTCTGAGAGCCACACGAATTAAACAAAAAATTTAATGTACAGAAGTTCGATTTGTTCTTCAAACCTTGCTCGTCACACAAGGAAACTATTTTGGGACCACTTGGTGATTGGAGATGAAAAGTTGATAGCTTACAAACACGTGGCTAGAAAAAAAGCATATGTTTACAAAGGCGAGACTCCACTATCCACATTCAAAGGCTGGCGAGCGTCAGAAGAACATTATGTTGTGTTGTTGGCGAGATAGCCAGGGTATAATGTACTATGAGTTGCTGAAAGAGAAAATAAAATGCTCGTTACTGTTCTCATTTTGATGTTTTAAAAACGAAAGTCAACATAAACGTCCATTTTTGGCCAACAGATAGGGTTGGTTCTTTATCATGACAACGCTAGATTACACGTGGCAAGAAACACCGCATAAAAAACAGCAGAGTTGGGTTAGGAAACCAGCCTATACTCAACATATTACACTATCTGACTTCTATTCAGGTCGCTGCAAATACATAAATTAATATTACGAATACATAAATTAACGAATACATAAATTATGATAGTGTCCAAATGGCAATGGAAGAATACTTTGTCTCAGAAACAGAGGACTTCCTTTCTAGAGTTTAGAGATGCAGATTTAATTTGAATCTGGATTTTGATATAGTCATTAATTCGCATATCGGTTTCATTTCTCAGCTTACATTTATTTCCCTATTTTCATTTTAGTTCTGTAACTATTTCCTCAAATAGAATGTTTATATATGAATCTAAAGAGCTGATTGTAATATAGTTTGTCTAAAAATAAAAAGAACTACAGTCGAACTTCCATATTGCGAATTTTTCTATATAGCGAACTTTTTCCTAGAACCTTGAACATTTCACGATTTTTTTCGTAAAATAACCTTTCTGTAGCGAAGTGCATTTTCTATATAACTAACTTTTTCTTTTGTGATTCAATTTTTTTTCTCCCTATTTTTAAAGTATTTCTGAACATTTAAAGTTATTTTCTCTTTAACACATTTTAGGGTGGTCATAAATCACGGAACTGGTTTAATTAAATCCTAACTCGCCGAGAGCAATAGAGTTCTGGACGTTTCATCCAAGAAGCGCAATTTTTAACCCCCGTCGTCCAGTTCACTGGAAACATCTTCGATATCCTATTTCAGCCTCAGTGGAGTTGTCCCATGTTCTAGTTATAAAATAATGTATGTTTAATATTACTTGTACGCTTTAAATTAGAGAAAATGTCCTTAAAATTCATTAATTTTAATATAAAATTATTTTCTTAATATTGAAAATACAGTGAATTCTTCGAGATTCTTTTTCCTTGTTTTCCACGCAGTTTATCTGTCTTTTTTTCTTTCTTGATGGGTAAGATATATAAAATAAACATACATTAATTTTAAAAAAGATGTGAATAATTAATTTTTTAATATATAGTGTTTATGAATTTAAAATTTGTTTCATGTGGTTTATAAAGTATATTAAAAAAACTCCACACTTCTGTATATTTTCCATATAACTAACTTTTTTCCGGGATTTAGCGACTTCGTTATATAGAGGTCCAACTGTATTTTATCTCGAAAATTCGGTAATGGGCTAGATTCATCTGACTTCATTAGTCTCATGATAACTATAATCATGTGCTTTCAACCAATCAGTACATAAGTTCATGTGACATCATAGTCACATGATAACTATAATCATGTGTCTCCAGCCAATCAGTTCACGCGCTTTGCTGTTACTAACTTTTGCTTTTTGCAGAAACTTTCTATCAAAAAGTACATATTTGTCAACAATAATATCGCACATTGTGTGTGTGTGGTCAACAAATACTTTTAACTTTGTAAGTACAAATATAATATCAGAATTTTTTTTGAAGAATCTGAATACTTGAACTTCATTACCCAATTATAAAATTCGAAATTTTATTTAAATTTTACAAGTAGAATAACAAATACAAGTCTACTAATGTCAGAGTTGAAATCAATGGAGAACAAATGATTGCATTTATCATGCGATCGTTATGAATTTCGTTCTTTCGAATTGTGGATCTTAGCAATTCATCCAAGAAACGTTCAGATTTTTAACAGATTACACAAGGGAAAATGTACTGATCTAAACAAAAATAAATAGTACATTCAAATATGTTTTATCCGTTGGTTTGGGTGGTCCTAATATGATTATGATCAGCGGACGCCCAAACTTTTTGACCTCACTGACCTTAAATCCCACGGACCACTAATAGGATTTTATAAATGTTAAATATATTTGTAAAAAAAAATGTGATCTAAGAACGCAATCAATACATTTTAAAACATAACGTAATAAGTGAGTATATTCTACATTGTTCTGGGGACCAGCGAAATTTTCTCGCGGACCACTAGTGGTTAACGGACCCCCACTTTGGCGACCTCTGATTATGATTCTCTTTCAAATTTGTCACAAAATGTTACCGGAAACATTAGATTGGAATGTATATTTTAAAGGAACCCGGATGTATATTCATCCTCGTTACTAACAGCCCAATGTTAACAAGTATCCTGATCCAAAAGAGATTAGAGATCACTTAAACAATCTAACAATCTTTTCTCACAAGTAAAAAACAAATATATTCATCCGACACACGTGCTTCTCGTGCATACATGAAACCGGTTTTTCGATTAACATCACTTTCGATTCTAAGTACGAGCAGGCGGGGTTCAAAAACACACCTAAAAATTTTTAACAGAAAGGTCTTTTCAACTTTTTTAATGCTCTCTCTGTCTCTTTTCCGGTCAAATTATTTATTTTCCTGGGGTTGCTGACACTTCAGACATGTATTGACGGCATTTTCGGACTGGCATTGACCTTTAAAAAAGTTTTCTAGGCTCGTGAGGTGGTGCTATTTATTTGTACATTTTAAGATACTATCTTTTGTTATCTCTCTCTTTCAATTCAGATAAGTCTGAATGCCCCTTTGCAAAAGCGATTTAAAATTATTGTTTTTATATTTTCCTCATGACAAAAAAGTTGAAAGATTAAAACCTTCAACAAGAGGTGAGACACGTTTTAAATTAAGCCTGTCACGCAAGTGCGTGATTGTATGATAGGAGAGTGATATAATGTTTTGTTTTATACACTAATTTAGAACTTCAATATCTTACTCATTATAACGCGAAATAAATTGCTCTATCACCATCCCTTTGTAATTACAGTTTATTTAAGTTTAAACATATTTATAAGTTTGATATAAAAGTTAAGTTTGCACAAAAACAAATAAAAAAAACCCAGAAGATTTTTGTGGTCCTGCAAAGAAAATAAGTAAATATTAAAGGACATCTATGGCATTTTTAGTAAAAAAAAAACCGATTAAAAACAGTAGTGCTAAACTGCCAACTTCAGTGTACTTGTTTTCATTCGACAACCAAATTTTATTCTGCCAAACACCTTTGTTAAACCTTTTTTTTTGGGAGGGGAGGGGGAGGTTTAGATAATTTGGCAACTTACTTTAAAATAGACCAAAAGTAATCGAAAACCTGCAATTTTGGGTTAATTTTAACCAATATTTCTACTTAACTATATAATGTATAATCGAAAAAATGCCTTGGAACTTATGTACTATCGCAACAATCGCAAACTGTATTAATAACTCGCCAAGTTGGCAACCCCGATTTCCTATGAGCCGTACGCGCTGAATTGGCTACCAGATACTTTGTTTCATATAATGTAGAGCCAATAGGTTGCGATAATAGGAAAGTACCAATGCCTTTTATTGATAACTTAAAACGATACTTATGTATTATACCGTCGATCAATTTCACTTAACGAAAAGATATCACTAATTCAAAAAAAAAAAAATGTTTCCAAATGTTGCCATCGCTTTTATTACTGAATCTGAAAGGTAAATTCATGACGGTCACATGTTTAATGAAAACACGTGTTTTCCATTGAATTTAAAACCGGCGTTAGACTTAGTTTTCTTGTAAAATTTAGATAAATGTCAAATTTAATAATTTGGTAAACATGTTCGCGCGCGAATATTAAGATTCTTCAAAAGGGTTTTCAAAAGTTAGAAAAAAATATCATACGTGTACTTCTAAGCCGAATGTATTTTGTTTACCTATGTACGTTGTTATTGTTGAAAAATATGCACGTTTTAAAAGAAAGTTTTTGTAGAAAGCAAAAGTTGGCAACGGCCAAACGCATGAACTGATAGGCCGGAAACACGTGATTGAAAATATCCTGTAACTATGACGTCACGTGAGTTTTTGAACTGCCTGGCAACACGTGATTGCAGTTATCATGTGATTATGACATCACATGATTTTGAAGCCATTGGCTACATATCGCAGCATTAAAAGGCATCTTTTAATTTGACGATCTTAATCCACAGTATGATACGCAAAACTTTCAAAACATATTTTGTAATAATTGTTTATTTTTTAAAACAATAAAGATGATGATCATTTTAGACATTTCAAATAATGCAACAAAAAAATATGACAACTTGCTCAGGTAGATTTTAAAGCAGCTTCTTTTTCGTAATTTGTCCTTGTCATAAAGTAATAAATATTCTTAGTTGAAATGAAAGAAGTTGATTCTCTTCAAAATCACTGTTGAAAGCAGGTAATTAATATTCTCTTCAATCGCATCCACGCAACCTCATTCTGTATCGTTTGACTATGCTGAAGAAATCTTTATTCCAGCGTTATAAGGTATTCAAATTCAAGGGCACTTCTGTTCAAAAGGAAAAACTTTTATTTACGATTGAATACAAGCTGTTATACAGAATGGAGATTTGGCATTAGAAAAAAATAATAACCTCCGGGGAAAATGCTGCTTTTGATATTTGAAATTACATGTTTTAAGTACGTTTTAAACAAAAAAATTTTGGCACGTGTGCTGTTTACTCATACAAGCAGCTCAAATTAAAATAATCTCTATGTTGTTTTTTCTTTTTATATGATATAATTTACAATATTTTCTATTATCATTCTATGGCAGGGGTGACCAACCTTTACGGAAAAAGAGCTACTATCTGATTAAAAAAAAAACATTTCCCACCTTTCCAACAAACAAACAAAAAACATGAAAATGTGCAAAATATTACTAATATATAGGTGAAGGAAAATTAGAACGAGGACCTTCCGGTTCTAATCTTCCTTCAAAGGCTTATTATGGAATTTTGAACGTAAATAGCACATTTTTTTATGTAAGTATAAGTAGTAATTTTAAAAATAATGTAAGAAAATGCAAAAGAGAAATACAAACTAACGTTTTTTTTTTTAATAAACGTTTTACAAAAGTTCATTCAGTTAGGCTATGTATAAAATAAAAATGAATAACTTGAAACACATTTTTAATTCTAAATAATTAAATTAAAGTCAGTATTTAGTTTTTAAATAAGTAATCTATATTGATTAGTTCTTGAAAATGCTAACAAAATTAGGTTGTTTTAAATGCATGCCAGTTAATTTTGAGCAATATTTTAGTTATGGTCATAATAGAAAACTGTTCACAAACATGTATTAATCCACAAACTTAACAATATCTTCAAAATCGAGTAAATTTGGAAAATTGTGCTTATCAGTACAAATTTCCAAAATTCAATAGAATTCAAAAATTTGAAGCTGAAATAAATTCCTTATATATCTGCTTTTCAGTGTAGTTCGGTGCTGAAGGTCAATAATTTTGATTTGAATTTTAGGTGGGTAACAATTAACGTCTTGCAGAGAAACTGAAAAGGATTTCTGAAAAGATCAGTATTTTCTTTTATCACCTTAAAAATCATCAAACCTATTAGTGGCAGGAAAAGCTAAATTTCAAACCCAATCGTTATTCTTGAGTAGAAATAACTCACTGGGAGGTTCATTGTTTTTCTTCTAGATATTTTTAGATATTTTATACACTCCCTCAAATTCAAAAATTTCGCTAGTGTACTTCCTTTCACTGGCGTAGCTAGTTCTGAGGAGAGCCCTGTATCAAAATTCCTTTTAGCCCTGTTAGTGAGCCCTGCTTCCTTCGCAAAATCAGCGGACATAACTATGAAGAGTAATCTCTACATGATAATTTTCTATTGAAATTCAATTATGCGTATTTAATATAAATTTCAGGGGTTTGTTTGTCTTAGGTAACCGCGCGCATTTCAATATAAAGTAAAAAAAAAATCCTTTCAAATCTCTTAATTGTTTTAAAAATTCTTCGCGTGCCGCTGTCCACAATACCGCCGGGCCACACTGAGGCACGCGAGTTGGCTACCCCTGTTCTATAGCAATGAAGCTTACCCTTTGACAACGAGGTGCACTTCAAAGAGATAATTTGTTGTCAAAACAAATACTCCCCTGTTACCCAAGTTTCTTCAATAATGCCATTAAAATTCAGACGTTTGGCAACGGAGAGGCCACGGTAGCCGAGTGGTCATGGTCATGAACTCATGGTCAGCGTTGTTTAGTCACGGGTGGCCGATTGGAGGTGCTGATGCATGTTAAATTTAACGTAGCTCAAAGTCCACTCTTAGGCGGGGTGTGATAATTTGGAGAGAAGGTGCCAGTTCAAGTGACCTCGAGTTCAACATTTACAATTACAGAATTACAACAATTTTCTTTCATATTGGCTTCATAGAATTGTACTTATGTGATGTGAAAAACAGCGAACGAGATACATACTTATTCGTCATCTTGGTCACTTCAATGGGGCTTATAATCATATAGTTTGTCATTAACTACCATGTTTACAATATGGTTGCTAATGCCAAGCCATGCTATTGCAATATTTTCACCAGATATTAAAATTCAATGTTAATTTTAAAAAAAAATGCTAATATTAGTGTAGGATTTTAAACAAGATATTGATAGAATTTTTCAAGACTAAATTTTCCACTTCAGTTTGTTTTATTTTTTTCGGGGGGGGGGTGATATTAGTTTCGTAAAGGTTAGGAATTGTCGAATATGAAACTTTAATGGCAATTTTAAAATAATCTAACAATATGAGTTGTGGAGACGATAGCTCTGCAGGGTCTTCACGCCTCAAATGTAGAAAAATGCAGTCTAATAAGCCTCTAACAGGAGATGAAATTGCAGATATGTTGACTGAAGTTTCTCTATAGGAAGAGAATAAGAATGATGTTAGTTATGAGACAAGGGATAAAGAATCCCTTTCTCTTCAAGATGTCCATGATATTTCGGATTCTGAAGAGGAAGAGTTGCAAGACATGCAAAAAGCGACATGTCCCCAGCATGGTTCTGCCACAGAAGGAAATAAAAATTTAGGGAAATGATCCAAAACAATGGGCTTGATTCATGAAGTCACATGATAAAAACAAACACGTGTTTTCCATTGAATTCATAACAAACATTAAAATAATTGTACTTGTTCTATTTGTAAAACTCAGATAAAATTTCAAATTTCATATTTGGTTAAAGATGTTTAAATGTTAGGGCAAAAAATTTCTTCAAAACGATTTTTTTTAAAAAAAGTCGTATTTTATGCTTATACTTTTAAATAAAATGCATTTTGTATACATATGTACTTTTTAAGAGAAAGTTCCTGCCAAGAGCAAAACTTGGCAACACCGGAGCGCGTGAACTAATTAGTTGGAAACACAAGATAGTTTTTATCATGTGACTGTGACGTCACATGAATTTTTGAATTGATTGGCTAGAATCACGTGGCTTTCACTATCATGTGACTATGACGTCATATGAATCAACCTCATTCGTTGATCCCTTGTCTTCCCCATTTCATTTCCTTTTTAAACATCACACGCCAGAGCGTAATGTGGCATTTGAGATACATTTTTACCTCCAGTGCCAATCACGTGCAAGCACGTAGTCAAAATATATACTGTGAAGAAAACATTTTGAAACACTTAGTATAATCAATGGGATTCACACAATCATCTTTATCACTACTTTTGAATCATATTTATGAGAAAAGTCGACTTCTGAAAGCAATCTACATTTGGCTCACGGCATTAACTGTCAACACAACCTCACACGCCCAATAGTCAAAGTGTTAACTAGAGTTGCTTTTTTCAATAATTCGTTTTTCTAATCATTAGTTTTAATTCGACACATTCCAAGTGTAAAACGCGTCAACGTCTACGACTAGTGATATTTTTGTTATAAGAAGCGGAATTAATCGCTTTGGTTCAGTACACTACAATAGCGCACACAGGAATTTTTCGAGGGGGTCCGGGGTCGAAAGTTCACCATTCTTGTACATGCTCCTTTTGATTTTGTTGATTTTCGGGAACAAAACACAGTAAAAAACTAATTATTGAATAAATAATCAGCATTAATTAACAAAATTAATCATTAATAACAATACTTCATTAAATTTTACGTACTATATACTTAGAATTATAATCAATCAGAAAAAAAATCAAGGGCTTTGGGGGGTCCGGACCCCCAGGACACCCCCCTTGTGATACTGATACACTAACTTCCCCTGTTGACTGCTTTTTAGAACAGAGTTGTATATGAAACTAGAAAGCGCAGTCCACTTCCATTATTGGTGGTGTTTTTTTTTTTTTCAAAAAAAACTTTAATAAATAATTGGAAAATCACTGCTGAAGCACATATTTTATTGATCAGAATGAATACACAGTTAATAAAGCAATTAAAATAAGATCGAACTTCAAGATTCTTTGTGGGTGAAATTTATCTAAATCTAATAAAGGTAATAAAAAAAGAACTTTCTTATGGAATTATTATTACTTTCACCCTTTATCCGGCTGTTTTTTGCAGCGATGGTACATTAAAATATTTTAAACGGGACGATATTGATTTAAGTAAAGAAATTAATTTAGTTTCTTAGGTATTTTTTTTTTTAGATTTTTAAGATCCCTTTGTTTAGTGAAAACATGTTTATCACAGCCTCTACTTCGTGTTAATGAAAAGCATTTATATATTTTTAGTTTCCTCTTATGTCCCCCACATGAAATTTCTAAAATATGTTTTGTAAATACCACGTCCCTGGAAAGGAATAATGAATTAGAAATATTTTATATTCGTAGATGAAGAGAAAAATAAAAATTTCGACTCATTATTTCCCATGAAATTTATGAAAACAGCGATCAATACGTAATAAACACAACCAATTTATGGAATATGTTTGTAAATACTACAATTTTTATAATGAATTGTAAACTAGACAGACGAAGATGACTGTTAAAGAAATTAGGTTGATGAATTTGGTGGTAAATATATTTACCACGTCCTGGTAAAGAGTTAATTGAGTCAAAATAGAATAATGTATAAGGCAAATAAATATTTCGAAAAATCTACTTTCAGAAATTTTTTAATTTATGCTTTATTGTTTCAAAAAATCGTGAGAAAGAAAAAATGGAAGCCAACTCGACTTTATAACCTTATCATGAAAATATTTATGGTTATAAGCATCAACAATGTTAAAAAATTTTTTTCGATATTTTGGAATAAAAATTCAACTCTTGAAAGTGAAAACGTAGACCAAATAATATAGCAAATTTTTTTTAACACCAACAATATTATTAAAATTTGTAACGACCTGAAAACAAATAGGGCTTTTTTAATTATACCAAGCGCAATAAATACGATCCTTTTAGAAAACAATTTAAAATACATACTGAATGGATTGCTTGCATAGGAATGACAAAAACCTCCATTACTCATTAAAACATAAATATTTATTATTATTATTTTGAATCAACCATATATATCAATAAAAAGGGAAAAGATACCATTTGTTCCATCTGTCAATCTAGGTTAAAAATACTGCAATTGTTTTGGTATAAAACTGTATTTAATCTAAATAAATAATGTTTGCATTTGTGACAGCGAGTGTTATTTTTGCTCTTGGATGCCGCACTTTCAGGAAAAAATGATATTTTTTTTCTTCCTCGTAGCTTTTGTAGAAAAATGTACAACTAGGTTGGTATTCGTTCCGCATACTTCACACGAGTTAGCTCTGAAATTCGTACTACAACAATGCATAAGAATCTCCGTGAATGATAAATTATTCATGGAACAGTTTATCAATTCTCTGACTCCACGGTGTTTTTCTTTCGCTAATTCTGAGTTTTGTATCTGTGCCAACTCGCAAGAAATACCCTAAATGCTTCGAATGGTTTTTATACACTGAGGTAAGAGTTTTGTTTTTATTTTTTTATAAAAAAAAATCTTAGGTTCGTAATTAATTATTAAATGAGATAAATTTTTGTAAACAAATGTTTTCTCTCCTTTCATTTTTGCCGAGAGTATCTTTTACAGATGGCAAAAAGATACAATGTGAAAATTCTTTATAAGAGGTTGCATATTTCTGGTAATACTTTAAAATTTTCCTAAACTAAACTCAATGGTGTAACAGAGAGCTCATAAAGGCAGTGGTGTAACAGAGAATATTAGGGCTCCCTGCAAATCAGGTTTGGGCCGTATCTTGCATAGGATTGCAAAACCATATCATAACATACGCTTTGGGTCCCCCTAGAATCCTGGGCCACTCACTATCATGTACAGTCCTGCTAGCAAACAGGTTGGAGCTCACATGTTTTGTGTTGTATTGTCTTTGCGTGTCTCCCCTGGAATCAAGATCCTTCGATAATCATCTGTCTACTACCCCTTGGTGTATTCCGGTTCCTCAGGCGAAAAGACACTTTTATTGCTTTCCTTCTTCAAGTGGACAATAGACCGACCGCACCTATTGTTAGACGTTCTGTATAATATTTATACTGTATAATATGTACTTTTTAAAAATACTCTAAAATAATTTTATACATATGTGCAATTGTTGTTTTATTACATGGTTTCAAATTTAAAAGTGTTAGAAACAAATTTCCTTTCGTGTGTTTTGGGAGTTTTTATTTATTTTTTTCCCTTCCCTCTTAATAAGTCGAACTCTTGATGATTCGAAGCCCAAATCAATATGGTTTTACAAGGCGCCTCTCTACTTACCACCCACTACTCAGACTGACTGAAAAAATTACTTCTGGATTCCAGAGGGGCAGGTCCACTGGAGCTGTCTTCCTGGACATCCAGAAGGCATTTGATTGAGTCTGGATTAGTGGACTAATCTATAAACTTATTATTTATAACTTCCCACCTTCTATCATTCATATGATTAACTCCTACCTCACTAATAGATCTTATCAAGTACGCATCAAGGATACTCTATCTAACATTTACAAAGTCAATATTGGAGCTCCCCAGGGTTCTCTCCTTGGACCAATTATCTTCAATATCTACATCAATGACATACCAACTCACCCACACACAGTCTAAATATTTCTGCAGACGATACTGCCATAGTGGCTACATATAAAAATACACAACCCGCATCACAAAGGCACTTAACAATCACTTAACATTGCTCGAATCATACTTTAATAATTGGAAAATTAAACTCAATATTGATAAAACGGTTGCAGTATTATTCACAAGGAAGAGAAAATCTGCAACCCCACCAACACTGTATTCCACACCACTACAATGGTCTCAAAACATAATTTACTTAGGCTTGTTACTCGACAATAAACTCACATGGAAACAACACTGCTCACATGCGTGAAAAAAATTTCCCGGAACGATTAAGATTAATATACCCCTAATTTGCCGGAATTCTAACATGACGGTAAAAAACAAGGTACTTCTCTACACAGCCGTTTTGCGGCCCATCATAAAGTTACGGTTGTCCTGTGTGGGGATATGCTGCGAATAATAATATTAAAATGCTTGAAATATCGCAAAATAAAACTATTCGCATGATTGTTTGTGCGAATATGTATATGAGAAACTGATATCTATAAAGCACTTAAACTCCCAACCTTTAAAAACTTTATTAAGAAAATAACTACCAAATTTTTTGATTCTCTTCCACTCACTAATAATTATCACATCCTCAATTTAGAAAACTATACTCCTCATAAAAATATTAAGAGACCAAGGAGAATTCTTCTTGACTCTTATTGCATCGAAACAGAAAGGATCAGAAGCGAACAAATCACCTACCTTTGTCGACCCTACATCTGACCTGGAATCGGTCGCCTCCATGGTAATCCAAATGTAATGAAAATAAAATTGAATAAGTGAACGCGAACGTTCACAAATCCAATATCCAAGTGTTGGCGCTAGACCTAACACATCCCACGTGTCACCACAACTCCGAAAAAAAACGGAAATATCCCTAAAATAATCCTCGGAAAAGGACCTCAATTGTCCTAATAACAGGAACCAGGCCGAAAAATGGCCAAAATCCTAATCACCAGCTCGATGGAGAAGGATAAAGACGATCCAGCTTGGGGTATGACTTTGGAAAAGGGGTCGCAGTCTAGGGCAGAAAAACTGCGTGTGGAGTCTACCAAGACAGGAAGCAGGAGGACTGAAATGATGAAAAAGACCACCATTCTGCTCACAACTCCAGGCACCAGTTAACCACGCCTTCTTTCCTCGCTCTTTCAACCAATCGGATTGTTCCATCTCAGCAAGGACGCTACTACCACAGGCACCATTAATATGCTACGATATGGGATAAGGGCTCGCTCTGCGAGCCGTATGCCCAGTGACGACAGCGACAGCCCAGATGATTCGAAGTTTTTCATTGGTCCCTTCAACTTCGAATTATCGAGTGTCGAATGCATTTAGATTTAAAATGGAATAACTGGGGATAAGGAAACCCATTCATATAAAAAATATTAATTTCATTAGAGTAGTATGATTGAAAAAAAATTAAAATTCCATTATAGGGGTTAGTGACACTGACTGCTGTGCCATAGGGCGTGGGTTCGAATCCTGAAGGCATGGATGTTTGTAAATGAATAGTGCCTTTGAGGCATGGGGGAACTCTAAATAGCCGTCGAGCCGTAAGTCCTCTCGTGAGGTTGGTGGAAGGGAAAGAGAGGTGTGAGGCCTTTGACTATCCTCAGGGTTTTCTTCCTCAAAATTGGGGTGGAACCGAGCAAAATCGTACTGTCACCTGCATGGTGCTCAAAACTAAGTATAACGACAGGCGTAAAAATCTAGCCCTTCGCCGCGATGAATTTCGTGGAGCTTGATCTGATGTTAATGTCGATCAGGTGGCGTAAGTAACAACAACAAAAAACAGATTGAAATAGACAGCATTAAATGCAAATGAATTTCGGAGATGTAGTTTGAATTTAAACGCTGTATATGAAATACATCTCCTGATTATCGTTAGCAGCTTTAACGGATACGTTATTTATCATTAACTAACTACTTGAGAGAAATCCTGCAAGAAAAAATTGCATTGATGTGGAAAAAAAAGTACCATTAAAAGACAGTTATATGAAATGCCGATACAAGAAGCATTTCTGAAAGACAGTGATAAATTAATATATGCTCGCGAAAAATGAAAAAAATATTCGCCATTGAAATGTAGTATACATTCATTAAATGTACCTGAAACTTTTTATTTTTATTTTTAATGGCAGATTATGAATAGTTATTACAGAGTTCATCATTCAACCTAGTACATTCACCGAAAAGCTGGTATCTCATTTTAGTGCGGCGCCATATTGGTGGATACCAATCACCGCAGGTAATTTTGACGCCCAGTTTCCTCCTGAGCTCTGACGATGCGAACCTGTACTAGGATTTAATTTTGCCTAGAGCATCCCCCTAGGGATCTTTTACATGCCGTATAATCATACGACATGGCCGCTGTCGATTTTTTCATCATGAAAATCTATCGACTTGGGACGGGGTCGAATCCGCAACCTTGGGTACAGAAGACCGGCGACAAACCAACCACGCCACCCAGCGGACTATCTGAAACTTTATATCTGTAAAAAAATAAGGACACTTTTTTTTCCATAAACAAAAATTTAAACAACAATAGTTTGTAAATCTGTACCGAATAAGAGAGAGAGAGGGAAAGGGGGTTCTTGGTTTTAGTATTATAAAAAAAAGAAAACTTAAATTAAAAATTAACCTTATTTAAAACCTTAAACAATTTAATTTAAATCTTAATCAAAGTGGTTTACAAATCAATCTTCTGGATTAGAATAAATCTTTTTTTTCAAATAAAAAAAACCCTTCCGTTTATTATGAATCATCTCATGAATGTAAAAAATGCCACTTTAGAATATACGACAATTTAAGTTACGTGTGAATTAATTCTAATTAAGTGCTTATGATTGCATACTCAACGAAAAATGACTGAAAAACTGAACATCTCTGAGAGCTTAAATTACATTTATCTTCTAAAGGTATATTATAAATCCTAGGAATAAATTTTTATTGAACGTTAGCTACAAATTGCGCAATAAACCTTTCTTCCGGAAGTGGAAACTAGCAGTGACAAGGAATAAATGCACCTAATAATAGTAGTTAAGAAGTTAAAAAATTTTTTTAGACAGGAAATGACGGGAATTCTAAAATAATCAAAGTAATGACGCTAACATGTGATGTGTGTAAAAATAGTTACGTTATTCTAAAATAAGCAGTTAAGAAACACCTAAGTGGTATACCTGAAAATATCGAATGGGGTAGCCATGTTCGAAAGGAAGAAAAATCAAATTAAATTATTATTTCATATACATATATATATATACAGTCGGACCTCTATGTAACGAAGTCGCTAAATTCCGGAAAAAAGTTCGTAATACGGAAAATTCATTATATAGAGGTTCACTTTTTAATATACTTCCTAAACTACATAAAACAAATTTTAAATTCATAAGCACTATATATATATAGAAAACAACTAATTATTCACACCTTTTTTAAAATTAATATATGTTTATCTTCCCATCAAAAAAAGATAGAAAGAAAAACTGCAAGGAAAAAAAAGAAAAAAGAATGTCGAAGAATTTTCAATATTAAGAAAAAAAATTTATATTAAAATTAATGAATTTTAAGGATATTTTCTCTCTGATTTACAACATATAAGTAATATTAAACAAACATTATTTTATAACTAGAACACGGGGATACTACGGGACAACTCCACTGAGTATGAAAGGGGATATCGAAGATGTTTATAGTGAACTGGACAATAGGGGTTAAAGGTTGCACTTCTTGAATGAAACGTCCAGAACTCTATTGCTCTCGGCGAGTTAGGATCTAATAAAACCAGTTCAAGATGTATGACCAGCATAAAATATGTTAAGAAGAGAATAACTTGAAATGTTCAGAAATACTTTTAAAAATGAATCACAAAAGAAAAAGTTCGTTATAGAGAAAATGCGCTTCACTATAGAGAGGTTATTTTACGAAGAAAATCGTGAAATGTTCAAGGTTCCCGGAAAAAGTTCGCTTATAGAAAAATTCGCAATATATATGGTTCGACTGTATATATATATGTGTGTGTGTATGTATTTATATATACAATGTATGCACTAGAACACACCGGGATTTTTCTAGGATCGAAAGTCCACCATTCTCGTATCATACACCAATACGTCACTCAACATATTCTTTTGATTTTGTCGATTTTCGAAAACAACAACAACAACTGCAACAAAAAACAGTACAAAATTAATTATTGATTAAATAATTATATAGCATTCATTTATAAAATTAACTGTTAACAACAGACACTTAATTAAATTTTACGTACTATATACATAAGATTATAATCAATCGAAAAAAATCAAGTACGGGGGAGAGTCCGAACCCGGGGACCCACCCTTGTGTGTGCCTCTGTATGTATTGTAAAATATAAATGAAACAGAAAGAGTGCAATTTATTTTCAAATAAGAAAAACTCCTACAAGTAATGTACAGTTAAAAAATCAAAATCTATTAATTATTTATGTAAATGATTTTAGTAAAGATTATTTAATAACTTTATATAGTTTTCAGGTTTGCATGTTATTATGTATAACATGTTTTTTCAATTATTTCTTTTCTTACTGTTAAATATCTAGTTTCTACCGAAAATTATTTGCTCTTCTCGTCCCTGTTTCACATATATTCTTTCTTTAAAATCTTACATGATTTAGTGTATTAAATGTCGTGAGTGAGTAAATATTTATCATTGGTGTAGCTACAGCCGTATCAGCCGTACAATCATTCCCTAAGCTACAGGGCCCCTAATATGTGCAACTACAGTCCCACTAACAGGGCTTTCATTTATATAAAGGGGCCCGAAGGAATTTTTGTGATACAGGTCTCACTCAGAACTAGCTTCGCCAGTGCTGTTTATTTCCTACTTTAAAGTAAAGCATGGACTATTGGCAACGAACCTTATAATTTTGAATCACGTTCAAGTGACGAAGACGACAACTGAACTGACACCCTTCTAACTTCCACACCAGGACAATCTGCATGCCGGTCTGACGTTCGAACTCAAGACACATCAGCCATGAGTCCGTGACCTTGACCACTAGTCCACCACAGCTGTACTCTGGACATGGAGACAATTCTGTGCTATGGATACCTTTTGTCAAAACTTTTGGTCAATATTCAAAAATCATGACTTGCAGTTCTGTCATGCATTCAGGTTAGTAATTTAACATGAGTATGCCGGGAATCGAAATAATCTTGAACTAAAAAAGTATTAGGAATGATTTTACTGAATATTAATTATATAAATATATTTATGTAAAATAAAAATATCATACAAAATTTCACACGTGTGTTGATATATACAATGTTCGTAAACAGAAATGTTCGAAAATGCATTTTGGGTCAGCGTATCCAGATTACTTCTTATCTTCCAAAACAATAATTCCTGTTGTCAAATTTGAGTCATAGTGAAGCTAATTTTATTCTCGGGAGAGCTTTTGTTATAATATAAAATACATAACAAATAATACGTTGCTACGTATTTTTGAGCTTAATTTCAAACTATTTTCATATTATTGGGAATCACCAATGGCGCACATTGACCTCTTTTAATGGGGGGATGTCTATTCTAAAAAGAAGGTAGACAGAAGTGCCGATGCATAATCTATAAACTAAAAATTAAAAATTTGTTGGCCTATAGGAGGGATTGAACTCCGAATCCCCCATTTTTGGCGCAAAATTTACATCACCAACAATTTGTAAAACTCTTCTTCAGATATATCTGTTTTTCGTTCGTTTCAATACCATTTAGTTATGGAATCAGTAGCATTTTTTTACCAGTTAGATTGGCTGACATAATTTAGCAATTAAGTTCTATGGTGAGCCCAATACAACTGAAAGTCCAGTGGGATTGGACACAAAATATCCCGGTTTTTTCAAAGAGTAATAAACAATCAATCAATAAATCCTTTTTTCAATAATAGACGGACAAAATCAGAATCCTGCTCGGTAATCTGAGATATAAATATTTAGAATTCAGTTCAGATAAAGACCATTGAGCAGTACAGGACTTATGACCGTTGAGATTTTACAAATCTTGCTAGTGCAGCGAGGGAAAGTGAGACCGTGAAGTTAAGTTGTTGGTAAGCTGATCACATACTTCAAAACTATTACAAGTTTTGATTGCATTGATTGCAATTTCGAAGATCGAAATATGCAGCTAAAATGTTCCTCATTAATTAAAAATACACATATGCAAATCATTTTTAATAAAGTTTTTATAACAATGTATTTTTATTCTTAAAAAAATATAAAAAATGAATGCTGGCTCATTTCGAAAATAAAAACAAAAATAGTTAATTGATAGAAAATGTTTTTTACAAGTTTAATTCCACTGCAAACATAGTTGGTACAAGAGCCTTAGAAAGAATCCGAGCAACCCCCTTAAATTTACATTGAAAATAAGAAATAATACTTACTAGGTTATTATTACTTCATTAAACATTTTTAAGAGAACCAGGTCCTTCTAATTCATTATAAATTTAAGCATATTATTTCCGCCTGAATTAACCCATTATTATCGTCTGTTTTAATGTAATAGTTAATTATCTGTTCTGATTTATCTTTATGCTATTTTTTGTCGGGAATAAAATCGTCTGCCATCCTAAATTTTGTTCTTAAAGGTGACATTATTAGTACTCATTCAAATACGAAAACATCTGTGTATTCGGAATGTTCATTAAAGGTCTTACCTTATTTGAATTTCGACTCTTTTGTTTAGGGGAATTAAAATTTCTTACTTTTCCTATCAGTGCGAGTTTGTTAGTTTTCACGTGGAAGGATGCTTACGATAAATTTCACAATATAAGAATTTATTTTAACATCTTCAAGCAAAACATTGTAACTTCTTTCACTTTGTAAGGAACATGAGCTTTATTTAGGGCTCTTTGCAAGTCGATGTTGTTCCCTGTGATTACCTGATGATTTCAATGATAATATTTAAATAACACATACGTTTCTTTCCTAGTGAAATGAGGCACTGGCTTCAATTTGATAACAATTTTCTCAACGCATATATTTGAATAATGAATATTTGTTGAGTATTCTAAAAGTCAGAGATACACAATCAATTTGCAAATGAAGCAGGGTAAAAAATTTGTGCTTTGAATAAAATAAAGTAATTCTTCATTTAATCTAAAAGTCATGTTTATGAATTGTAGCGATAAAAATACTCTTTTTCATATATTTTAGGATAGGAAATACATTCTAAACATAAAAGGTGCTTTTTTTCAGCCCACGCATAGGAAATGGACCAGTGTCTTGTCTCTTAAACTTGATTGATTATATAGAATATAATTTCACAAACTGAGCTAAAGGAAATGTAACATATCTTTATAGTGATGTTGTTTTTAAAACATTAAAATTGCGATTTGTTTTTTTAAATATGTATTTAAAAATAGAAAATGATGCAATCCAGAAGAAATTAGTAACTTTCTTCTTTTATGAAACTTTTGCTTTTTAAAAATGAAATCTTTTCATTTCTGTCGAAGCACCTTTAAAGAAATTATTCAACGATAACGAATTGTTCATCTTGTTAACGCATCTATTTAGTTCAATGGAAATTTATCTCATTTCCAGCCAGAGCATAGCTAAATTAATTTAACGATAACCTTTAATACAGAAATTTAAATAGCTGAAAATTCAATAAAGGAATTTTAATTCTTTAATGTGCTATGTATTGAAAAATACATTTTTAAATTTTCTATTTACCTATTATACTTAAAAGTTATTCCAAAAATTTGGACAATCCCAATTGACAGATTTTTAATTGGTTAATTTCCCTACTAAATTATCGGATAAATCAAAAACCATCAATGAGAGTAAATTTTACTTTCCTTCCTTTAATATACCAATGCCCCATATTTCAACTGTGTGTACACGATATTAATTTAAACAAGAAAATTCTGCGGTATTAAAAATTATACATGTAACATAAAATTCAAAAATTAAATTCCAGTTTACAAAACACGCAATGATTTAATCGCATTTGTAATTACTGATAAAATTAAATTTGCACATAATATAAATTATAGATCAAATCTCACGAAAATCTTTTTTTTATGAAAAATTTAGTAAACATTATTAATTAAGAAAAACTATCTCTACGAATTGAAAGTTTAGTAATATAAAATTGCCCGTTGTATTAGTAAAAATGGCAACGAGTAATTTATAAATGAAAAAATTTCGAATTAAATCGAACCTTTAATTTCTCTTGCTCTGGAAACATAACACATCGAAATAACTCTTATTTTTAGAAAGAATTTATTCAATTTTCAATAAGTTATGAAGTTATTCTTCTTCACTTCAATGCGGTTGGCGACAATTAATATATTTTAAAGTGTTTCATTATTTCGTATCCTTATTTATTCATATATTATGATTTCATAAAATAATCGAATAACTAAGAAAATAAATTCGTTGATTACGAAATATTTTAACGAAATTACTCGAAAAGATAAGCTATTTAATTGTTTCATAATTCGATGGTAAGAAAATAAGGAATTCTACGTTATAGCTAATTTATAATTTTTCTTAGGTTCTCACACAACGAATATGAGCAAATAGTTAATTAAATATTTTTAAAGTGTTCGAAATGAATCAGAGAATTACCAATTTTAAAAATTCGAATGTATGGAACTTCAAAATGTTCAACAAAATACATTTATTATTAAAAAAAATTAATAATGAATAGTTACATAATTTTATAACTTGAAATTTCAAAAACCACCAGAAAGAATCTTCATTTCGAATTTTGGTTGATTGTTGTATTGATTGGTTGTTTGACAGGTACATTGCATCGTGATATATCATGAATAATAACAATAAAACAATTGAAGTAATAATAAATTAATTTTTAATTTTAATAATAGGAAGAACTACAATATAAGAATGTGACAAAAAGCATAGCTTCAAAATTACAGTTCTGCGATTCACTGGCCCTCAAAAGTAAACACAAACAGCAGTTTAAAAAAATTCCATTTTTTCCGTTAAAAACTAGCTGCAAATTTGTAACGACTAACCGAACAAAAACGAAAGTTAACTTTCCGTTTTTAAGTAAAACCGGAAATGAAGTCTCACGTGTTCATTCGCATCCTCCTCTTTGCAGCACGAGGAGCAGACATTATTGCGCATGCGCGTTCTGCTCTGCAGATGGCGATCATCCGAGAAGAAAGTTCCGTTTTTGCATCATTCGCCGGTTGATCACAGAACGGTGAAGGTACTATGAAAACTTGCTAATTGACTTTTACCTGTGTTGTGGTCTTTTCTTCTAAATGGCGTGACAAACACCTTCGACAATCATGCCGGCCGTATTTCTGGACAGGGTTACCCTTCCCAGCCTGCAGGCGTACACTGTGGGCAGTGTGCTGCTACTTGCTTGCTCGGTGCACTATGCAATTCAAATGACTTCTCAATTTGGATTAAATTTAAATGGAACCGAGCCTAGTATAGGAGGCAATGATGTTTTTATTTACAGAAATGCCACCTCCGGAATAACTCACGATACTCTATCGTTTTTCGATTTTTTGTTTGACCGTGTGTGTGTGAAACGTGTTGTGGAAGTATTGTACTTCATGCTTCAAGAGCCGATGTGTATTTGGGTGAGTAAAAGTTTTAATTTTTATTTATATATTTTGTTATAAAAAGTAACAGAGCAAAGGTGACGAAATCAAGTTTCGTCGTAATTAGTTTCCATTTGAATTCATTCACTATTGTTTCAAGGGCAAGTACGTTAAACTGTCATTTCCATGTGTTTCAACGTTACTGAACAATTCCTCGGGAAATTTCTACTACGCTTAGTAAATGTGTTATTAGTATTACTTGTTTTCATTATTTAAATTTCTGTAAAATTAACAATAACATTGCATATGTTATACGACAGTGCATGTTATTGAAGAAAAGTCACAGAATGACAAGTAAACCTGTAGTATGACGTACTCTTTTTCAGTTTAAAAATGATTAATAATGCTAATATTCGTTGTAATGGTAGTTAGAATTGACTAAGAACTCTCCCGTGGTTGTATTTTCAGAAGGCCTAACTAAATTGTCAAATAATTCAAGAAGATTAATCACTTAAAATTTTAGATTAGTTTTAAGCCAAAATTATGGTAATGTTCCTTAATAAAATCTGTTTTGTAACTGGAATGTGAAAAGCTAAATGAACAGATTTTTGATAACTGTATAACTCCTTGAGATAATTCTAAAATAGGATTTATTTTGATGTAGTTTGCAGCTATGTGTATAAACATGGATGTTTTAAAATTGTTACATATGTATAATTTTCTCTTGCCATATATGTTCAATATTACGTTATGTATTTTATTAGAAAGCTGTGTAAAAGATACTATAAAAAAAGTCAACACAATCATTATTACATTTTGAGTTTATAATCCCAGTAATAGGGATATCATTTTCATTTAACTGTTTAAAAACGTTTTCTCTGTGTATAATAACATCTAATGTCATTGAGGCAGAGAGAACTATTGAGAATATGCTTAAAGTTCTAATTATCTAAATACATTAGAAAACTGCATAAAAGAAAAAACATGGGATTTTGGTAATGCTGCTATATGTGGTCAAAATTGTACCTCTTCAATCATTTTTGATTTTGCTTAGGAAAAGGAAGAAATATTTTTTCGAAAATCCAATTCTGGTTTGAAACTTGTTTTTTAAAAGCTTTTTTATGTAATGGGAAAAACACAGAATTTTAAAAAATGTTTGAAGCCATAGTACAATACCTTTTATTAAGAATATTTTTAGTGGAGGAAATTCTTGAAATCTTAATTGAATTCTTTTTTTCGAGAATCGCAAGCAAAAATTCTAAAATCTTCAAATGATGCATATCTTAAACTATTTTGCTACTTATATTTCATTTTTGAAAGGAAAGAGAAATTCTTAGGAATATGTCAATTTTATGAATAATTTTGTTGACCTATATATGTATAAAATATTCCGAAGAGAGTTGGCTAAAATAACTGATTCAGGTTTAATTGCTTCGAAAGATGTCTTGAATTTTCTTTCCTACCAATTTTGTTTGTGAAGTGAAAATAGTTAAATGAAGAAAAGGTGAATTTTACTGAGACGCTGTGTATTCTCTATGAGAAAAATAAATTTCAACTGTCTTTAACTGTTCGAACATTTGTGAAACATGAAATGCATAAGTTTCTTTTTATTTACATATTCTGAATCATATTCTTTTTTTGAAAAACTCATTATTTGTATTTTGTTTTGTGTTGCATTTTTATTTCTAAGTAAATATATTTTTCCAAAAAGTGTTGGTATTATATAGAAGTAAAACTTTAGGCATTATTCTACTAATATAAAACATTCTAATAACTTAAAATGTAATTATTAGCAATTGGAATTTTTAAAAGCGTTATGTATTTATTATATCAAAAATGTTATTTGGTGTTTCAGATATTTATATTAGTTCAAGATTGGTATGTAACATATTTTCTGTTATTGTTATATCTGTTATTTAGTTATAACACTCATTTTACTCAATTGTCTTTAGTATTTCATTTGTTATGAACAGACATTTGCTAGGATTTCAAATACTTGTTAATTTTGGAGAATTGGATTCCTCACAAATTGTAAATATATCTCTTGATTTGTTGGATCTGATAAGTTCCATAAGGTTTCTGTCAAGTTTTAACATTATTAAGGAAATTGTTTTTTACGTGCAAGTTATCTTTTTCGAAATTCAGAAACTAAGAAACTACTAAAACTAAGAAAAATGTTTCATTTAGTCTATAAATTATTTTTGTACATATGTAGTTTTTAACTTGGAAACTGGTTAATTTGTTTTTAAAACCATATAGCTATATAATGTTAACAAAATTAGTATACCATTTCCATATGTATGTGTACAGTTTTAATAATTAAATTAATAATATGAATTTTTTTTGTTTTTAAATTGTTTATTTTGTAGACATTGATATTTTTTATTTTTAATGTTATGTTTTTAAAGTAAAAGATTTAGAAATATATTATTCAAGATTTTATTAATAAATATTTTAACAATTAAAACTTGTTTTTCAATTTTCAAATTATTACAACTTAGCCCATTTTAAATTGCATTGCTTTGTTATTAAATTATTTTAAAATGTAATTTCAAAATAAACACATTGATTTTGTTTTTACTTCTCAAAGTAATTCGTTTATGAAGATTTTTTTTTTGAAACAAACATCCTTCGATTCAATGAAATTTTTTATAAAGTCAAGTCTATTATTACATTTTGATCCTATTACAATTATTTTTACCTACATTTTATCATATAGCTTATAAATTGATATGAAAAATAGTTATCTTTTTTATAATGAGAGTTGGAATTTGATGTTATTGAGCTTCCTTACCTGTATGGAATATTACAGAGCGAGAAATATTTTTTAAGTGGCTGAATTTTGGCATTTGGAAAGAGAAATAGGTACAATCTAAATGCAGTGTTAAACTTAAAATAAAAAACACACAAGTGTATAAAAAATTAGGGTTTAAATATTAAAATTTATTAATGTCATTCTAATTTCATATTATAGCTTATTTTTCCTAGCTAAACGAAGAATAATTTATGGGAAAAATGTTATTCATATTGATAAATCTTGCATCATTTATTAGAATATAATTTTGAATATTTAGTTCAAAAAATGTATTACATCTAGACATAAAAAGGCATAACTTTCAACTTTTGAAATTTTTATTACACAAGGGTTTATAAAATTGCATTTTTAACAATTTAAAATTAATGCATAGTTAAAATTCATTGTTTTTAAATCAAACTATGTAACTTAACAAAAGTATATCTAAATTGCAAATATAATAAAATTTAATGTAGTAATTAAAATGAATAACTATATTTATGACTTAAATGTTAAAATGTTCAATAGGATATAATCCAATTTTTCTTTTATTAGCTTGGTTTACCAATTATTTAAACTGGGAAATTGGGGAATTAGTATTACTTTTCTGTGATACGTGATTGATTATACATCAATAAGAACTCCTAACAAGGATATTTTTCTTTCATAGAGTGTAGAAAAAAATGTGCCATTGTTTGCAATATTTTCAATTTTTGAGAAGGTTCATTTCCATATCAGTGACTCCCAATTAAAGTAAATAAATGTGTCGCAGATTTTCTTGCTTGAATGATACATCAATTATTTGATAAATACACGCGAAAATAAATTGTTGTACTCTCATTTTGTAAATATAATTTGATCGACTACTTCAAAAAATATTTAATTTTTTGCTGCTTCATTAATTTTAAGAAGTAATGCAGAATAAAATTATCTATCAATGTTCCAGTATTTTATTTGTTCAATATCTTTTGTTCTTAAATGTATGAAGAGTTATCATACACTGTCATTTAAATAGAATATCGGGATTACAAATTGATATTGCGCAAAAATAATGAACACATGTCTATGAACTTTTATTACAATAATAGTTTTACATAAATTTATTTGGTTTGTTGTGTTGAAACATGTATACATAAATTATTGAAGAAGCTATAAAATAGAAAAATTTTATTCATCCAAAACACAATTCTTTTACTTCACTTGTGCGCCGGTTTCGTTCAAAACAAACCATACGATTTCGGAATGAAATGAATATTGAATTATATGACGAACACAACTTTGAGCAAACTATAAATAAAACAATAGCTCGGCATCAGCGTACATCTCATATTTCAGTACGTTTCGCTATGTTAGTTCTTTATGACGTCAAGACAGACAGTCCATGTCTTTTTTGAAGAGTCATAACTATTATGGAGGGCGTTTTGAATGGTATTTTTTAGGGTATCGTATAAAATTTTTTTACGAGCATTTGAATTTTTAGCACTTTTAACATTGACAGAACTGCTATGTGATTTCGACAGTTTCTTGGTCTCCCTAGACATGTTCCTCAAGCTATTCTGGTTTTTTCGAATTGTTTTATTTTTCAATTCTAAACTTTTATCTTTTGGAGTATTTTTCTTCTGCAAGTGACGTTCACCATTTACATTATATACCTGCAACACATTTCAATTCTGAATATCACGAGACATTCTCTTTTTGTTTATCCTCAATTTTTGGTACTTTAACTCGAACTATTCAACATGCACTAACTGGGAAACGCTAATTGGCGCGATCTTTGGAAAATCTACATTCTTTAACTCCGTTTCTGCACAAGAACTGTTTTCCCAAGTGTAAAATTTTAGTATATGATAAGGTTGGGAAATCCAGTCATTCTTTTCCGATGACCCTATATATTTAATCACGCAAAGATTATTCATGTGCTTGCTATCTATTTCTTTCCGATTGGTCAAAATCTATATTATCAATCCTGAATTCGCGGATAGAAAAACATCGCTTCAATCTGTTTTAGAGTGTTTTGTAGAGCATGAATCTGAGTGTTTGTGCTTAAATTGTAACTTCAATTAAGACGAATCTTATCAGTTTGCAGCGAACAAAACATACCGTTTAACCTTCTTAAGAAATCCATGCAATGGCAAATGAGGTTACGGATGCAGAAGTTGAAATTGAGTAGTTTAATTTAGCAACGAAGTATTTAATCGAGTAGGCTGTGCCAGAACGATAAAGTAAATTATGTTTATATATACTTTTTCTGGGTTATTCACTCTGGTCGTTTAATTTTACCATCTCGAGTTTTTTCCTCGCTCGTTTTGTTTTCTTTCCGCACTTGTAGTTTGTGACATGTTTATTCGAATAAAATGAAAATATTTTAAAGATTCGTTAATTTGTTTTGTGTGTGTTGTGTTTTGTCAGATGTGCCATGACATTCGAACACTTGTTACTTTTGCGCTTATTTTCGGTAATATTAATACTGTTATTGTTAAATGTACTTTTGTTTTATTAAAACAAAGTTTAAAAAATTAATAAAATTTTACTGAAGAATTAGTTCTTTAAATTGAAGGCAGCGAATATAAGTTTAAAAGTTAGGATTCGGTATTACTTTTTAAGTTGAGTTTTTGCACGGTTTAACGTATAAAGAATTTGTATAAATATTTGAATGGGTAGATTTTTTAATATAAGTTGATTATTCCAAATTTCTAAATGTATTTCGAAATCTTTTAAAGCTATATAAAAGGGTTTGAACAGGTGGAGCCCTAACTGAAATATGCTAATCTTTGATGTTACTAATGTACTCAAAATGTTCTGTAATATAGAAAGAATATTTTTCATTGTAAAAACCCACTTACGATTATATATAAAATCAATAATCGAATACTAAATTTCTGTAAATCTAAAACAAAGCACAAATGGAAATGCAAGAAGACAGTATAGGTCAAAAATAGGAAAGCTTCAGTAGTACAATGGAAAACTCTTAGCCGCATAGGAACGAAGATTGCAAGTTAAACTTAGTTAAAAGACCAGCCAACCATCGGTATATATGTAATACTCTAATTTCATCCTGAATAACTTTTTAATATTTAATGGTCCTCTCCTTCAGGACTCGCGCTTAAATATTTAACTAGCATACCCGCATAACCGGGATTTCATCGTAATCTTATCTCGAAAGTTAATAGCTTGCATTTTTAAGAGTAAGATTACATCAGAAACTATCGAACGATAGCTTTCCACCAATCATAGTCTCCTTAAGGGGAAGTCACGCGAATTTTGCCGCCTCATATAAAAGCCCAGAACTCGTGAAATTTCTCTCTCCTTGTGTGTCTTTTTTTTTGTCGTTGTCTTAAATATGTGAACATCCCGCTTTCTGCTTTTTGTGACTGTGTTATTGGCCGTAGTTATGTGTTTGTTGTTAATAATTATAAATCATCAATAAAGAATAAAAATGGATTATATATCTCCAACTAAATGATACTTCGTCAATATCATCACTACAACAATCACAACCTGGATAATGAAAGAAGTAAAATCACCCCTAACTTGACCATGTCCTGTCATTTATACATACCGAAAGAGATGTACTTTGAAGAAAATTAAAATTTTTAATTTTACTTAAATTACTCAGAATTATAATATACCTTAAAATCCGGCGTATAACGCGCACCTATTCTTTCAAGCTTCAATTTTTCGATTTTAGGTATATTCGCGGTATAACGCTCACCCCCTTTCTTACGACGAAACTATAAATGCACGTGCGCAATGCTCTTTTATTTAGAAGCCATTTATTTGAGGTATTATTACAAGCTTTAGTAAAAAATAGCATACTTCTAGAATTTAGAACCCTTTAAATTCAAGGAATGTTATTTCTTTCACAAAAAAACATTCGATCTATGTAGAAGTCTAATTTTTGTCTATACTCATTTTTTTTTCCCAAGCTTTTATATTCATACCCGGCATATAACGCGCACCCGTAAATTTCAATCTTATTTTTTTTAGTTAAAAATGCGCGCGCGCGTTATACGCCGGATTTTACTGTATTTAAAAATCATTAACTATGAAATACAAGGAGAAGAAAGTACAACTGTTCAAAATAAAGTACATATTTGAACCGCTCACACACATATTACTGCTGAATTTTCATTATCGTAATAATTTTTGCTTAAGAAATACGTGACATGTTTGAGTGAATTTTAAACAGGAAATTTACTCGTCTATGTCGTTAGTTTTCCTGGAAGTACAGCTGACTTTTCAAAATAAACAATGAATCACACAACTAAAATAAGTAAATTCTGCATATTGAAATGGAAGTATCTGATTTAACTAATAAATTATGTATTTGAAGTGTCTTAAGAGTTGCAATTTATGAAATACGCATGATAGATAAAATTTTGTGAAAAATCTTAGTTGAAGGCTTATGAGGGAGGGTCATTTTTCTGAGAAAAAAAAGCACAGTAAAAAATGCCTCCATAAATTCCTAACTAAAATTCTCACAAATGATAAATGTAAATATTTAATTAGAATATTTTGATAAAAATGCATTCTAAAAGATTTCGAATTACTTGTATTTATTTACATTAAAAAATGTTCGTGGTTTTTCGTATCTTTTTTTCCAGAATATTATCATGGGCAAGTATGGTATGAGAACATGCCGTACCGATTCTGACCGCCTGTAAAAAGTAAATAAACGCTAGGCGTGATCAGAATTTAAAGGGAAGAAACAAACGTGTTTTCGGATCTTTTGTTATATTATGCTTTTCTATTTAAAAATTCCTGTTCCAATTAGAATTCATTAGAATCCAAAGAAAATTAGTTGCAATTCGCTTAAGATTTCTTTTCAGCTGGTAAAGTGAAGGGATAGAATTAATATTATGAATCACACACACAATATTGCTACAATTTCAAATTCGAATAATTTTAGTAGGACACGAGAAAAGCATGTTCATTGAAGTGGATCGAAAATTTTATGCCCCCAATTTCGGAATTATGTATTCAGAAAAGATATTCTCTGGTTTATAAATGAAGGGGAAAATAAAAGAAATTTGTGTAAGTTAATTACTGCCACAAGGGGATAAGGTTTAGGTACTTGAGCATTTTGTATAATGAACAGTCAAAATAATTTTTATTAAAGAAAAACTGGTATTTTAGTCACTGGCACAGCTAGTTCTGAATGGGCCCCGTATCATAAATTCTGCGGGTCCCTTTTTTAAAAATGAAAGCCCTGTTAGTGTACTGTATTTTCACGTGTTCATTGATATGGCGGCCCCTGATTTTAGTACTTTTTAACATTTTTTGCAATGAGAGAACACCTACTAAATAGTTTAAAGAAATAAACACTTCAGAGATACATTTAAAAGCTTCTGTAGTATTCTGTAATAGCTTCTGTAAAAGTCTGCTGTCGAAATTGCAATACACGGTAAAATGGAAGGAGGGAAAAAAAGCTTGGATCTGACTGACAGTAAAGGGAGAGCTGGGGAGTTATAAAATATTGCAGTGTATACTGTACAACTCAATACACATTTATCTATAATAATCATTTTGGGTTATGTATATTGAGAAAATTTTTTATTTGGAATCCACAATCAACCCAAATTATATCTTTTTCCAATTTTTCGAACATTCAATCCCTTTGTGGCAATATTATGTATATAAATTTTGAAATTTTTTTCTCCTGATCTCTCCATACCATAGAACATCTTTTCTGTGTGTATTCGTAGGCTCCAATTGAAAATTATTTTTCTTATAAGCGCCATCCAGTGGCGTAATGAAGAATATTTGGGCCCCCTGTAAAGTCAGGCTTAGAGCCCCAAGCCGGATCTTACAAAGGATTTCAAAACCATATGTACTTGGCGTCAGTCAGGCTTCGGCCTGTCCCCACTCCCACAATGCGGGGGTGTATTGACGCCACTGGCGTCATCCACCCTAACATTCATATTTATTTTACATGTATTTTAGTTCTTTTCTATAAATCGATAATTCTTTGTCGAAACTTAATCTTTGTTTTTAAAAAAATAATGTTAGTCTTTTAATATTTGAATTCTTGGTTCTTTTGTGTCGGGAAATATAATGTTGAATTGATTTTCATCTCGAAAGAAAACTATCTCCTGAGGTATCAATCACAGCAAAATTCGTTTTCTTTTTACGAATGTTAAATTTTGATTTACATGCTTAATTTACTTGATTTCCATACTTTATTTCCTAGTCTGTTAGAATTTAAACCTATTAAAATTGGTAAACTTTTTTTTCCCTCTAACACGAGTTTCCCTCTTTGTCAAATGCAGTATATTTTATTTTTACATGAACAATGTAGTGTTTGTTATGAATGTGTGTGTATTCCAAATGGATTATGAAAATTGACCGAAGCATCTATTTTAATTCCAGATGTTTTTCGCGTGCTTGCGTCTCGTATCCATTACACGTGTAAGGTAAAAAACCTGAGGCCACAGTGTGTAACTCCACTTCTTTCAAATGTGTTCTCAATTTGTGTTGGCATTGGCAGAAATAAAGGCCATTGCCGTATGTATCACACCAGACGAGCAGCGCATTCTCCGCTCGCCCAAATTGTTTTCTGTCAAGGTCAATCGATTGAAAAGACTTTCTCCCAGTGTAAATATAATACGCAACCAGAGGCTTTTTGATGGTTTTCTTGGTTATACCTTTTCCGTTATTCCAATTCTCAGGGTCGCTAAAATCAGAGGTGCGAAACGCGACGTGTTACGCAAATGCAAAAAAAAAGCTTCTGGTTAAATCAGCAGTTACTTTATGTGTATTAATTTGTCTTCTAAAAGTGTACTTCACTGATGTTTAGTCTTGTATTTTTGCTTGATGTATATATCAAGCTCTTTGGCATTGCGTGGGTTTGATTTTTTAGCGCGGTGAAAAGTGTCAGAGAAAGTAAATTACAAAAATCGCATTCTGAAGCTGCCGCCGCGCATTTATTTGCAGCTGTATTACAGTTTTTGTTTGCTTTGGCCCGGTGCCTTCTGACACGTGTAAGCCACAAAAATTTCACGTGGTGGTAAATTTATTTGAAAAGTCTAAAATGTGCGTAATATTCCAGTTATGAGTTCTAAAGCTGTTTTTAAGGTACACACAATGCCGGTTATTTTTATAGAGTTCGGAAGTAGATTGTTTGTCTAGATTCTGTGCCTCAAGAATGAATTTACTTTTTTGTTAAAAATTGTGTTGATTGAATCCATATATACAGTGGCGTAACGGAGAATATTAGCCCCCTCCCCCTGTTGGGCCCCAAGATGGAACTTACAAAGGATTGCAAAACCTTTAACATAGGCTTTGGGCCCTCTAGAACACTGCCCCCCTCCCGCGATGCGAGCGTTGCGGAGGTGTACGTTACGCCACTGCATATAAATATGTTATATATCTGATTTTATTTTTAAATATGTTAATTTTGCTGTATATAACGTAGCTAAAACTGTAAAATTCTAAAAGTTCAAAAACATCAATTCTTCTACGAAAAGTATCCTGCTTAAATTTTTTATTTGTTTAAAGTTAATTGAAGGTCATTGTAGCTTTCATTGTTTGACTAGTCGAAAATTTTCGTTGTTACTTTTCAAAAGTATTCAACTCGGTTTTTCGGCATTCGTCCAAAAAGAATGTTATGCAATAAAAAGGACAATAGATAAATCTGAGATCTTGAAGGATGTTTGCTTAAAGAACGAAATGCGATATCTTCTTCATGGTCATTTCTCCTTACGGCATTTTTCTTTGTATAAAATTAAGATAATTTTATTTTTAAGAGAACCTTTTAAAAGAAATCATTTACAATGTGAAAACTGCAAATTCTGTCATTGCAATTATATTCAAATGAGTTCAAAATATGTGGAAACATGTCTTTTAAAACTTCAGGATGCTATTTACAAATTTTCCTTGAAACTATTGAGAATAATATAAAGTTTCTCATTCGTAATTTATGCATGTATTCGATTTTCGGAGAAATTCTAGTCTTTTATCGTGAATGTATTAGATTTCCTTGATAAAAAAAATATACTAATTTAAATATATTGTATCTCTTTCTTTAGATAAAATTGAAAATGCACATATATTCGTTTTAAATCTTTCATGGATTATTTGCCAAATAAATAGAAACTATTAAAGTTTTTTGACTTGCAAATATTCGTCGTACCAGTGAAACCTTTTTTCAGTATTTTACTTACTGCACAAAAAATTATGCTCAATATTAGGGATTTTAAAGGCATGCTTATATCCAAGAAACATGGAGTTGAACTGAACTCAGTGGCGCAACAGCCCATGAGCGCCAAAGACTACTGTGCCTATCTCAGTTTTCGTGACCTTTGTCGCTGGGTGCATGTGCAGATATTTCGGTCAAGTGGTCAGTCTAACGCGAAACCCTCAGTGTTCAGTTCCCAAGCAAGCTTGGTACTCATTTATCGTCCCACTAAAGGGATGACAGGCTAAGTCGTGGCGTGGAAGCACGAAACGCTACCTCTCAGCCACTGGGCCCTTCCGGTTGGGCCACGGTAGCCGAGTGGTCAAGGTATTGGATCGTGGCTGACCTTGTCACGAGTTCGAGCCCAGTACCACTGAAGACCCGCCCTGTAGGGCAGCGATGCACGTTAAATCTGTCGAGAGCTGAAACGTCCTCCCGTTGTTGTTGTAGTTAGGAGAAGGGGGTGCCAGCTCAGGTGTCGACCACGTCACTTGACCATGGTTCAAAATTTCGTGGTCCGTCGCCAAAAGCCCTCGTGTTGCTGAACACTGCGACGTTAATATTCTCTCACTCACGCCCTTCCGGTTTGTTGTGGCCGCAGTAGCCTGGTGGATATGGTCTCGAACTCGTGGATAACGTGTCATAAGTTCGAGCCATCGTGTCATTGAAGACCTGTGTTGAAGAGAGATGCGAGGCTCAAAGTCATCCCGTTTGCGTGGTGTGGTAGTTTTAGATGGGTGGAGCTAGCTCAGTTGTCTTCCTCTTCCCTTGACCGAAGCTCAGAATTTCAAGGTACGTCGCCACTAGCCCTCGGGTTGCTTTTTCGTGTGACGTCAATAAACATTCACTCATTGACCTTTTGGCTATAAGTCGATAAGCAATCTAATGCAATAAAGAACGATAAAAACACTCAAAAAAGTCAGTTTTAAACAGCAGGGCGTATATTGAGATGATCCCCAGTCACGAGTACGCCATAGTCACCAAAGTAGGCTGGAATAAAAACTGTCATTCCCATTCTGTAAAAAAAACACCTATAAAGCCACATAGTGAGATTTTTTTTAAAAAAATTTTCTAACAATGTAGGATAATTAATTTCAACTAATTAAAGCAATTTTTATATAAGTATGTAAATTGGTATTTGTGTACTAAAAAAAATTAAGGTGAATACGTTCGAAACCGTGACTTTGAAAAAGCTTATGAATGGATAATTTTTTGTGTTTTTAGAAACAGTTGAATAAGAATACACATAGAAAATTGTTTTGCAAATATTATTTCGAAAAAAAAAAATTATTTCAGTTTTGTACGTGTTTGGCAAAAAGTGAAGGAGTGACACTTTCAAAACATTTTCCTTTTATGAAAAATGTTTCTATAATAATATTTTGCGTATAAATAACCAAGACTTCACATATAATTTAGAAGTAGATTTATTCATATTTTAATATACAGAAATTAACCCCCCCCCCTGTTATTATTTCAATTGATTGTAACTTGTTCGTTAATACTAAATACTTAAATAATGTGAATTTTTCAAAAATTTTAGTTCAACCCCGGTATGAAAGTCTTAGCAATTTATTAGCAAGAAATGGCATGTAAATTTTTTCTTTCAATAATCTTAAAACAATTTTACATGTATATTCTAATTCAACTGACACCAAATATCAAACAATTATTCATTTATAGTGTTTTTTTTAAAATCACGGTTCCGAACATAGCCGGTCGCAAATGGTTTAAATTTCCTAATGTATTTATAAGTATTTTCTTAAGCTGTTAAAAAGTAGTGTTCGTTAATACTAAATAACTCTTATATACTATTTGACTTTAATGTGTAGTTTTTTCCGGAAAATATTAAAACAGCAATGGGGAAATTTTTGAAAAAAAGATTGTTGAACTTTATCGAATGCATGAATGAACGGAAATGACATAATACTTATCTTATTATTCTGAAATTGATTTTCGCAATAATAAAGTATATCAACCTTTTTTATGTAATGAATAATGCAATACATTATCGTTTAAAAGTAATTATTTATCGATTATTTGATACTGACATCCGTTTTTTGACGGAACTTGCAAAACGAAATGTCAAACACATGAGTGATAATTCATAATCTTTAACTGCTTCTGTCACCTGACAAAATGGTTGACTCGATTAAGAAGGCAGGTGAAAAAAGTTTAATATCTTCGACCTTCTGCGTTTCCATGGCAGCAGCGAGTTGTTGAGGTGTACATTTTTGTTACTTTTTCTCATTTCAGCAATATGTTATCAAGGGAAAAAAATGATTTTGACTCTTGATAATACGTTTTGAATGTAGGATATCATTATTTTGAACGTTTTTTATAAATATTTTTTCAAAATGTGTTAAAAATTTTTTCAACACATGAAATTATTTGTAGGTATTTGATTTCATTGCTTATTTGTTTTCAATGATTGTTTGGATTGAATTTCCGTAAGACTCGTGGTGTTGTCATTGCATTTATTGGAGTATTTTTGGAATCCTTGAAAAACATGCAATTTAAAATTTCTAGATTTTATCTTTTTATTTTTTTAATGTAGGGCAATAACTGAATGTGTTTTACTAAACATTTGAAAAAATATATATATTTTTGAACCAATTCCTGCGAAATATTCCTCTAAATTCTCGCATTTGTTTAAATGTGTTATTCTAAAAATACGTTTGCATAATCGAAAAATATATTATTAGCAATTTTTCAATTAAAAATGACTTTTTTAGCTTTTTACTTTGGTGTGAGGGAAAGGGGGAAACACATGTCGAGTTGTTTCACAATGAAACTTTCAAACTTGAAAGAAAACTTTTAACTGAGCATCTTTTTTAGATTAGAAATGTGTCAATTTAGTTCATATACTTATCACATTTACTCTCGTTTATCGTATCATTTTTTATTCAACGCTTTTAAATTTTAAAAGGAAACTGTACATATGTATTAATTTAAATTAAAATAATATAGTTGTGTGTGGTATTAAAAATGTAACAGACAAAATATGGCATTGAATACCAAAACATTGGATCGGTTGAAAGAAAAATGAGTGGATTATATACTATACACGTAAATGCACTGTTCTCAAGTTACTCGTCTTGCATAAATTTTTTAATATTTCATTTTCTGGAAGAACTTTTTTTAGAATTTTAGTTTTGTTTTTCATACTTCCGATTCAGCATAATTTCAATTAGATTTTTCATCTTTTGAATAATGATGTAGGTTTTATTATTGTTACCGAATTATATTTCAAACTGCCTATCTCTTTGGTTAATCCTTAGTCTGTCCAAAATGGTCACTTCAGTGGTAAATATATCTGTCAATTTTAACTGAATTTGAAAATGGAAATAAATGTAAGCTAAATATCATCGAAATGGCTTTGGAATTCAAATATGAAAGGCGAAGATAAAACTGAGAGTTGAATTGATACACTTTGGTTACTTTATTTACGAGTTCAACAATTTATATCTCGATGTTTTAAATAGCAATAGCATCATTCAAACGAAATGAATTGAATTTCAATGAGTCGTAAACGCGTAATAAATTTATATTTAACTCTTACTGCCTCTTATTCGACTCATAAAATAACGCAACAAAATAAAAAGGGTGATACATTTATTCATTTTAAATACTCGTCTGATTCATTTGCGCTACTTAATGTGGCAAGGTTTGTTGGGTGACTAAATGACGAAATGGTAGATTACATGTGTTAAATATAGCCTTGATTAAAAGGGTGTATTTATTCGCTATTGATAGGGATCCTTATCTATTGAAAAATGAATTAAATTACTTCAGAAAGTTTCTGCATTTTGATGAAAACATTTTTTCCCCAATGGGGCTGCATTTTAACAACTTAGCCTTTGCATACACGGCAAGTTCCCTAATGTGAGCCATTTCATGGTGGCACCATCTGATGGCGGCCTCGTTACCAAATTTGGACGCTTGAATTAATTTTTAATTCAAGCTCTCGTCCAATGCTAAACATTGCCGTGATTTTTAATTTTGCCGAAAGTACCAGAGCCAAATTGATACTCAAGGGATCTTTTACACGCCACACAATCGTATGACATGCGTGCCTACGATTTTCGCATCCAGAAAATCTATAGACTCCATCCGAGGTTGAACCCGCAACCTTAGGCTTACGAAGCAGGCATGCTTGATGAAGTGTAAACAATGAAAGCGTCCTGTTCAGTTGACATGATGCAAATAATTGTAATAGAACATTTAAATTATGTAAAGAGACATAAAATTAAGTAATTGGATCAAATAGCTGCAAACATTCTGCGATTTTTCACGTAATTTTCTTGTCAAGGATAGGTGAAGTAAAATGTCACAAGGATTCAAACGCATCCTATTGTTCTCATGTAGATTGTGAAAATTCTTTTTCTTTTCTCTAACTATTTAAAATTGTAGATCAAGCAAATATTCTAGTTAGTCAATTCTTGTTGTCGTAATGAGCTCAAGTTCAAAATTATGTAACGAAGATTGCGTGTTCTTCTGACATTCAGGAAGGTACGCTTCTCGCAATTATGTAATGATTTACAATGGCTCTTTAGAGATGTCCCATTACTCAAAAACGCATTTGTGACATAAAGTCAGCAGCGACAATACGAAAACGCGCTACGGACAAAAAAGGTTCTCTATCGAAAGGCTTCATCTTATATTTTAAGAAAGAATATTCGAGAATGTTCTTTAATCACGGGATTGTTTTAATCTTTGCACCCTTATTGGTCTGATCAGGTAACAAATGAAATATTGCGTCATCTCCACATATTTCATGACGTGGCACTTTGAACTAAGGTTGCAGTTGAAATTATTTCCCGTTTAGCGGGTAAATAAAATAAAAAAATCACTGGATGTCTTTGAAAGTTTCTGTGAACCAAAATGAATAAAAAAAATCCTTTTAAAGGGAATTTACTAAATTTTCAAATCTAATTTAAGGCTAAATGATATGTATAACAACCGTATTGGTTATAGTTGAATGGACACTGTAATACATTAGCCAAAGTTTTAGGAACTAATATTGTAGGGTTGAAAAATCTTTCAATGCGCGTGCGCCAACCCTCCCGTATATTTACCTATATTACTGTATTGAAAAAGAGGAAACAGGATATGAAAAATTTGTACGACTTGCAAATGATTTCTAAAAGTACATTAAACAAATACTACAGCAATAACGGAATTATGTATTGGAATGTGTGTGGAATAATGTTATATATTATAGATTTAACGACGCTGAAATTTTTGTACTTCACTAATATTGTCTCTGTACCTTTTAGAAATGCTAATAAAACAAACTAAATATTTTATTTTTCAGTATTTTCTTTATTTCAAATTCATATGTTCCATACTATATATGTGGAACATATAGTGCCGGATTTACTCATTAGGCAGAGTCGGCAATTGCCTATGGGGGCCCCGTGCATTTTAGGGGCCCACAAGAGCATTTTCTGTTTTCTGTTAATGCTCCAAAAACAGGCTACAGGGCCCCGAGAATTCGACTGCCAGGGGCCTCCATGTCATTTAATCCGACACTGGAAACATATAATATTGAAATATCTAAAGTGTAAAAGTATATTCCCGATTTTTATTTATAATTCTTTATATTAGCTGATAAAAAATTTAATTTGCCGAAATTCTTCCGCATTATTTTCAGAATAATCTGAACTCAGTGTAATTGTTGATGCACATTTTAACGGTTTGGAAAGGCAGCAAACCAGTTTAAAGTACGCTGTAACAATGACCAAATTTATTCCAGAAGTTTGGGGTATGTAATATCCATTTATATTTTCCAGATTGTGCTTTGTTTTATTTACATGTATTGTGCTGTTATAAAGCTTAGTTCAAATGATATGAACCGAAAGGAAACGGGCGTTTTTGTCTAGGATTAATAGAATAATTGTTCTTCTGAATGTGTCGTATTTTTGTTGCTTTTTACAAGCTGAAAAGTGAGAAACAGATTTATTTACTTTTCGTGATCGCCTTTTTAATTCGGTTTAGATTTTCCAAGCTTAAAAATGAATTGTTTTGAGTAAAAGGACGATACTTTTGATTGACATATAGCGTGAGAACGCTCTGTTTTGAATTTTGTGTGTTTGTGTGTGTGTAAATATTTTTGTAGCGATGTTTGTTTGTGAAAAATCAATGCGCAGTATTAAAGGGTTCATTTTCAGATTTGAGAAAAGGTTTCGTGTACTTTTTATAAAAATCGTTTACTTTTTATAAAAATGCATGTTTTAATTCCGTGCGCATAGGAGAAATCTTTATTGGTTTTTGCTATATATGGTTAACATTCAGTTCAACACTGGTCTTGAATAGAAATTTGATTCTGGTGTTTAGTCTAACAGAGAACAAATGAATTTATAAAATTCTACAGTACAGTTGAAAGAATTATTTTAATCGTTTCATTTCAATATAAATTATTTACACGGTGCGTTGCTGTAGCCTTTTTCAGTTTGGCTTGTGGGGGCTTAGTGGTCATAGTTTCAAACTCGATGCTGGTGTTATCGTCGAGTCGTGGATTCGAACCTTGGTGTTAGAAAAGACCGTCCGTGTAAGGGTTGACCGATTTGTTTAGAATTAAAGTTTTTACGTTCGGGTGATGTGGAATTTTAGAGAGTGGATTGTCTGCTGAGGTGTGTGTGTCGTCCACGTCACTTGATCGTGGTTCAGAATTACTACATCCGTCATCATTAGACCTCGTGTTGCTTTTGAGTGTGATATCAATGAACAACCCTTCAACATAATTTTTAAACTTGTGTCCTTGTTAAATTCCTACTATTAACCCATACTCTCTATATATTTATCTTGGTGGAATTTTCAATCTTTAATAAAATACATTTTAAAGCGCTCAATTGAGCTGAAATTTTATATACATGATTTTTTTGGATGACAATACAATAATTTAATTATAATTAATAAAAATTAATGGATTAAAGCTAATTGTTTAAAGAATTACAAATACACAGGCACGTTGGCATCATTTTTGGCGACTTGTGTCAGCAGGGTTTTTTTTTTCTCACGTTTTAAAGCATTCAGTTGAACTGAAATTTTATAGACACGATTGTTTTGGATGACAATACGATACTTTAATGATAATAAATAAAAATGAATGACCACTTATAATGTTGTGATTCTCTCCTATGTATATACATATTTATATTAATTGTAATTATTTAATAAAAAGTAGCTAAAATAAAAATTTTCGTTGTTGATCTAAGTAGGAATTGACTTAATTTTTTTTATATATTACTTGTTTTTAGATCCTTTATCAGAGGTTCTGTGCGTTAATCAAATGTGAAGGTCATCGACAATATTCACTGATTGGTTTGCGTTTCACCTAACAGTCAAAAGTCCCATTCATTTTTTGCAGCTAAATATTAGGCCGATGGTCACGAGCTCGTGGCTGGTGTGTCCCGAGTGCGAGCCCTAGCGCCACTGAAGACCCGCCGTGTAGAGGGACAGATGTTCATTTAATCTTTTGTCATTCAAGAGTCAACCCGTTGGCGTGGTCTGGAGTTTAAGGTGAAGGGTGCCTACTCGCGTACGAGTTCCGCTGCCAATAGTTCTCATGTTACTTCTTCGTACGACATAAATTCAAATCAGATTAAATATTTATTTTATCTATCTTGATTTTGAAGTGTCCTTCAAAATATTTGAGTCTTGAAATCTATCATGTAGAATTAATATTGCTCAGCATTCCAAGATTATCGCATAAAATTACATGTTTTTTACTGTGTCATCTTATATATTTGTGTAGATACTAAATTAGTTCATACGCATGTTGGTTTATTTTTTTGACCGGGTCATTGTTTCATCAGATCTTGGCTTGCGGGTCACATTAAAAAATGAAAGAAAAAGAAACAATTATTTTTTTCAATCACCTTTCGTCATACATCGACATCTGAATTCATTTGTCACTCACTTTGAGTCAGATAAATTTAGAGGTCATTTACTTCTAGTTTTCATGTGTGGGTACAATTACTTTTTATCGGAGGTTGTTTTTAATGATGAAACGAGTCCCCCACCTTTTGAAATTGCCATATTTTTCTTATTGGGTTCATATTCTCTCTACTTCCTTTATTATCGAAGATAATTTCTCCTTTCATTAATTGAAATCGAAAAAAGTCCATACTCTTTTCTTTTTCTTTATTAATATGTTTTTTATTCTAAAAAGAATGAATTGAGAAGAAACGTTGAACTGTAATTAACATTTCGTGTACATAATTATTTTCGATTGTGTTTTCTCTTTTCCTTGACTTCTATTAGCTACGTATTAAAGAAAGCTTTAGAAGTTTCGAAATATTCGCCTGACAATGACGAAGAAATTCCCCTCAAGAATTTGTATATAAAAACAATGCATATAAAAAAAATGTAGCTGATTCACATTAAAAACTTTCCCCAATAGGAAAAGAAATATTACTTTTCATTTAAAAAAAATGTTCCGCTGTTTGTTTTGTAATGAAAGTGCTCTTTAAAAATAGAAACTCATTTCGTTTTCTTGTTTGCCGAAAATGTTTTGCGCGTGATACTTTCTTATCGAAATCGAATATTGATCCGCATTGCCATTATAATATAAATTAATGTATAATCATTTCTGAGATTTGCATAAAACTCATTTTGATTCCCTTCATTTAGAGGTTTCGGTTTGTTTTTCAATGCATTTATTTGACCCATTTTATTTGAATTAGGAAAGTTAGTATCGAACGCTTGCTTTTTTTTTCGTCTAGTATTTATTCGCTAAGAATGATTTTTATAAATTGTGTTTAATTTATATGTAATTCGTGTGAAAATAAAGGTCTTTTTTTTGTTCGTTAAGTTTCTTGCTTAATCTGTTTTTTTTCCTTGAATAATTTTTTTTCTATAATTCATGTATCATTATAAGTTTGTTTATATTTTAATGCAGAACTTTTTGTACAATTGAAATCAAATTACGTTTTAATGTTGTATTATAATTTATGCAAATTAAGGCATTTCAAAAGAATTACATCAGTTTTGAAATCGTTTGATTTAAGTGTTTGTCTAAATTATGCATTAACGAATACACTTAGTTCGATTAAATAAATAGTAGAAATATTAATTTTGATAAGTACCTGATGCAAAATTGTATTGCTTCAATTTTTTTCAGTACCAAATTATATAGCTTTTGTGTTAATATAATTTAAATTGAAAACTTCAATTCATTTCTATCAGTTTTTATTACAGAAACAACTGTGAAACACTGCATACACCATTTGGAACAAAGTACGCCAAATGTGCTTGTATGTCATTTGTTTGTAAAATGATTTTAATTTTTTTTATGGTTCTTTAGTAGAAATTGTGACCACCGTGGTAGCCTAGTGGGCATGGTTGCGGACTCGTGGAGGATGTGTCATGAGTTCCAGCCCTCGTGGCACTGAAGACCCGCCGTGTAGAGGAGCTGAAGCTCATTAAATTTGCCGTGGCTCAAAGTCCTCACGTTGGCGTGACATAGAAATTTAAGTGGGAGTGTCAGCTGACAGGTGTCGACCTCTTCTGCCTTTGACCGTGTTTAAAAATTTGTTGGTCCATCGTAAAGACTAGATGGGGATTCTTTCCCCAGGGATCGGTTTGTGGCTCTAAACCCTCTTCTGGTGAGCTTGGTTCCTAAGGGCATTCCACCAATAGCCCTCGTGTTTTTATAGTACGACGTTGATATAACTCTCGCTCACTCTCCATATTCTGGAATATAAAATTTATTAATATTATATACTTATAAATATATAAATTATTATTAAAGATCTCTAATGTTTGTGAATATTTTTAAGTAGCTGTACCCGTCAAAGGGCTCACGAAATAACCATTTTCTTTTTTTCTGTGGTCTATTTTATGATTTTTATAGCATCGTCTATTATATTCTCAATATTACTCAATTTAACTATGTCATTGCCTCCCCAATTCACCGCCTATTTTTACTTGCATGCCATACGTTCTAAAAATTGCAATTTTTGTCGCAAATAGAAATATCGATAAAAAAAAAATCGTGACTTTATTTGAAATTATTTATAAAAAACCCTGAAATAATCATAAACTTATCTAAAAGAATAGATAAAATATTTGCTCCCGATAGTCAAATTCATGCGCAAGCAGTTAGTGTTATCTCAGGCACATGTTAGAATAATGTGATTAACGTTTAGATGGGGGAAAATTTACATCCGTGATAGCTTATTAAGGTTAATGCACTTTTACAATGAACTAAAAGGAAAAGTAACCAGACTAGAAGAGAGGTCAAAAGTTATAGACATGGTGTGATGCGGGTTCAAAAAAATAAATAAAAAAAATAACAACAAACTGCTAATGAGATTGTAGCTAGTGCTAGCGTAAATAATTGAGGTTTTCACTGACAATAAGAGGCTGGATAATTATCTACCTATAAAGCCATTTATGTTAAAATTGATTGGTGTATTGTATAACAACGCGAACAAATAAATCGGTGTTATGTTAGTGTTTTGTAAGTCATCGTTCTGCTTGTATTTCTGTAGTTGTATTAATATGTTATGGGAATTATGATGAAAGATTAATTTCATTTAAAATTTACCCTGAAATATTCCTTTATGATTTATTTTTCTTTTCTTTCTTTTTTACATAAAGTGTGTAATTAAATAGAAATAAAGATGTTGCTTATATATGTACATTATTTTTTATAATTATAGAAATAATTTACAATGAACATCGTTTAACACGAAACTGAGGTGACTGAAATATTTTTTCGTGTTAAAAGAATATAGCAAAAAAAAAAGTTTATTTAAATACATTTTATTTACATATACATATATATGCATGTATTAAATAAAAGTCAATGGAACAAAAACATTCTCAAGAACTTAATGAAATTTAATACAAAATTTTCAAGTTATTCTGTTTTTGATCACCAGCCTTAAGAAGCTCCATCTTCATTTTAAGCGAAATAGAAATTGCTTTCCCCTGAGCTCTTTGCCATTGGGCTCGAGAAAAAAAATTCTTCTAAAATAGGAAAAAAAAGCTAACCAAACTCATTGATATATCACATTGCGATGTACTCTTCATCGAATTCCAAAGCCATCTGATGAGAGATGTTTTTGTGCGACATTTTTAGGGGTGGAGGGTGAAAGCTTAGATAAACAATATTGGCTCGTGTCATAGGCTGTTCGAAGGGTATTTCAAAGCCAAGGTAGCCTCCTTTCTTCAAACGTGAAAACACCTATGCTTCATTTCATGCTCCTCTTGAATCTCGTCTACGCTGCTGGTTTTTTCCGTATTTTGTTCATTTCCAGGAGGAGAAATCTATTTTTGTTAAGCGATTTTCGTTTCGAGTTCAAAGAAAAATGCATTAAAATACATAGCAATTTGTCGGGACTGTTGTATCTCGTGCTAACCTATATTTTTTCTTGAGCGTTTTCGCGTTAAACGTGTTTCACTGTATACGACAAAGGCAGCAGTGATGTTTTCGCGTCACACAGCTGAAAAATCGGCTTTTTTTTTGTGGACAGTAAACGCCATTCTTATACACACGTGCACCCCTAAATATTACGGGATCCTATCATCTGACATTACCCCGGCAACCTATTAGCGTGAGGAAAAACCCCACTTCGACCACGAGTCGAAAAAGACTTGGCCAATGCCTTATGCTCCGATAGAATTTGGATTAGTTTTTTTAACTTAAGTTGTAACGTACAGCTAGTGATTGTACTGTCCATCAGTAGTTTTAATTATCGCCTTGTGCTTCAACTGAAATTGATGAAAGTAGAGTATTGAGAATCTATTAGTTGGAATTTTAGAATCTATTGGTTGATGTTAAAAATTCTTCAAATTTTTGAACATGCTGTTTTACATTTCGCTATTGAGGAATAAGACCATTCTCCGTGGTTGGAGATAAAATTTTTCAAACTTTCACGCTGCGATTTGTATTTGATTCAGTTTAATATAAAATGTTCACTAGTTTCTGGTACTTGACAATCTGCACTCTGCTTGTTTAAAAAGGAAATAAATATCATTTAATGGTAATTTAACTCTCAACTTATTGATTAAAACTTCTGTATATCTATTTTTTGCTGCCTGTCTATTCCACTTTTCAAGATGAGAAATATAAATATAATTATGTCTTTTGCTCTTTTTCCATATTTCTTCGTTTTTACTTTTGTGTTGTTTTTTGAAATATGTATGTAGATCTTCTCTCAAGTAATCCAAGGAATAATCCACGGTTCTGAAGAGACTTTAGCTAATTTATCAACTTCTTCGTTAATATCTATTCCCTTGTGAGCTGGTACCCAAATGAATGTAATTGATTGAGCTATTTGGAGACACTCATGTAAAGTTGAAATTAAATTTAACATTATCGTACTGGATTTTCTATTAATATTTTGGATACTTTTTAGAACTGATAAGCTGTCCGTCAGGATGACATAGTTTTCTGTTTCAGAAACCCAATTTTTTAACGCAGTTCATATGGCTGTAGCTTCAGCTGTGAAAATTGAAATCATTTCTTTCAGTATGAAATTTTGTCGAACTTTTTTCTTGGGGGATCAAAATTCCTATTGACGTTGAACCATCTGTTGCTATTATGATATTGTTATTCAAGTTTGACTGAATGTAATCATTAAACACACATATTTTGCACTCGTACATCTGGAAGATCCTTGTTTTGAAATGGTAGTTCATGAGTATAGATGTTTATTTTGTGATTTTCATAGATTGGAGGAGAAGGGATCCACTGAAGAATATCCACTTTAGAGATACATAGTTCTTGCAGCACCTTTCTCATTAACATATCACGTTTCTTCTGTAAGACGGTGGTAGTTAAACTTGTTGTTACATCAAAGAAAACCCTAAGATAGTGTCAAGAGGGAAACCCCGCAAGATAGCCCGTTACAACTTCGACATCATTAACAATATGCTTTGACTTCATTTAAAAATATTTTTTTCTTACTCCTTTTTAGCCACTTTTGTGTCTTTAGTATTATATGAACTCATCCTTGGGTTACTTTTTGAAATAAAGTAGTTAAAATAATTATTGACGCAGTCGTTTTTCCCCCTATTTTAAATCTTTGGGTAGTTATATTCTTGAGCAAAGTTTGCTGTTACTATATTTAACTCATAAGATTTGTGAAGTAAAACTTGTTGAAAATTTAATTATAATTTTATTTTAAAGTCGTCTTTTTTTTTGTATCTATAGAGTATTTTAATCTTGTTGTAGTGTTTGCAAAATAATAAAGGATGTATAGGATTAAGTTTATAGGGAGTTTCGTTCGTAATGTTCATACAGTATTAAAAAAAAAATAAGTTGTCAATATGCCTAGAAAGAAATTGGTCCCTGAAGAATTTTAAGAAATTCGTCGAGGAAGAATGAGGTCGATTCGAAAGAAATATGCAAGAATTGAGCAATAAGAAGCCATTAACTGACGATAAATTGCAAAAGACACGGATGAAAATAAACGCGAACATGATAATCTACTGAAGAAAACTCTATTTAAAATACATCGTCCCGATGTGAATGTAAATATTTCCTCAAATCCGTCTGGTTGCCATTATATAAGTGCTTCTGAAAATTTAAATATTTGCGCCCCAATTTTCATTCATAATTTTCATTGCCCCCTTCCCATACAGTAACAATGTATTGAATGCAATGAAGATGTATTTTAACGTAAAGCTACAATACGATTTTAATTATAAACTATTCAAATTCTTAATGTATGTATTAAATTTTGTACCCCTCACATTATATTTGCTCCTCTTCGCTTTATATTTGCCCTTGTTTTTACGTAGAAATATTTTAGCATTGAAATTCAAAGAGAAAATATTTTTAACACTGGTCGCCTTTTTTTACATATTTACATTTAAGAACGTATACTTAACTGATGTGGGTTTTTTCCTGACTTGAAACTTGCTCGAGTGGGGTTACTTTTTTTTTTTAAAAAAAAAAAAAAAGAATTTGTTATTTAGTTTTTTGCTAAGTTACATTTGTGTCATCTTGTTGAAGGATTTAAGTATATTCTCTTAAATTTCCAACACAGAGGGAAAACTTTTTAAAAAATGGAAAAGGTATTTATTTTTAAAGTGTTTTGTCCAATGTTTTTATTGTATGCCCTTTTGGAAAAATTCTTCATTTACTCTTTGTTGAATATTCTCTTGATTGTATAATAATAATAATGAAAACTAATACACACACAAATGATGGATGGAAATAAAGAAAAATTTAATGTCAGCAAAAACTTTCCTTATCAACTTTTACCCATTTATTTTTTTTTAAAAAAATATTCTTATCTATTCGATACTCAGTAGAACCATCCCATCCGGAGACTTAAGAAACTATGTCATGAATATTAAAAACGTGATCCCAGAGCCTGCTCTTTGATCCTCAAGGAAGAAAATGTAACAATGAGCAGCCCTCGAAGTAAATAGGGCGGAACCACTTCACCAGAATAGTGTAGGAAGCCAATTTTATCTTCCTTTGCGTTTTGTTCGCCCTTCCTTTCTTTTGTTTCCTCGAGTATGCTTGCCTCGCTCAATCGCCGCTTTCCCTTTTCGTTTGGTAATGAAGGTGAGAAAAAACGTAACCGCTCATTCGTGACCAAGTACAAGACTACCGCGTGTGAAGTATGATTTGGTAACTAATACTTGGGAATGTCCATTGTTAGGCCTAATGCGTTTAGGAATGTATTCGATACAAGAAAAATTGACAATGAATTGCAAAAGTTGTTTTTGATTTCATCCCTCCCGCCCCATAGTTTTTCTTTTTGTTTTGTTTTAGCAGTGAATTGGATATAGAGGAAGTTTAAAATATCAGAGTGAACACTTATTAAAAAAAGTTTGTCTATCCGTTTTGTATACTGTTATATTATTTTAAATATGTATTTTTTCTGTTTTTATTGGTTACGCGGAAGATGTTGCAACATTCTAAAACGTGACATTTACGTGGAAACCAATAACGTCAAGTGTTTATATTTTTTCAATTCCTACTATTAGCTCACACTCTGTATATATTTATTTATCTGGGTGGAATTTTCAATCGTTAATAAAATACATTTTACAGCGCTCAATTGAGCTGAAATTTTATATACATGATTATTTTGGATGACAATACAGAAATTTAATTATAATCAATAAAAATTAATTAATTAAAACTAATTAATTTAAAGAATTACAAATACACAGCCACGTTGACATCATTTTTGGCGACTTGTGTCAAAACTTGAAAAGTTTTTCTCACTTTTTAAAGTATTCAGTTGAACTGAAATATTATAGACACGATTGTTTTGGGTGACAATACGATAATTTAATGATAATGAATAAAAATTAATGACCGCTTAATGTTGTGATTATGTCCTATGTATATACATATTTATATTAATTGTAACTGTTTAAAAAAAGTAGTTAAAATAAAATTTGTCTTTGTTGATCTAAGTAGGAATTGACTTAATTTTTTTTATATTACATGTTTTATAACATTGTTTGCTTGTAATGTGCGATTCTTTAAGAATGTAACTTTTTGCGTTAGTTTTTTTTTAAAAAATTTAATCGTATATTAATTGCTGATGTAAATAACAATTGTGTGTGACGCTTCTGTTTTTTAAAAGTCATTTTTTTTTTTAAAAAACATCTTTTGAATTGGCTTTACTGACATAAACGCACTAACATAACCCAATTAGATTTGAAATGAATTTAGAGAAGTGTTTGTCTTCCCCCCTTCCCAAGGCAGACAAGCCATGGTCGCCTCGTACCACTGAAGATCCGATGTGTAGAGGAGCTCGAAATCTTCCCATTGTTGTAGTGTGGAAGTTCGGAGGTGGAGGTACCATCTCAAATGTCCTCGTCATTTGACCGTGGTTTAAAATTATGAGTTCCGTTACCAATAGCTATCGTGTTGCTTTTTGTGTTACAATAATAAGCATTCATTCACCCCCGGTCTCATTGGAAATTCTTTTGCACTGTATATACCAAAATATTCGATAATTTTTTTTTTAAATTAACTAAAGATTAGGGTTTTAATTATTTGGATGTAATATTTTGTGAACTTTTAAAAAATATTTATCGTTAGGGATTTTTCGATGTATTTCGAAATTATGATGTTGAAATTTGTACGTATAGTTGAATGATTTAATTTTTTATATTGTTTTTTATTTGAAATTGTGTGAGAAAACAAATTTACTGTTGTCAATATGTATCTTATTTTTTCAATCGTTTATAATGAAATACTATCTTTTATCTATTTTTTAAAAAAATATCTGAATCAAAAAATGACATTTTAAAATATGTTCCATTTTTTTTGGAAATAATTTTTAAAGCAAAATTTTCGATAGTTTTTACTCCAATTTTGGTTTCGCTTGTTTTTCATAAACAAAAAAAATGAAAAGGTAGCCATTTTTTAAACCTTTTAATATTTTTTTTTTTTCTTTTTTCCCCGTTGAAAAGGGGTTTTTTTGAGACTTGTCTCAATTTTTACAAAATAACAAAGCTACATTCTTACATTTTTATAGTATTAATTTATCGGAATACTACGTTATTACTGTCCTTCCTTATCATTCGGCAACTTTCCAAGGGAAAAAAAAAGAACGAAATAAGTAATAAAATGTTGCCATATTCGCAAAGGGGAAAAAAAGAATTTTTAGGTCGAGGTTATTTTTTTTCCTTTTGTAGTTTTCTATCGTTTAGTTTTGGAAGTCTTTTCCTTAACCTTATTTAATCGCGACAAAATACCACACAACCTTGATATATTTTATGATTTAGATAATACTGATAATCGTTTTTTGTGCAAACTTTTGATTTAAAAGTGTAGATTAGAGGCGCTTAAAATTGTTTAACATTTTTCTTCGTGAAAGTGAAAGTAAAAATAAATTGAAACGCTTATATGTGTACTAAATTTGAATGCTACTATTAAAGTATACGATTTATTTTGTTTATAAAAATAAGTTGTATTTTTGTCACTGGCGTAGCTAGTCCCGAGAGAGCCCATGTATCAGAATTCCTTGAGGGCTCTTTATTGGGTCCCCTTAACATTTTGATTTTTTGTTTACGCTTTTTTTGGACCCTTGAAGCGTGGGGGAGGGGCCGTATCATTGATATGGAGGTTGCTACGCCCCTGATTTTTGTCTTAAAATTCATATATTAGGGTGAATCGTATTTATATGAAGAGAAAAAAAATTACAATTGAAACCGACCCAAGAGCAAAAAACATTCTATGGTGTGGAGGTTAACTTTATATTTGCCTTGTGGCAGTACTCAACACAAATAAATATATCCATTGTTTGTACAAAATAGTTTTAAACATAATACTCCGAATTCCTGCTTGAAATTATTCATGTCAATGATCTTCCATATCCCCCTAAATTAGTTTGTTGTAAAATTTTTCTGTTTTTGAGATTTTAGTAAGTAATCATGTTATGCATATGTAAGCGCGTATGCACACACACACTCTCATTTAATTAATATTTGGACGAATAATTCGGTAAGTAAGCTGCTAATTCGTTTGTGAATGTCAAGAACTCATTGATTTCGCATTGGCCTCTTACAATTTTTTTACCCAAACCCTACAAGAAACAGTTACATGCATACCATCCAGTCGAAACTATTTTTTATCATGTACATCTCATCAATCCTTTTCAATTTAAAAATAGCGGTGATGCTTGCTCTCAAAATTGTAGTATTAAGGGTGTAAGCAATGCGTGACGTTGATAAATCTCGGCAGCCAATTAAATGACTTCTTGGCTGATTCACTTGTTATGGGATTCACGAGCGATGAATGTTGGGTGTTCTTGAGCTCTCTATTGGGGAAGAAAGAGGCGCGGTTGCAGTTTTTCTCAAGCAGAATTGTTACAACTTGTATGGGCTGGTATTGAAGGTCATTTTTCAGCGATAAATAATTCCATGTTATGCAATAATTATAAAAGCTCATTCACTGAGGAAATGTCTAACAATTGTAGTTACGACTTCAAAGCTTTCTTGAGAAATCACTTTGATTAAGAAGTGAGAAAATGTCTTGCTATAGAAAAAGAAATACTTAAAAATAATAATAATAATAATAGTTTTGTTCTGGTCAGTTTTATCCGTCATGGTCCATTCATGCAGCATTATTTCTGGTATAATTTTGTGGTTAATAATCGCGAACTCGTGATTAGTGTTGCTTCTATCGAATCTTTGTGCCTATGTTAGGGACCAGGGGCGTAGATACCGCCGTATCAATGATGCGGGGGCCCCGAACTACTGGGGCCCTAACATGTGAAACTACCTTCCCACTAACAGGGTTTTCATATCTAAACAAGTAATATAAAAAAAAAAAATTTAGGTCGATTCCGCTTAGATCAACAAAGAAAAATTTTATTTTGGCTACTTTTTTTTTAAATAGTTACAATTAATAAAATATTAACTATGACAAATCACAACATTAAGTGGTAATTCATTTTTATTCATTATTATTAAAGTATCGTATTGTCATCCAAAACAATCGTGTCTATAAAATTTCAGTTCAACTGAATGCTTTAAAACGTGAGAAAAAAATCTTTTGAAGTTTTGACCCAAGTCGCTAAAAATGAAACCAACGTGATTGTATTTGTAATCCTTTAAATAATTAGTTTTAATCAATTTTTATTAATTATAATTAAATTATTTTATTGTCATCCAAAATAGTCATGTATATAAAATTTCAGCTCAATGGAGCGCTTTAAAATGTATTTTATTTACGACTGAAAATTTCACCAAGATAAATAAATAAATATAGAGAGAGTGAGTTAATAGGAATTGATAAAAAAAGGGCCCCCAAAAATTTTGATTCGGGGCCCCTCAAATACTACGCCAGTTACTAGAACTGGTTACGCCGATGTACTTCAAGTCTACTGAAGCGCTAAGCCGTCACGTTGGTGCGGAGGTGAAGTGTGGGTCGCGGTATCGTCATCACTTGACCGTGGATCTGAATTACGAGGTTCGTCGCGTATAGCTCTGGTGTTGCTCTCGTCGTCAGAGAGCATTTTTAACCTTCCGCGTTGGGCGCAGCTTGCCTGAGAGGCCAGCGAAAGCATTTTGTGTCAAATTAGGAATTTTAGTTTTTTTAATTTAAGCTTAATTTTTTTGATCAAACTTTTTTTTTTTCGTAGAATTTGTTGTTTTCTTTCCTTAAACCTTATCCAAGGCCTGCCTGCCTGTGTTGAATTAAAATTGGATAGAAGGGGGTGCGTCTGATTCTGTTTGGTTCAGAGGTGCACCCGACAAAGGGTTAATAAGCAGTTAATCGATCAATCACAACCTGGTGTAATATATTGATATTAATGTGTAATAACACATTTCAGTTGTAAGTTAATTCATTTTTATTTACAATCATTGTCCCTTATGTATGTTTATTTTCAGTTCTGAACATATTGCGTATAGACCTTACGTATTTCTTTTAAAATAAATCTATTATTCATAATATTTTAAAACAGAGTTGAATTAAAAACCTTCAATGATTGATTCAAATCAGTTTAAAATTTTTTAATCATTACTACTATTCAACTTAAAAATTGATCTTTAAAATGTGTATTCTATTGAAAATAAAACCACGTTTTAAATTAAACCGCAATTGATTTTTTTTTTACTCATTGAGAATAAAATTCTTTCATATTGTACTTTTTTCTATTGCTTTTACTGTTGAAATGTTTTACACGAACTACATAACATTGCATCAAAATTAACTTTGTCATATACGTGTTGGTTTGCCCTTGTCAAACAACCGATGCATGTTGGTTTGAAGGAGTAATTTGATGGATTTCACGGTCACTTGATTTACTTAAGATCTTGTTATAGAATAATTAAAGTAATTGAATCATGTTTATTAAAAATGACTAAGATTTCTACATGCATTTAAATTTTTCTTTTCTATTGCAACATTTTTTTAATGATTTTATTGATGCTCATTTTATTTTACTTTATAAAATTCACGAGCATTCGTTTTTATTTAAGCCTCTCAGCCTTAAATTAACTCGGGGAAATTGCACTGATAAACTTATGATCGCGTTGGGGGACTGAATCCCCCAA
>BMAV01025517.1:4591-15535 GCA_019973955.1 Trichonephila inaurata madagascariensis
CACACACACACACACACACACACACACACTTGGTCATTCCAAATTATTCCATACGGTTTTTTTTATGGTTTCGAAGGCTCTTTTGATGAACCTGGAAGGGATTAAATATTTGAAATATTAATAATGGAATTTGAAACTCTATTTGCTATTTTAGTGGGTATATTTAGATAACATTGCTTAAGATATATGACAAATTAAAATTTAACTAATTATCCAAAAAGCCAAAAATTAATGGACCATAGAAGAAATTTTTTTAATTAGAAACAAACAGTTACCGTACACATTTAATTTATTCCGCATAAAACATGAATATTTTTCTTGTATATTAAACTGTTCTCTTCTACTAAATGTAATGTCATTGTATTGGAGTTTTCTTATAATTATGCATACAAAAATGTATTTATGTTTCGGTTATTCATGTTGTTGTAAAAATATAAAATATATTGTCAGAATTTTATTAAAAAAAAAAAAAAACATGTTTCCTGTGAAACTGTTAACCATTCTTTAGGTTCTTTCAAGTGTTCCTTACCATCTTCTAAAACTGTTTGAAATTCAAAATAAAATTCTAGTTATAGATAGATATATCAAGAAAACTTTTATGTTGTTTTATTTTTTATGTAAGCGGCATTTTTCGGTTAATACATCTTTTAAAAGTTATTAATTTTTCAAAACTGTGTTTTAAATTATGTGAAAGTTTGAAAAGATGTTATAAAAATAATCAAGAAATGGTAGAATAACTTATGAACATTCTATATTCCGCCTGTGAAAATGATAATTAAATACGAAATGTTGCTTTGAATGCAAAATAGAATTAGAGGCTGGTAAATGTGAATACAGATGTAGTTGATATACGTAGCTTTATACCGTCGATGAAGATTATAAAAATAACATGAGAGCTAATTTTTGTGCCAGAAAAGTAATATCTAGAAAAAGGAAGAAATTAGAGATTTCAAAGAGTACACTGAAACAAAATCGAAATATAGTGAAAAATAAAATAAAAAGCCTATTATAAAAATTACTTACTTATTAAACTACTTTTCGTCTACATAAATTGAGTCTCATGTAAACCTCATACGCACCGACTCAATTAAAAATAATTAAGTTCTAGTTCTAATTCTTATGAGTAAAATATTTTTTTTAAAAAAAATAAATTATGAAAATGAATGTACATCCAGAAGCTTCGTATAATCTTGAGTTTAAACACAGACACAGGATGAATCAATTTTCTTGGGTGAGTGTAAGGGCTATTGACAACAAACCTCGCAATTTGGAGCTATGGTCAAGTTACAAGGATGATACATAGCTGGTAATCCTCCTCCGAAATTCCACACCACGGCCACGAGAGGATTCTGAGACTCGGAAGATTTAACATGCATCAACCTTACTACGCGGCGGGTTTTCAGTGGCCTCATTACACATAGGCCATGAATCCATGAATCACCATTAGACTAACATGACATCATTTTTCTTTTGGTGCAAGCGTGCTCCTATCTCTCTGAACTAGTATATTTAATATTAACTGATTTATTGTTTATTTATGTTACTCTCTAAAGTAGCACGGGAGTGTTGACGTTGTTATTTTAAACCACAATCCCATTAACAATTGAATGTGTCCGGGGTTTCGATTACCATTAAACATTCACCGATGTCGTTTCGACTCCGCGATGTAAAATATATAAAATAATTGCAGTAACTAAACATTTGCAGGACTACTACTCTGTAGGGATGAGTTTTATAATATTTTAATATTTTTTCGTATAATTATCTTATGCTAGGACGCTTTTAATCATAAAAAATGACTTTGACATTAAGATTCATGAAGCTTGTTGGACCACTGCTTTGTTGCAAAACGCATTTCGAGCCACAGATCTGCCATGGAACATTATTATTACCCGGTATCATTTCTGTGCTATTCTTCGCGACATATGTATCAGAATTTACTGGAATATTATTAATTTCATCAGCACTTTCTTCACATTCTTCGCAGTCACTTTCTTCAATCTTATGCCTTCATTGGAATCTAAATTATAAAGAAGACAGCTAACACTACCCTCCGATTCATTCTCAGAAAGTTCTCGTAACAAAGCAATTTCTTCAGGGCTTAGACCTTTTCTACGAGCCATCGTTTCAGAGTTTCTGTTCGGCAGAAGGTTCGAAAATCAAATGAAATTTTTTATGAGAAAATAAACAAATGCTATGTAATGAAACACTTAGGCACATCGATTTTAGTATAGCTGACACATTTCCACTGTGAACCCAACAACACTCTATTCAAGATCAATTAAATGTGCAATATTACTTCCGAAATTTTGTTTTTCTAATGGTATCTACTTAGTGAACTATCTTTTGCTGAACGACATCAACTTATAATGATAAGTTGTATTGGTGTCGAGTAGACACCAACGGAAGTTCATGGTATATTTAGTTGAAAAATTTCTCTTAATTAACTTAGAACCATAAAACATTTTCTCTGTAATCACTATAAAAAATCAGTACAAGTTACGATAAATCTTCAAATTCCCTACAAAAATGCCAAAAGGGAAACAAAATAAACAGTCTCCGGCGTCTAACTGAAACTGACGGACATTTTAGTGTTAAACGACAAATATTTATTAACACCAGCACTCGAACCTAAAATTCGATGGAAATGATGCTGGTTTTGAACTCGAGCTCACGACCACATGGTTAACAATAAAGCGTGACTAATTTGAAATTTTATAAAGCACACGAATATTCACGAAGAATGGTTCAGAGTTATTAAACAAACTTCAAATACATAAAAACTTTCCACGATTTACGAAGATCCCAGTATTTAAGCTATTCTAAAAAAATGATGGCTGCATGATTTCATTTCTTCTTCCGATGAATTTTATTTCGAAGGATTTGAGTTGCAATAAGTATTAAATAAACTACAATAAAATCTCCTACACTATTTTCAGTATAACAATCAACACTCCTTAAAAGTGTCTGGGCTTGTGTTTGATGAAGACATTTAAAATTAAAGCCTTTGCAGGATTTCTTGAAACTATTGAATTAAACTAATAAATTTAATGATATTACTTCTTTATTTTCAGGGTAATTAAGCCCTTGAAGGTTGAACAAGAGAATAACTAATAACTCAATTAACCATAGCATGAATCAATTATATGCTTCAGGTATTCTTCGTAATTTTCCAATGCATTGATCCCAACCCTATTCTTTCTCTAAACAAGCAGTAGGTTTAGTTCGAACACATTCCCAAATCGAATTCCTTTCACCCTCCCTTTCGACATCAAGAGAGAGAGAGAGAATCGCCCTTTCATTCTAACTATACACTTATATATAGGGATCACATTTGTTGCTCCATGTCCTTTCTTGACGGTGTTTCCGCTTTCTCCTTGCGCTTACATCTTTAGGGAGGGTAAAATGATTGTAATACATCCATCTTCTCTCCGTTCCTCTTCCCAATAATCATTTAAGATAAATATACTTCACTCAATGATATTTCTACATGTTGCTCTTTTCCGATGAAACCCTTTACGCAACTTTTAGATGATATCTGCAGATCTCTATACGAAAATAAAAGTAATACGAAAATAAAAGTAAATTATGATGGGGAGGGGAGAGATACGAATGCGCTTCGGCGGAAATGTATGTGTGTATATTTTTACAGATACGCGGTTTGTGTGTCCAATATATTTTTTAATTTACCTGTTAGTAAACAATTTGATCAATTAAATAGTATTACATCTTTTTCTACTTCAGACTAAGAGTTGTGTGCTTACTGAAACTATTCCTCGTCACAAGAAAGTCTATAGAATTTTCCAGTTGAAATGGTTTATCCTCTTTTTTTTTTTTTTTAAATTCAATATATCAGTACATTCCAACTATTCTAAAATAATTTCATTTTTTTCACATTTATTAATTACGAAAATATATGAATGTTTTTAAAATGTTGTGTACCGTAAATTCATACGTATAACGCGCATCTATACTTTTAAGATGCATTTTGTAAAAATAATTAGGTATATTCACCGAATAAAGAGAACCCCTTTTTTTACGAAGAATCTTAATATGTAAGTTTGAAATTCTCTTAAGTTTTGATTTTATATGAGATAGATCCCAAGTTTTTGGAAAAATAGTATACTTCTAGAGCTACAAACATTTAAGTTCATTAGTTCATCTCTCATTTCTTTCAAATAAACAGTATTTTAATATATGCAGATGTTTAACTTTTTTATGCTAATCTATTTTTTATAATGCTATCGTTTTTATACCCAGAGTTTAATACACACCTATAAATTCCGATCTTATTTAGTTGTGTAAAAGCTACGTGTTATAAGCCAGATTATACGATAAGTAAATTCTTACTATTTTATAGAGTTAAAAAAGTATTTCTTTTTTTCATTTTTGAGTTCTATGCTTCAACATATAAAATAACATAAGATATCAACAGTTTTTTTTAAATGTATATCACTCAGTATTATATTCATATAATTTTATTCAATGTATGTGATTATTGTGAAAATAAAATTATGTATGTATATATATATATATATATATATATATATATATATATGTGTGTGTGTGTGTGTGTGTGAGAGAGAGAGAGAGAGAGAGTAATCCATTATGATACATACAAATAGTTATAAATCTAAGTGTAACTAGTCAGAACAGTAAGAAATATAGGCCACAGTAGTACAATAGCTGGAACCAAAATTACAGGTTTAAACAAAAGTGTTATTTAGAAATTCAATGTGAAATTTATGTATAACAACCAGTAAGAAGTTGCTTTTTTTATTTAAGATTTTTCTTTACATATTATATCAACTAAAAACAAAATAACAAATAAGACATTGAAAGTTAAATTGGAAGTATTAATCGGTGCAATTGTTTTTCTTTTCATGATTATCATTTATCAGTTTTTACTTTTATTATTTAACAATTTTTTTTTTACTTAAAAATAAAATGATTAATTCCATTTACCTACAACATTCATAATCGTTATCTCTATTATTGGTGTCTCATTTAAAGAGGAAAATATTGTTATATTGATTAGGGTTCGAGGATCGCAAAGAACAAGAAGTCCTTTTATAGCGATGCTAATTTATTGTCGAAAATCCAATCCTTGAAATACAGGATTCAGCAGCGAAATTCGCGGAGTAAAATATCAAAAGGACTTCACACCTTCTACAGCGCTCAGAAACAATTATCACTGTCTACAATATACGTATGTAAAGACTATTCACAAGCCATCGCTCGTTAAAAAGTTGAAGTAATCACTAATCTCTTCAACGTCCAAGGCAAGTCAACTACTCGCTGGTCAAAACAAGACTGACTCGTTTCCGCCAACGTTGAACATCTTTGGGAAATGGAACGCGAAGCGTTCCTCCATCCCATATCTCGAAGTATTGGGGCTTTGATGTTGAGTGGCCTCAATAGAAAGGGAGCTTCCTGGTTGGTGGACACAGAAGGAGCAAGTGGGTGTGGCTAAGATGGTTGTTTCGGTGGCATCCAAAGTTGTAAGGATCTTTCTTGCTAAGCAGACGAGAGACTCTTCTACTATTGGTCGAGAGGAATCAGTGAGCTGATACTCTATTGGCTGCCCTGGAGTCACGGAAAGTTTAGAGTTTTAAAAAATTAGGTTACCTGTGTGGGTCGCGGGAAAGTAAGAAATAAAAGAAAAATTTAAAATTAAAAAAAAAAATATATATAAATGGAAATGAATAAAATTTAGTAAAAGGGGTCATTCATTACAGGTGAATCCCAAAAATTAACATTAAGAGTCCAGAAGTATTCTTCTGGGCCACTTTGTATTAATATTGGGATTGTAGTTTTTAAGATTTGAAATATTTACATTACTGATATTTGGAAGGATTTTGTGGGTAGGACTTTAAGCCCTGTATAAATTTCTCTATTTTTTCTATATCTGCAGGCTTTGGTGATACTTCTAATTAGTGTGTTTTGTGCATTTTCTAGGAGTTTGATATTGGAATTAGCTGCGTAAGCCCACACTGGAATTCTGTACGTTAATTTGGACCGCAAGATGGCAGTATAGAGAAGCACTTTATTGTAAAGATTCATTTGAGGATTCCGGCAAATAAGGGGTAAATTGAGCTTAAAGCGTTCTGGAATTTATCAGGCGCATGTATGATATGTTGTTTTCATGATAAATTTTTTCTAGGGGTAGTCCTAGGTACTTCGTGCTTTGAGACCAGTGTAATGGTGCGGAATACAGAGTTGAAGGTGTGCAAGGGTTTCTTCTCCTGGTGAAGAGAACAGCTATTGTTTTGTCAATGTTAATTTTAGTTTTTCAAGTGTTAAAGAAATTTTCTAGATAGCGAAGGTGTGTGAGTTGAGAGCTTTAGTGATGGTGTCGTGAGTTTTGTATGTAGCCGAGATAGAAGTATCGTCCGCATAAATATTTGTGATGGTTAGTGGGGGAGTTTAGATATCATTAATATAAATGTTGAGCAACAAGGGACCAAGTAGACCTTGTAACACACCATAAGGAATAAAAATAGTAGAAGAGAAAGGGTATCATTAACTTTAACTTTGAAAGATTATTGATTAAGTAGGAATTGATTAAGTAAATTAGAGTAGGGGGGATGGTTAGTAATTAGTTTATAGATGAGACCACTGACCCAAACCCTGTCAAAAGCCTTTTGAATGTCTAGAAAAACAGCCCCAGTGGACCTGCCTCTCTAAAATCCAGAAGAAACATTTTCAGTAAATCTGAGCAGTGGGTGGTGACTGACTCGTTTCGGCGAGTATCACTCTATTTATAGGACTCGCGGAACTTTCGAGAAAAATTCGATTGCATCATTGGTCTTGAGATTAGTTTATTTCTTCACAAATTTCTAGAATAATCCAGAGGGGCCCGAACTCGCCAACATAGTTGCCAATGTCAAGATGTCAAGAAAATGGTCGCCAAAGTCACCAAAAATGGTGCCAACTTGGCTTTATCGCCAAGATTTCGCTATGTTCTTACTGAACCACCATTATAATGTAAAGAACGGTGTTGATAGTGAATATTACAATTTTAATATAAAATAAATATAACATAGAGTAATATAAATGCTTTACACATCAAATGCAAATTATTTACACCATTTTGCACAAAATTCGTAACAATATATTATTATCTATGGATTATTGTTTAGTAAAAATGTTGTGCCTGCTGCTTCAGGGACCGAAAGATTATATAAAATGTAGGAATTTATTTTCCAATATTGCCAATGAATGATAACCATTAGTTTTAACGCAATTAAAAATATTTGTACTGTCCTTGAAATGTATTTTTCACAGAAAATGTTTTTACTTTTTGCGTATTTCTACAATATACGAGATTTCTTCTAACAAATCAAAGTCAATGGGCTACGCAATACTCATTAATAGATTTAAAGACTCGAAACTGATAACAATTATCCTTGAAACTTTTCCTTCTGAACAAATGCTATAAAAAAAAAAAACGATGCACGTTTTAATATATCTGGGCAGAAAATGAAAACGTTTGTGAGGCATTCATATGGAGAATGTAGGTTCAATCCAAGTGTTAATCTCGTAATGTAATCATGGCTCAAAATGATTTGACATATTGGCTAAGTTTTGTCAAAACTTGAGTTGTTCAACTGTCGCGGAGCATCCTCTTCATGTTGTTCGAGGTGATGTTTTCCGTCTTTATTAAAATTATTTTGGAATTTGAATCTAGCATGGAGGGGAGAAACTCAAATCGACTGAGTAATAATCTTAATCTCAAGACCATTATGTTCAAGTAGTAATAGTAATTTACTTTTATTAAGGCGATATGGTACCCTAAAAATCATCAAATTATCAATTTTTTTATTGGCTTATATGATGCTTTTAATCCTTCTTAATGTGTCTGCAAAATTTCAGAGTTGTATCTATATTTTTTATTCAGTTATTTATCCATTTTTGCTGCATGTCAGTAGACTAAACAAAGCTGCCACGCCCACTTTTCAGATCGTCTGCTAGAAAAGAGCCTGATAAATAAGGAACTAATTTTTTTTTACTCCACGCTGATGAGTGTTTAAACTGAAATGAAAAAATTGTTTTGTTTGATTATATGAGTTATTCTACTGCGTTTTCTTTGAAGTTCTGTTCCTACAAATTTAACTATATTTTTGTACTCTGTGTTCTGAAGAGTAAGAAAAGTTGCTTTACGACAAGGAATTTGGTGATTTCTCCAAAAAGTTTAAAAGTTAACATACCTAGGCCTAAAAAACGTACTAAATCTGCCACAACGAAAGCTTTNCTACAAATTTAACTATATTTTTGTACTCTGTGTTCTGAAGAGTAAGAAAAGTTGCTTTACGACAAGGAATTTGGTGATTTTTCCAAAAAGTTTAAAAGTTAACATGTCTAGGCCTAAAAAACGTACTAAATCTGCCACAACGAAAGCTTTGAAGAGGTGGTTTTCAGATGCTAAGACAAGTTCAGAAGTTTCTCAAAACACTAACTTGAGGTGTGCAAAACTTGAAGAATGCAATACTTTTTCTCGTTTGGATGAAAAATATACTGGTATATCCAGATCTCCAACATACGTCATTATTGATAAAAATGCATTAACAAATCTTTTTAAAAATACTCTATGTAATACTTGCAAAAATGCTTCTTTGCGAGTAAATTTTGGAAGAGCCTATGGATTTTGTGAATATATTAAGGCTTTTAAAATTATGGAGAAAAAGAGTATGAATATTTGTGTACATGTTGTTTATTATAGTAGTATAGAACTGTGCATGAAATAAACTCTAAAATGTGTGTGTAATTTTTTTTAAAAATTGTTAAGATAATGTTTTATGAAATATTGACGTTTTTGTTTATATATTCATTATACAAGTATATTCTTTTATTCTTGTAAGTTTTTAAAAAAAATTGTGGTAAGCAGTTTGAAACAAACTAATTAACATTACATAAAAGTTTCAGATTATTGGAGAAATTTTTTATCATGCTATTTAAGAAATGAAAACTTTAAACTCATTTTTCTCCATGTTGAATTTTTGTACATTCACTGTTATTCAAAACCCTAAGGCTTTTTTGATAATTTAAGTAAGGGTTTGAAACTTTTTATACATGTTCTGAAATGTATGTTTTGTAAAACTGTGCATTGAATTAGCTCTAACATGTTTAGTACTTTTTCTAAAAAATTTCAAAATCAAAATTAATGTTTTTTCGAGAATTTTTGTAAGTTTAACTATAAAAAAATTAATAAAAAATTAAAGAGCAGTAGCAGAAAAACACCCATGCACAGTTTTATGTAGTATATTATAAGGTACTTGGAAAAAAAATTTGAAAGAAAAGAACCATATTTAAAAAAGCCTTAGGGGTTTAAAAAATGTTTAAAAAAATTTAAAAACTTTAAATTTTACAAACATTTTGCAACAAATTAAAATATTTTTGTATGGAATTATTATTAAATATTAACCTTTATAAAATACAATTAAAACCAAATATCAAATATTAAAAATAAAAAAAATTTTGAAGATGGTACCATATCGCCTTAAAAACTCTAAAATATTATTGTTAATATGATTATTGTACAGTTCAATATGAATCATGTAGCAAACTTAATGATCTTAAGACCTTGTGATATACTGAACCAAGTTATAACTGTGTACCATGCTTCAAGCAACTAGATACACGTAGGTTTCGCGTATCCCAAAGAAAGCATCTTGAAATCCCAAAAATGGCAAAATTGTTAAAAATAATGAAAAAAAAAAAAAAAATGTTAGAAGAGTCTTTTGTATGAGCAGAGAATTAAAAAAAAAAGCTTCATATACTTCTGGAAAGTGTAAGGCATTAGCCCGTGAGTGTTGCCCTACTCCTACGTTTTCCTCATGACCTAAAGGTGTGGGAGTGAATGAAGAACCAGGCGTTGCCATGATCTTAATATCTCTTTATTAAGATTTTAACTTAAACAGTATACAATAAGGATATCAAATATTTTAACTTAGCGGATCTGAGGTGAAGAGACACACAATACATACTACCAAGTAAGCGCGACCCTAATCACTATTTCTAACTTTACCGCCTACTCTTAATCTCAGTAAATACACAGTTCCTAGTATTAATTTGAACAATCCTCCCTCTATATCCTAGGTAAGCAGTAGCTCACTCGAATCCTAAATGACGTTGTGGTTTATCTCGTGTGGAATGGTATCCACACCTTGACTTGCACGCCCTGGCACTAATAGATTAACTCTTGAATGCCGGATAACTTCTTTTACTTTATCTTATGCACTTGAACACATGGATCTAGTATAATCACTTCCCGTAGCCACCCTGCTTACGCTAAACTTCTGCTATTTAATAGGTTCTTAATTTGCATAATCACGCTTCGCTTCTGGGTTTGGTTGGAAAGGATTTGCCTTTTCAGCCCCAAAGAACCCAAGAGGAGTTTTTAATTGAAAACGAGATGAGCCCGGCACAAAAGTACTAAAAAAAGTAAATGCTCAATAAATTACGAATTTTTACATTAAAGCCGGTTTTCTCAAAATGTAATATTTTTCATTTTATGCACCTTTTTCTCAAAAACTACTCATTATATAAACCTCAAATTTTCAGTGAGCATAATTTTAACATGTTTACATATTTTAATGGAGGAAATCAGATATATCTAGCAAACGTTTTTAGGTATGACTTTTTTAAATTAAATCTTAGGGATAAAAATTGGACAATATTTAAAAAATTCATAACTAATTTATTTTTTTAAAAAAAGACAAAAACTTCTGTCAAAGTTGTTTTTTTTAATAGTGCACATAACTTACTGTAAAAATATTATTCCTGAGAAATAAGTATAAGTAGTTTCTGCGAAAAAGCAATTAAGCAAACTTAAGCAATTTAACATGGGCTCCTATATAGACATGCCGGACCCACTTAAAAACATTCGAGCTATAAGGGTAACATATAGACAATGAGACCCTCGTATACATGCCACCTTATGTC
>BMAV01025519.1:0-22632 GCA_019973955.1 Trichonephila inaurata madagascariensis
TTAATGCAAAATAAAAACTTTTTAATCAATAATTTTTTTACAAATATATTTTTTCTTTTTATAATTGATTCAAAAAATCTTGATTGTTTGGTTTGGGGATAAAGTAATATTAGTCTAAAACTGTGTTCTGGACTTATCTCAAATTTTTTTTGGCCCCCTTAAAAAACTCCTTTGAAAAATTTTGGATTGGCAACTGCTCTGGACCCATGTATGAAAGTTAAAAAACTTAAAATTTCCCAAAGATTGCGTATACATAAGCCTGATGCACATTGGTTTTTTTTAAGTAATAAGCGCTTTAAAACTTCCGATTGGTCATAAGTGTGCTGTTCTTTTCCCTGGCATCCCCCCCAGTCTTTTTATTGAAAAACCCTTCAATCCGGAATTAAAATTTTACTACCATCACACAGAGAAGCAAAATGAGAACAATTGGTAGATCGCCTAATTTAAAAATGGAGGTAGGTGATGAGAAAAGTACCCAGCTAAAAACCCCACCCAAATTTCTATCCACATCAGGTGAAAAAAGACCCCCAGATTTAAGTGATTTTTCTCTCAGGGTGGATTTTCAGCAGTACTAGGTTTTGTTTTGAACCCGCTGTTCGACAACACCGGCCACAATTTCTCAGCCATGGTCACACAGTTGGTAGTATTGTATCTTTCCCAAAAGAAAGCTCCCCCCTTTTTAAAATTTAATTTTACAAAAAATTTTTGAAATGGTTTTAAAAATCGAGGATTTTGGCCTTTTGATGTCGCACAAGGCCCTTTTAAAATTTCCCTGGTTTTAGAAGAAACCTCGTTTCCCATTATCCAAAAGAGAAACCGCCCCCCCGTTTTTTCCCCCCCCTTTGATACATTTGATCCTTTCAATTTCCGTGGGCTTGTTTTTAGAAAATTTTTAGCATACGTTAAAACTATCATTAAAGCCCAGTGGCCAGTTGGCATCACCCCCCCACCCGTTTCCCCAGGTTCAAACCCCCCGGGCAATGGACTCCTTCACCCCCCAGTGGGGAAAAAATGAGTACCAACCGCTTGGGTTTTTAAAATTGGGGTTTTGCATCAGACGACCACCGATCGGAACATCTGTCAAACACCTCAGGGCCCCGGCCATACTCATATGGGCACAGTAGGTTGGGCCCCATGGGCGTTGCCCACTGGAACTAATGACCTGAAAAATGGTATTAAAATACTGTATCTCCGGGTGGCCCCCCTTAAAAACTCTTCCGGGGTCCTGTTAGTGTTTCTGAAAACCATTTGGGCCCCCTTGGCTTGGGCCCTATTTTATACGCCTGATCGGGGTAGCTGATGATTAAAAAATATCTTATAATAATCACTTATAACAAGAAAATCAAAACCATTATTTAAAATAAAGAGCATTTAATGAAAATTCGAATGATTTTTGATGGGGTCTTTTCCCGGCCTAGGAACAAATTATCAAATTTACATTAAATTCCCAGCTTTAAAAAGCAAAAACGATAAAATCCCAAAAATTTAAAAAAAGGAAAACAAAAGCACAGATAATCTTAACCTACATAGGAACTTTCTAACTTGTGTGTGGTTTCATGTTTGATAAAAAGCTTTAGAGGAACCAGTGAAGTGTGGAGGTATTGGTCATACAACTAATATGCTTGACTGAATCATTTTTCTGTTAGTTTTCTCTTTCTCTCTTGTTCAACTCTTTACTTCCCAACTTCTTTCCTTAACACCCTTCTTGACCTTAGCGTAAGACGGAAATTTTTATTTAAAGGGCATTTTTTCTTTTTTTATTTTTTGACCTCCTATAGTAGCTCTAAAAGAAGTTCGGAATTAAAACTGGCGGCGACAAAAAAAGAAGACAAACTTGACTCGTGTGTCGGCGATCAATTAAAGGAAGACTGAGGGCGTGGGTTCGATTTTCTGCATCCGTTGTGACGTGATTAGAACCCATCGATCAAATCTCCAATCACAGCAGAGGATTGGGGCTGTCACGTGAGATACACTCTTCCCTTTCGTGTTTTTACTGTACATATTTTTTTTCTCCTTCCAGCCAAATCTTGTTTTTGTTGCCAAATTTTGTTCCTGTCCCTCTATTGAAAAGAATTTTTAGAAGTCATCAATAAGCAACATAGATTATATTGAATGACAGATAGCTTGTTTGGGATTTATAACTTCATTTTGAGTTAGGTGGCCTGGTTGTTTGTGTTGTTTGTTGCCAGAAAAAAAAACTGACTTTCATTGGAGTTTATTTGAGTCCACTTTTTTGAAATGATCAAGATTTCGTGGAACATTGAAACGTTAAAAGTTCAGATAAAAGAAAAGTACTTGTAAAAACACTATTGGATGAGTGATTGAGAGAATTACGTTATCGTTGCACTATAAAACAACACGTGGGTCATTGGCAATAGACCACGTAATTTTGGGCATTGGTTAAGTAACGAGGATAAAACCTGGGCTGGCACCTACTCTCCAAACTACCAAATCATGCCAACGTTAGAACTTTGAGTTTGGCATGTCTAGCGTGCATCAGACCCCTCTGCCTGGTGGGTCTTCAGTGCCACCAGGACTCGAATCTGTGATCCACCGGCCACGAATTCGTGATCCTAACCACTAGGCTACAGCAGTCTTAAAAATTCGATATCAGGGGATGGCAAAGTTTTCCTGGGTATGGGATACTTCTAATTTTTATAAGGTGTTGCAGTTCACCTAGTAACGTAGGTGTGGTGAGCTAAGAAAAAGGTCTATAATATTATGATAACTATAATAAATACGAAATATGAAATTACCTACATACAACAATAAAATGAACTATTAAGACTGCGTTCAAAGCAAAATGCAAGATAAAAACCTAATAATAATAGCCGAAAATATAATACTATAATACTATAAACAGTTAAAAATACTCTAAAAAATAAAACATTTTCATCTAAAGTTATAGTCATAAAAAGGGGTTGTTTGTTTCTGCACAATTTGCATATTTCGGAGAATAATACTAACTGCTAATCTTCAGGCTGTCGCCGTCAAATGTCTTGGAGGGCCGCTGGTTGACCGCGATTGACTTAATGCACCTCTCCCCCCTCTTCCTCAGTTCTATAGGGACTTTAAAAATATAAATAGCAATTTGTGTTATCGTTTATTAATGGGAAATATAAGGAAACTCCTGCATAAAGACATACCATTCATTATGTAATGAAGAGAAGAATATAATATGTTTAATTGAATTACATAAACTTCTTCATAACATGTGTAAAAACTTGATGCATTCCACCTGCATGATATGAAATAATGTATAACTTGAATGACCAGAACAACAAGAAAAGAGAAAAAAGATTTGGGATATTTCTCAAACAATACTTCGAGGTTGGTTTTTTGGAGCACATTGTCTCTTTCATAAAAATAGGCGTAAGCTCGGAATTCCTAGAAATTCCAGATGCTAATTTTATAGTTTCTCTCATTTACTGAAAATCATCCCTTATTGAGAAATTCGTTTTTAGAACAAGCAGATAGATCCTGAGGTCACGTCAACATTTTAAGCAAAAAAAAAAAAATAAATAAATAAATAAAAAAAAAAAAATAATAATAAAAAATTAAAAAAAAAATAAAAAAAAAAAAAACTTTTTAATGTTATGAGTGAATGTTTATTAACATCACTCAAAAAAAATCAAGGGTTTGCAGATGCCCCCCGTTTTTTAAATTTTTGTAAAAGAAAAGGGACAACACTTGGGATCTCTACCCGTTATTTGTATTTCCACACCACGACAGAGGGAATACTTTGAGCATCCACAGATGTAACGTGCATCAGCCTTACTACACGGTGAGGTTTTAGTGGCACTAGGACTTGAACTTATGGCTCACTGGTCACGAGCTCATGACTATGACCACTAGGCTACCACGGCCATCTGACTATTATTCACTACGGTTGAACATAATAACGTCAGTAAGGGCAACTAAATCTAACATTGAGCTTGAATTCTTAACCTAATTCAACCGGTTATCATTCACTGAAGCTACAGAGTGAGTCGAAAATCTCGAGACAAACTTTTATGAATGGTAGAGCTCACTAAAACAAAAAAAAAATTGTTTTGGAATACATGGGTGGAAGTGTGGTGTTTGACGTACAAACAGAAAAAAAAAACAACAACAACACATTAAGGGAAACCTAAAATGTTCATTAGCAGCATACTTAACGAGTGATTCCGTACAGGAAATGTTAAAACATTTTTAGTACCTGCATCCACCAAGAGTCCAACTGTAAAACTCTCTTAAAGGTTGGCTGACTGAAATGTAGACGACAGGCTGTAGCCATGTACTGGCCCAGTAGCACACACGGGAAATTTTTTTCGGGGGTCTGGGGTTGAAAGTTCACATTCTTGTATTGCCCCTTTTTGTTTTTTGTCAATTTCGGGAACTAAACACAGAAAAAAACTAATAATTGAATAAAAAATTTAGATTAATTAATAAAATTAATCATTAATAACAAATACATAATTAAATTTTACGTTCTTTATACTTAGAAAAAATTACTGGGTTTTTAGGGGGCCCGGGCCCCCCAGCTTTGTGCGCCACTGACTGTGCCGAATGTTTCGTTCGCATGATCCAATTGAGGTCTTCCAGGTGTGTTTGTCGTACAGTCCTCCATCTACCCCTTCCTTTGAACGAAATTTTTCAAAATCTTCGCCTGAAATGTTTTACGGTTGGCATGCATCTACTTGGAAAGCTTTACTGGTACAGCTGTACCACTGCTGTGTTATTACCGTTAGCAGCACCGTATATTAGATACATGCCTGCCTTTTCGCTATTGTAAAAACACCCATCCCCAAAGGAATTTTAGAATCACCTTGTATAATTAATTACTATATTGAGATATATAGGTGTATTTATTAATATTTTCTCTTGATATAGTTTAAGGAGATTGGCATGCAATCTCTCTCTCTCTCTATATATATTAGTTTAAAAATTTATTAGCTTAGTACTTCTTCAAATGAGAGCTCAAACATTTTTATATTGATGTAAAATATTTTTAAAAGTACGAATATATATTTCTTCAATAATCATCCAGAATATGCATTTTTCACACTCAGGGCGACTAAAAAAAAATTGAAATTTTTCTTCCGATGTCTTGGTTCGAATAATCCCATTTGTTTCTACCCATTGCCATCGAGAAGCGTTTTTTCCCCCCTTTCCGTTGTATATTTCTTGCGGGTTCAGTTCAATTACATTCTGCATCACCAACGGGTTCGGGAATATCCCCATGGAACCAGTAATTTATCTGAACACTCCTTCCCCCTTCGAAATCGTTTGCGGCAACCGTTCGTGAGGGTAGTTGGAAGTAAATTGAAAGAAAAACAGAATGAAAGGCAACTTCACTTTAAAATTGCAACTTTACCCCTACCATTCTACGGCAGGCGGTCGGAAATGCGGAAAAGATTTATACCGATGTTTCGATGTAAACAAAGCATCAGCAAGAAGACGATAGGGAGGGGGACGGTGAATGGAAGTGTCATACACATTGCACCCCCAATTGCCCACACGGGGGCTGTAAAGGAGTATAAAAGAAAAGAAAGTTGTTTTCAATTTACGAGGAAAGTTGCCGAATATCTTCTTTTTCTCCATACGATGCGCACCTATCAGAACAATTTTTCTTTCATTTTTTTTCTTCTTTTTTTAAACTAAACTTTTATCCGCTTCCCGATTACCTGGAATGGGCAATAGAGAAGGGGTGTAGTACTTAGGTTAACTAGGTAATTCGTTATGCAAGTTAATGAAAACTTGAAAAAGGAAATTTCGAGACAGTTTTACTTGCCAGGAGAGTTATAATGTAGGATGGTTTAATTTACCTAAGAGTGCATTCTTTTTTGTTGATGTGTTATCGATACTCATTTTCTGTCGAGTTAAATTTTCCAAACTAGCATTTTCTTTTTACGTGTTGTTAGATAATTGAGAAGATGTTTCTTTATTGAAATCGAGCCTTGATCAAGTTGACTTTATAGTAATTATTCAGAAATTCTTCACGAAATTTACAAAGTGTATGTTGTCGACTCTAATTATCGGAATGCGTAACTCCACAAAAGAACTAAATTTGATGTAGCAGAGCTGCGCCAAGTCCCTCCTTGGCACAATTCCTTAATCATGCCAATTAGCTGTTTTTGTCGAGTTACGTGGAATCCAAGATAGCAGCATGCGGTAACAAATCATCAGGAAAATAATTGTAAATAACTGTTTTGAAAATATATTTCAAACGAAGAATATAGGAATAGATTAAAAATAACCCATATCCATCAGTAATGAATATCAATATAATATGATAAAAATTATATATAATAATAATAATAATAATTTTATGTAATATATTATTTTCAACAAATAATATAACTTAATAGTATTTATCATATATAATAATGTTCATATAATTTTTATATAATAATAAATATTATGTATAATAATGTTCATATAATATAATTATTATATATAATAAAGTTCATATAATATAATAATAATAATATAATCATATAAATAACATAATAATTATAGATAAGTAACATTAATAATTTTTATTAAAAAAATATAGTAAACAAATTATAAATAAATAATACAAAAAATTATTATTATAAGTTTAATAATTATTATATATTACATTATAAATAAAATAATTACATAATCTGTATTAAAATTAATAATGAATATCATACCCTATGGCAACGACATTATCACAGGATAAAAATATCAAAGTAACCACATTGTAATGCTATCTTGGCAAACATAAATAACAACTTTGCAAGTAGCAAATGTATATCAAATTACCACCTGAGAAGGAGTAACGCAGTCCGATAATTAGGTCGACGATCTACTGTTTGTGCGTTAGTATCAGTGAAAAGTTATGTTTGGAATCCATAGAATTGAAGAGAAATAAAGCCTTCCAGCGCTAATTTTTACTTATATATATAACAAAAAAAGAGATCAATATATATATATATATATATATATATATATATATATATATATCTTTTTCTCTTTATATATATATATATATGTGTGTGTGTGTGTGTGTGTGAGGCTGTGGTGGTGATTTCACTAGAATCCAACATATTACTCGGACATCTTTATCATGTTGCAATCGTTTAATGAATTAGAGCACTTTTATATTTTGGTTCAATATATTCTTGGTGCCATAAGCTTCGAAATGAAAAGCAGCAACACAAACACACACAAAGTTACGACAGTGGGCGAAAGCGTTCTCTTTTACATTCCCGAAATCTCATTTTTTATACCTTTTCTTACTTGAATTTGACAAGAATTTTCTTTAATTATATGATTTCCGATATTTGATACACTGATTGGTTAGAACCAATTACTTATGAAATATTGCATCATCTCACTTAGAACTGTGTCAAAGTGGCAATATATAATTAAATTAAGTGTGTGGTATAAATCGGTATAAGTATGTATAAATTGTATTTGTGGCGGGTCAGCAAAAGACGTCACTTAAAAGAAAAAATTATCACTAATGTCTTGGAGCAGTGCTTCTCAAACTCTCAAACCTTCAGTATTTGCGACCCAATAATCAATCATAATTTTCTCTCATCGTGCCCCCCCCCCTCGCTCTATACAACAATGTATAGAATTCAATAATACCACACTTTGACACTAAAGCTACAATACGATTCCAACCTCTCAAGTGCAAAGCAACGTATATAAATGTCTCGCTGAGCCAATGTGTTAATTGTCCCAAGGTAAATATACGTCTTTCTGAAGTACAATCTTTTCTGTGCATCTGCCATCAATAAAATTATTTCGAAAGCTTTGGAATGCAATAAAAGGTTCTTGACAGTAATTGATAAGGATTTACTTATTTCAGAGAATTTGCTTACTTATTCCTTTCCTTCTCCCAATTCCCTTAAGGCGCGCAAATTTATAGAGATATAAGTAATACATTTTTGCATATAATTTTATACATGATAAGCTCATGGGATCCCTGGTAATTCTTAAACTTGCTCTTAACTTAATATTCTTAAATTAATTATAAAATACACTGCGCAGTATACGGATACATTTATAAGTGTATTCTATCAGTGCAAATGTGTATTTTATATTTTATTATGCTAGAATGTATTTTATTTGTTTATACTTCCAGTAAATTAATAATTTTTTGAAATAAGCGTTTGTTTTCGAGTTTTCAATATGCTCGCACCCCCCTCGTGGAGTTATCACGCCCCTTTAGGAGAGCGCTCCCCGCAGTTTGAGAAAACGCTGTCGTGGAGTGATCAAGAGCATCTGAAAATGAATATAAATTCCTCGAAAGAAAATTTAAATGAAAAATAATTACATTTTCAGAGTCTGTGCCAGAAGTTCCGGGAATGATTTTTTATAGTTGACAGCGTGGTTGGAGGGTTAGAATTTCGGGTAAAAAAGTTAGTGAGGATCTAAGCTTCAGAGTTAGACCAGTGTCAGTCACATGCAGGCAGCTTTGAGTAGGGTCACAATCCACGCAAATGTTACTACTCCATCAAAATCAAGCAAAAATAAACTAGATTTTGAAACAGAGTTATGTAATATTTTAGGAAGAACTGGGTGGAAACGCTAGAAATGCTTCAGAAAACCGACGGTGACAGAGGAATGAAACAAAGTCAAAATTTATGCGAATGTCGGGAGTCCGTCAGCAATGACGACCTTTCGGGACCTCCGTCGACATCACAAACAAACGACTCGGTGTAAAAAGGACGTCTAGTTTTGAACAATTATCGACGATTAATTGTTTGGATGATTCTAGAGGAGTGTGGAATACGGAAAACTATTGTCCATCTTGCTTTAAATGGGAAACCTTCAAATGAGAAAAGTCTGCGCTATAATGGTGTAAAACCAGAGAACCTTTCAAGCCAACTCTCCTTTCGTTCACTTGGAGTTACTGTAAAATATTGGTGAGGTAACTCTCCTCTAATCACCGTACAGCCCCTATTTGACACCAGAGCACATCTTTTTTTTCTCTAGAGTAAGGGGTTAAGCTTGAGATCTCTAAAGGAAATTCCCGTTGGCGACTTCTAGGGGCCTTCAATGATTTAGAGGAGCATTGACAATGATGCATCGAATCAAGAAAAGAATACTATTAAAAGTTCTTAGAAGATTAAAAGCTGATATTGAACAAATGATTAAAAGAAACATTCCGGGAACTTTTGGGACATACCTTCTGTATAGGAATACCTCGCTTAGTGAGACTTCATTCAGTGTGTACCCCAGTATAAACGAATATATAATAAATTAAGAAATACATTTCAATTAATACTGATTGGTTCACTTTTATGTGGTTTTTAAAAAAAGTTTGAGCCACAGTTATCCAACCAAAACCTTTCCATCAAAATAATATTGCCAAAAGGAATAATGCTGATTGATCAGGGTTAAGTGTAAATATCTATGTGTGCATATGTTCAAACTCGATCATGAACAAATGGAGTTCTTGTCAGATATAGTCCACAGATATAACTTGCTTTCATACTTTTACGATAAATTTTTACGATTACGCATTTGATATATATATACTACCCATTATCCTCACTTTGCACTGGGTATTTCAGGAGAGTGTGTATGTGTCTATATAAATAAAACAGTATCTAATTCTTAGCACTAAGCATACTATTGTATTCCGTTTTTGCCTTTTTATTGTAATTTTTACATCTCTCACCTATTAATTTTTTTTAAAAAACAAACAAACTGAACTTGAATTTCTGAAATGGGGCATACATGTATTTATCTTTTACGCCTCTGTAACGCTACTCCTTGGGAGTCAATATCCACAGAACATGCTCTTTACGAACTTATTCTCAACATGTTTGAGAAATTTCAAGTTTATTAGGACCAAAAAGTTCAAAAACAGGAATTTTAATCCGTAAAATCCCCGCATCTCCTGAAGTCGATGCAGAAAATTCACTCATAGCACATTTCTTATCTTCAGAAGAAACGTGCTCTTCAAAATTTAAATCTTCTACCTAATAGTTCAAAAACAATTTCTCTTTATAGATGGAACGTACTCTTTAAAGCATACTTATCAATTTACTCAACAGAAATTTATAGGTTAAAATGTGTATAACTTTTTATTGCTCGAATATTTTTTTATATATTACACTACATGTGATTTTTAATTAAAGCGAATGGAAAATTTAAAAGAATAGATCTAACTTAAAGTATCCGACTAGGTTCGGAAGAAAATTATTTCAAAAAATGATTTTCTGAATAATTTTATTGTTTTAAAGAACATAAATAAGCTAAAAAAGTCATAGTTATTAAATAACTAACATGTATAGCCTTTTTTTTTTTTGAAAAAAAATTATTTTTAGGAAAATTTAGCAAAATTTTTTTAAGTTAAGAAAAAACGTGATAAATAAAAATAAATTACACATTATGCAATTTTAACGCCATTGATATACTTCTTGGTTCCTCTGAAGTGTCACAAAAAACAGGATGAAAAATAATTTAAGAAATAAATATTTTATTAGCATTTAAATTTGATGATCATGATTTTTCGTCAAAATTGCTGCATGTTCTAAGCTTAAAATGGCTGTAAAATGTGATTAAATGTAGCTGTCTTTAAACCTGCGGTTTGTTACACTCTGAAGGGCCCATAGCATATATGCTACAAATTTCATTGCATTTGATTGGATTATTTAGAAGATATCCCGTTTTTCGTGCACAAATTTTCATAAAAAGTTCATTCTTCAGAAAACGAATTAAAAAATATATTTTTATAAGTTAGATAAAGTAAATGCTTTAAAAAGAACTTAAAAAAACTCTCCAGTTTTATGTATTAATCCTTCTTCCTTAATAAGTAGTCTCTGTTTTCCCTAATGACCCAAACTACAACCAAACATCAAACACCTAAAAAGCACTTTTTCAACCTAGTCGGATACCTTAACACCAATAAAAAATATACAATAAATACACATAAGACAAGTGATAATTTTATGATTGATTTGTATTTTTTTTTAAAATGCAACTAAGATATGGTCATTTTCAACATTAGAGAGATAAATAAAAATGTTGCATTAAAATTTATTCTAAATAAAACAATTACAAAACATCAGAGTAAATTAATTGCTTAAAAGTTAAAGTTAATGGGAGAGAGAGTTTTATTTGCAGAAGTTCTTACATACATTAGTTACGAATACAAATGGTTATTTTTGAAGCAGTACGATTGCAGAAATTTGTGGACGCTGAAAGAGAAAATTACGCCTATGTTTTTATTAATATGATAAACAATATACTCTTTGTTGTATCTCAACCCTCTTTAAATTTCAAGAAGATACCTCCTGTATCAAAAAAGTGCTAATATACAAAAGAAAATTTTGAAGCAGTTTTCACTCAATTCTTAATTAAAATTCCATTAGTGTTGTAAAAATACACATTTTTAAAAACTGGAATAGACATTTTTTTCGTTTCAAGATTTAAGAAATCAACAAAAAATATATTTTCTCAATGAGTAAAATTTCCACTATCAATAATAAAATGGAAATTATGCTTTTAAATGTTTTTCAATATTTATACTAAATTGCAACATTAAATAATGTAATAAAAATTAATAAATTTGATTGACAGTAAATAGCAAAATTTACATGAAAAATTAAAGCCTTTTTGAAAGGGATGCTAAGAATTTACATAATATACTTCTTTATCATAAATAATAATTTTGTAATTTATGTTAATTTTTAAAGTGATATGAAATATGAAACCTGAATTAGAAAAAAAAATTGCTTTTCGCATAATTGATTGCTTACTACAAAAAAAATTAAGTATTTTAGCGATTACAAAATGTTTTGAAATATGATGTCAGCAATTTGTTTTAAATTGCTTTCGAAAAAAATTGGTGAATAATTAATTATGCAATAACTCTTATATTCTGAAATAATTTTAATTACTTTTTCTTAATTTTTATCCTATTTTAATTATTTGTCTTTAAAAATTCTGGCAAGAAAATTTTAGTCCGCTTAATCTTTTTTTTAATGGATTTTTTTTCAAACTTACAAAGTAACTGTGCATTTATGCCTTTATCTAAGAATAGAGACTCTGAACTGGTATATGTGAATAACTCGCACAACACATAATTCTTTTTGAGCAAATTCTTAGAATCTTTTCTAGCAGCATGCGGTTGAGTGTGATAAGATAGAAACATTTTAACGTATGCTAAATGCTTTTATTTTCAAGTAATGCTATAGATCCGAGTCTGCGAGTGTACCTAATAGAGGAAATGTCACCATTTACTCAATAATATAAACTGCAGTACTGACCTTTACAATTACTGCACCACGAATTAATATAAACGCCAGGATTATATTCACTGGATACATATACTATAGCGGGAAGAAAAACTAATTAAGTTTTCAAGAAAGCTGTAGGTAGAATATCCTTTTAACTGTCATGCAGAGATAATCTCGGGCACAGCACCGGTGTTCAAAAATGTCACGCCCGAGTATTACTCGGGGTATTTTTCTGAGGCATCGTGTTGTTTTACCCGAATATATATCGGGAGACGTTTTTTTCGGCTTCATCTCTTTGTCAAACTTGACTGATTCTCGGGAAAAGTTAATCTGTGCTCAATTCAATAGATGGCAGCACTTTACTGAAGATTTCAAAGGTTACAGGTTAGAAGTTCTTTGGTTCAAAAAAATTTGACAATTTGTGTACCCAAATCATCAAAATAACTTGACAGTTAAAGGGTTATAAAAAAATCAGTATCAAAATCAGTCAACTCTGGCAGTAGTAACAACATTTTGTACCCTGGGCATGGATTCTAGTAGTGGTGGGGTATTATGTATTTTACAGTAGTCAAAACAATTCCAGCATCATGCCACAATCCCTCGACTGTAGTCTCTGGGGAGTGTTGGCATGCCAGCCGCTGGGAAACCATTCACATGACGGTATTAGTTAGAGAGATATCAGGAAAATGTGTTGCTATGGCAACATTCGAACATATTCTGCATCAAGAAATGCCAGGATAGAATGGATAACAATGTGGCGTTGGGATTCAACCAATTAGTTGGGAGCTTAGATACCATATTTACCGATTACTTTAATTGATTTCATAGCAAGAACCTCTACCTGTAATTACTCACATGATCAGAAAGTGTAGGTATTAAGGAAGCAAGCATAGGGGTTAGAGCATCGGACTCCACACCGGAAGGCCTTGGGTTCGAGGCCGATGCCACCAAATACCCTCCGAGTACACACGAAGTACGTGCTCGTTAAATAAGTGGGTCCAAAAATATTGTGGGCTGAATCACGAGTGCAGGAGACTGGAGAATATTTTCCTCCCCTTCAGCTCCATGTCTAAATTGTGGAGGTGGAAATAGGTGAGTGTCACCATCTATCGCCTCTTCGGGGAATTTTGCCGAGCTAATTCGTATTGTCACCTGTATGGTGTTCAAGGCCAACGACAGGCGTACTTCTAGCCCCTTGCCACGATGAATTTCGTGGGCCTCGTTCTGACTACGTCAGACAGGTGGCACTAGTCACAACAACAACACAAAAGAAGAAATTTCACTTATTCAGGATATCAAGTATTTACTTATAGCATGATCAACTATAAACAAATGATTTAACAAGTTAATTAGAAAAACAAGTTTAATAGCTAACATCATGATTAAGTAACACTAATGACATTGATGCAGGATGAGACTGCTTTAAGGTAAAATGCGAAACTGCTTTATAGATCTGGCACGATCATATTCAAGTTTGTAGAACAGTCTCGTTGTATGTTCGAGACATGTCCATCACAGCATGGGGATAGCATTCCAGAGATTTAACACATAAATGCGGCTCTAACACATCACAAATATATAGGCTTCTGTTCAAAGTGTCAACAAGGCTGAGAGAAGATGATTGATATTTGTAGTCATCGGCGTCCCCTTATGGGCCCAGGATTCATATGAAAAGTCGTCGTCCCTTTCCCCGTCCCTTTTCATTCGTTGATAAAGGGACCTCTCCTTTTTTTTTTATGCAAACCCTATGATAGCTCTCGCGTCCCGTCCCTGGTATACAAACGACCGTTATCCATGGAGACGCTTACTCTCCTTTAAATGACCCGATTTCATGACTCAAGACATAACTTTAAGATTCCATTAGAACACTCGGATAACAAGTTTGTCGTCTCGTTTGTTAGTGATAGGGCGCTCTGGGGGCTTTTCCGACGTATAAAAGCCCTTGGTGAACAGTGAATATTAACGTCACCTGTTCCTACACAAAAGGGGTTTTTTGGGGTCGGACCCTAGTACGAACAATGGTAAATGACGGGACGACACCAGGGGGCATCCCTCTCCCCAACTAAAACCAACGGGGGAAATTTGAGGCCCCATCAGATTTGGGGTGCATCACTCCGCTAAAGGGGTCTTTGGGGAAGGGGGAACTCGTGACATGCCAGCCACGACCCGATACCTTGTCCACTAGGCTACCACGGCCACCAGTATAAGCCCTACTGAATACTTTTGTACTGTATTCTGGCGGTAGTAAGGGATCTCGGATAATGGAACCCACAACATTGTGGAACAACCGTAATCTCTGTAAGCTACATTTATACCTCAATCAAAATCAGACACAGGAGCATTTATTTCATTTTCACGGAAGCATACAGAATTTCTATACCAGAAAATGCAAAAAATGCATTTTTTTAAACAAGAAACTTACCGCATAAACTCCTTTATGCACAGTATAAATGTTGTTACCACTGCAAGCGTTGCATGAATGCAGTATAAAGATAATCTTTGCGAATCATGGCATGTACTACCTATCTTACAAATTTCATGAGTGGGGTATGCCGTTTTCTTGGTGCAGCAGTTTTAAAGGTAAAAAAGTAGTACCTAATATAAACTATTAGGAAGGATGTTGGGACCATTGATGTGTGATTGATTGTTTATAAAGTCGCTTTTGAAGCTGTGTATGAGGCAGTGAGGTCTTAAAACTTCTTAAGGACATGTGCAGCTATGCAAAAGTAGACCCTATCTGCGATCCTTTTAAGTAAAAATTATATAGCACATTATCAGTTGTTGCTAAATACTCGTAAACACTGTTACATATATCAAATAAACGTGCTCGACTCCCAATCAGATAAACCTAGGCTCAAACCAACTGCAGTCTTTTGACGAAATGACTAATGGTGGTGTATGATGGTATGTCTGGGCCTAGACGCATATGGCTGATATGAAAGAATAATGCAGTAGATTTTGTAGACAGAACAATATAATTATAAATCCTCAGTTTTGAGAGATTATGTTCTGGGATAGCATTTAATTGTTAAAACTTTTTGGATCATGATTATTCAATGCTAAATCGTAAAAGGTATGAGGCATCTCTAGGTCTTGATAGATATAAAGTGCGTCAATCCCTCCATTTATCTCTACTAAAACCTCTCAGCTACTGCATTCATACCGAAATGTGATACAATGATGCTTACTTATATTAAAAATGTGTAAAATAATGCTTATTACTAAGAAAAGGACAATAAGTCAACATGAATACAACTGTGAATTTCTATTTATTATATAATGAATAACTGCTTCTGTATGTCATTTCAGAATCATGTATGATTTATCATTATGGTCATTTTTCAGTAAGAAAGCAGATACACAATGAATGTGTATTCAGAAAATGGACTTAGAAAAATAAAGAAGAGGAAAAAAACCCTTCCATGTCGAATAAATTACCCGTAATCCTACATTTTTTTAAAAATATTAATACCGATGTACGAAATTCACCAACATAGTTTGTATCAAACAATAAAATGTATACATTTTTATTATAAAAATGATTAATGAATTTTTTAAGAAATTGAAGCATAAATAATTTTATAGATTCACTTCATAGTTTCCGCTTAAGCACATTCACTTAAAATTCAATTTAATCATACATTTCCACATTTTAATTAATTTTCCTTAAAAATTATGAATATACCTAACATGCAAATACACATAAAAGCGAGTTCTTTAGCAAAATGTTTCCCGCAAAAATAGTAGTCTAATTAAAAGTTATTATTAAATTTACATGGATCTTCGGGAACTCTTTATTTAATTGTACATATTTTGGAAAATATTTACTCCTGCTTCTTCGGGAGAAAAATATGTGGGATACAAAATGACATTTTTTTTTAATGTTCATTAAGGATATCTTGCATTTATTCGTAGGAATTCGATTAAGATTACCAAATCAACATCGTTTATTAACGCTACTTGTGTACAATGGAAACAAATCTTTCAGCTGGAGGGCAGCAAGACATTTCCCTAATGTTCCTTAATTGCTACTGCACTGACTTCTTAATTATCCAATTAGTCAATAATTGATTTTTCATCCAGTATCAATATTTAACTTCATTCATCATTTAGTGGTAATTTTATTTATTTTGATGAGGAGCTATGGACCACTATACTAAGAGAAAGAGTAATTTTTTTCGATAAGTACTTTTCCAAATATGAATGATCTTAAATATTTTCTAACATTTATTTATCAAGATGTGTAAGAACCAGAAACTTAAAAAAAATGTAAATTATTCAAAAGTGTAAAGTTTATTTTATGATATTGTTTTTTTTTCTTCTCCATACGTTCTCTCTTTTTTGGAAATCAAGAATTTAATTAAAACAACCTTTTTTTTCCATTGGGAAATATAAAGCAATCATGAATTCATTTAGCTCTAGCATGAAAACTAATTCTCAAATGAAAATCATGCTATTTTTTCTTAACTCAATATTTAAATTAGAGCATCTGTTTCATGACTCATTGTTTATAAAAGCTAAATAATTGGAAACAGTTTTGATTCCATACAACCATATATTTTACTACATTGCTGTCAGTTAAAATATTTAAGCAATACAAAGTTCTATTTGAAAAATTAACTTTGGAATGCTAATAAATATTTTTAACTTTTAGTTTATTTTACAGTAAATGTTAATTGTTGCAGATGCCAGTATATTTCCCATTTACCTACATTATTATCTACTAATTATTTTAAATTATTTTATAATTAAATGTTTGTGAATGCAGAACAGTACATATTAATAAGAAACAATATTTATGCTCAAAACAAAATAAGTATTAATGTAATAGAGAATTCGAAATTTTCATTAATTTTTGTAGTCATATCACTGGCTCTCTCTCAATCAGCTTTCGCAGTCATAACAATAACAATAGTTAATGGTTGATTTATACTATTCACACATTTTGGTCTCTACTTCAAAAACCGACTTCTTGTAAAGAAGTTAATTATTTCCCCAGAGTCAACCTTTTCTCTCATAAAAAACCCCAAAGAAGATAATGCCCCAAAATAATTTAGGACAAGAAACCTTGATTTTATTTTGGGTCAAGGCTTTTAGACAGGGAAAAAGCTCATGTGAATCTACAACTTTTAAGTCCACCCTACGAAAGGTGACAAATGACCAAGGACTGACTTGTGATTTCGGTTAAGTAAATATATATATATATATATTTTAATATATATTGTGTTTCTTTCTTAAGACTTTGCATATAATTCAACATTAAAGAAAGACAAAGAGGTGAAACCACACACTTGCTTACAGTCCGAACAATGTCGTCTTGAATGATTTAACGCAGCCATCACATTAGTGAGAAGATATGGTGTAACCTGGGCAGTCCTTAACCCTTTAACTGCCTGTGGCGTATATGTACGTCTCACTAAACCAGCATGTTAAGTACCTTGGACGTATATATATATATAATCCTTCCGAAATACTTTTCCTTGCACTGCTATCAGTAAAACTATTCCGAAGGCATTTTAATTCGATAAAACGATGTTGACAATGTTTGCAAATTATTCACTACTTTCGGAGAAAAATTTACTTATTAATTCCGTTTCCTTTCCCTCAATGCACCGCATTCGCGTGCCTATATGCAAAATGGTGGCACTGCGTAGCAAATCGCCTAAATTTTAATCAGCAGTTAAGAGACTAGAAAATAGTTTAAATTACTTAAGAATTATTTGATGGAAATAAGTAAAATAAATTTTTATTTTATTTTATTGTAATATTTTTTGTATGCCTGCTCCAAAGATATATTTTTTAAGAAATTAAAATATTACATTTTAATTAAAACCCTGAAATTAACAAATTAAAAGTGAAAAAAAAACATTATTCGTGTATATTCACTCTTATTCTTATATATCTTGTTCTTCACTCTTAAATAAAATATTTTAAGTTCTCAAAATGTTACTTTTAAGTACATGATTTTTTACCATTTAAAATTATAATAAAAAGGTGTACAGTTAAAAATTAAACAAAAAAAATATATATATATATGCATATTAAATTCCTAGAGAATTATATTCCAACAAAGCTCGACTACTCACAAATATTTAATAGTTTACATTATCGTGATAAAATTATTGCAAACACATGTTAAATAAAAATTAAAATAACTTTAAGTGCAAGTAGAAAACCATAACAGTTTTGCCAAAATATGCATGCAAGCACACAAAATTAAAACTTTGAGAAAGTTTATGGTAGTTGTAGCGAATATTGTGCGAATTTATACCATAACTTGATCGAAACATTTAAGTTTCTACTTAACAAAGTTTGTGCAACAACATCAGACTTTAAAAACTACAGTTCGGTATCTGAAATGAGTGTACTTAACTGACTCCGAAGTCTGCCTCAAGTTACAGTTCCCTAAAGCTGCACTAACAACAATCTCGTTAGAAAGTTTTCTTTATGATTGAAGCTTAATTTCTTGCAGAAAAATGCAAAACACAAGAGCTTTGAAAAGCCCTTCAAAGAGAGAGAAAACGGCGAATAAAAGTTGTCAAGAACACGTGTTAATACATCAAAAGAATACTTAAAATGACGTTTGGTGTGGGAAGAGATCTCGAAAATTGTATTATCTCGCGTTAAATAAAGTTCTCGTGGCATGAGAAATTGAAAATTTAATAGAAAGATCGACTTGATTCAATTACTGTGCACTGATCTTATTACTTGCAAGTTTTTTTCTTCTTTAAATATATTATTATTATTTGTTAGAGATTTATCAAGATAGAGATTACTTAAAAAGCCGAATGGAATTAGAGTTTTATTTGCATTTTATGGAATTCAAAACAATATTTTTTAATTTTTTAAAATTCTTAATAAATTTTTTTAAAAAATTTTTTTTGTACCCTACTTTCTTGGATTTTGAAGTGAATAATTAAATTTTATTAACAGCCGCCGGCGTTTATATCCGTACCCTCAGTCAGTGTTCTGTGTCCCTGGATATATATACGTTTTTTAGAAATACGGTTCTTTTTCGCATTTTGTTAGTAAAATTTTTCCCAAAGGCTTTGGAAGACAATAAAGGGACCAAAAGGTATGTGCAAATGATTTATTTTTTTCAGAAAAAAATGTGTTTATTTTGTTTTCCCTATTCCCCACCCCCAAACACCACTCACTTGTTTATGGAAAAACGGTTGCAACGGATAGCGAATCGCTTAATTTTTTAATCGGCATTTAAAAAGGAAAAACACATGCTATGAAGAAACAGGTATTTACACAGAGTACAAATTTGCCCCCCGGTTACAAGGGAGTTCACTCATGAACTTTTCCATATCAAATAGTTCACGTCACGCTAACGCGAAACTTTCATCCCGACAGTTTTTTTGGTACTAGAACTTTTTTTTTAAAAAAGGACTCAAACCCCGGCTTGAATCTTATAGTGGTATGAAACGAAAAAAATTTAAATGTTTTCTAAAAAAAGAAGGTATTCCAGTTTTGACATTTAACATTTCTACTAAAAGATAAAATAAAAAAAAAAATAATACAAATGAAATAAACTAATTTAAGTAATTTACTTTATACTTTGAAATAAACATCAGATGTTTTTTTTCCCCCTAGAAAGGGTTATTTTTTTCGTAATCACTTTTAAAACAAGTGACGCATTCGATTAAAAAAATTTTGAAATATTTCAAATACATTTACTTAGAAAAAAATATTATTACAATTTTTTGTAAAATATATTTAAAAAATTTATATCTGAATGTGTAAAACGTTTTTTGTTTATGCTATATTTATTTTATTGTAAAAAATTTAATCCAAACAACCCGGTCCCTTTATTATAATGGCCATTTTTGGAAATTTTGGGGAGAACGGCCTTAGAATCAAGTTAGCATCATCTTTGGGACTACTTTGGCGAGTTCATGGCCGAAAAGATTCTTCTGGAAATTGTGGAAAAAACCCCCGAAACACGACCCATAACAAGTAGATTTTTTTTGAAAAATCCGCAAGGTCTAAAAAAAATAAGTAGCTCGCTGAAAAGAGTTAGTATTTTTTGACTGAAATTAAAATCTTGTTTTTACTGTGCAGAGTCAAATAGGGATTAACACAGCTGTTATTAGGGCGAAAAAACCAAACGTCATTCTGACACGATATAGCGGTCAAGACCTATTGAAGGTGTGGAGTCTTTTTGAGATTTATTCTGGAATATTGGTGTTGAACCTGTATTTGGATTATTTTTTGCCAGTTTTCCATCGCTTCAGAAGAACTGTCTTCTTTTTACTGATTGCATGAAATGCTCGACCCCCGATCAACGTAACAATATTTTATTCGATTTATAATAAAGTACAAACAAATGCATTAAGTATCTTTAGAAAACGCTGATAGTACCCCTTTTTAAAAAAAAATATTTTTTGCAATTCATAATGTGTATATAAATAGTTTTAGAAAAATACGAAACAGTGATTTTAAAAAATATGATTTTTGTTATATTTTTTTTAAAACACTGAATTTCAAAAATTTTTATATTTCTACATTTTCGGTTTTTAAAATAATAAATTTTTCTTAACAAATTACTATTTTCATTAAATATTTTTCCCTTAAATAATTTGATATTTATCAGTTTGATGCCTAACATAGATGTAAAAAAAAAAAAATTTATCTTTTTGACGTGTTTTTTTCCATTCCATAATGTACATTTTTTGGTGTATTTGAGCAGAAATGCTTTCATGGGTTTTTAGAATGGGAATTTTTCGTGTTTCATGAATAGCAAATTTGAATTGAATCCCAAAAGAAGACAGATGTTCTCATTTTTTTTGAAAAAATTATTTTAAAACATTCCAACAAAAATGTAACCGAAACAAAACATTTTAACCGCAAAACAATATAAATAACATCATGCATCCAGACCAATATATATCATATCTAAGACATCAAACTGAAAGTTATATTTAATAAAAATCCACTTTTATATAATTTTTTTTTTTGAGAAGCAATTGTTATATCATTTTTTTTTAAAAAAAAAATTGAAAATATTAAAAAAAAAAATTTAAAAATTACATTTTTTAATTAGGTATTTTCTTAGATTTTAAAACAAATATTATACAAACATTTGTGAGTTTTCGGCGGGTTTTTTACATTTTTAAGCGAGGTATTTTAAAAAATTGAAATTCAAATAATATATTTTTAATAAAAACGGAAATATTTTAATCCTTAAAAATAAAAAAGTACAAAAATGATTAAAAAATATATATATATATATATATATATATATATATATATATATATATATAAAATATATATATATATATATATATTTAAAAGCAATTATTTTGAGACTAGACAAATATCTTAAAAGTACTATTTGTTTTTTGTAACAATAAAATTAATAATTTTTTTTTATTAAAAGTTCTTCTGATATAAAACGTCATTTGGTTGGGCCCTCAACATCATCACAATGTGTTGTGGTTTCGCACCTTTCCCCTTAAATAACCCCCCTTTTGGGTCTTTATGACTTGTTTGAAAAAAAAACCATCCTCTTTAAGGGAAAAAGTGAATTTATATTAACAAATATTCGACTGGGGGGCGTGGTTGGAATTTGTCGCTGTCCTTTTGCTCCTGGTTGCGTGTTCGACCTCGTCCCGTCGGGAATTTTTTGATGAAGAAAATCAACGCGACCATGTCAAGTTTTACGGCATTTAAAAGATCCAAGGTGTCTGTTTGGGGGGTGCTCTCAGCAACTTTTAAACCTGGACAAGTTCACAACGTCAGGTTCGGGGCCTCCCCCCTGGGTGGGGTTAAAATTACCCCCAGCGGCGATTTGGATCCCCCTATATTTGGTTGCAATAAAAATGGATACCAGCTTCAGGGGATGTACTAGGTCAGGGGATGTACAAATGAGAAACCGGCAAAGTATGAAATACAGCAATTAGCTGAGCCATTGATGGGGGAGGAGAGCAAAGAGAATTGACTTGCGTGTTCGTGCGACCATTTGATTGACAGGGGGAAAAAATCTCCCGTTTCACCCCAAAAGGGCACCCCTTTTTTCGCGGGGAAACGATGAAATTAGGGCCTTCGTCAAATCCCTATTGGAGATGATCAATTCACGAAAAAAGTTAAAAAAAATTTCTTTTTCCTTTTTCCCTTTTTTTAAGTAAGTGATTAGTTAAATTCCCAAATGTTTTAGTGAAATGATGAAATGAAAAAAAATCCACTTTTTTGGGGCTAGGGGCAATATTTGGGGATCCAAAACTTTTTTTTGGGTTTGGGGTTCGGAACACATCCCTCCCGGGGCATTCCCACCCCCTCTACAGTTTTTTTGGCTAATATCTCGACACCGGACCCCCCACAGTCATTCAACCGGCTCATCCCAATCTTAACTGATCTTGTTATAATTTTATGCTCAAAGGCTATTCCAAAATAGTTTTTTAAATTTTTTTTAAACTTC
>BMAV01025520.1:0-49842 GCA_019973955.1 Trichonephila inaurata madagascariensis
AATTGGGGATCTCTCTCCCAATTTTGCGGGAAATTGAATAATTTTTTTTTAAAAATTGAAATGTAAAATATTAGACTTTTGTTAAATTTTTTAACATATATATAAAAGAAAAAAAATAATAAAATAGGGTTGATATATATATATATATATATCAACTTTTTTATTATTTTTTCCCCAAAAAATTAACAAAGGTATTGTAAAATCGACCCCTAAAGGTGTTTAAAAACATCCTCAGAAAATATTAAAAAAATTTTTTGGGGAAAAAATTAAAAAAAAGATTTAAAATTTTTTAAAAAATTTTTAAATTTTTTTTTAAAAAAAATTTAAGTTTGAAAAATTTGGTGAAAAATATGTAAAATTGAAATCTCAAATACTTTTTAAATAAAAAATTTGCATGAAATGCTAAATGAAATTTTTTATATACATAAAAAAAATCCCAAAGTTCCAACCCTTTTTAACACCCCTAAAACCTTTTTAAATTTTTATGTTAAAATTTTGTTTTTGAGTTTATATATAATCTTTAACAAATATTGGGTTTGGGAGAAAAAAGAAATCTATTATTTTTTCGGTAAATGACTGTAGGTCAATATTTCGTGAAGTATCGATTGGACAATTTCAAATTTATGCTCATTGTCATGGTGACTTTTCCCACACAAAAAATTATTTTGCTGTTTTTTTTGTTTGGTCCATTCAATTGTAAGTTACAAGGTTAAAAGAAAAAATCTCAGCTACCTATTTTTATTCGCTAATGTGATACGAATTTAAAAGTGTAGAGGTTCTGGATATTATCTCAATGCTTTTATATAACTCCCACATTTTTTAATTGCCAAATTTTTTTTATTAATGGTTTTTAAGGTTGTTATTATACAAGTAAAATAAAAAATGCAGAGAACAAGATAATAATTCTTTAACACTTCTGTTGTATTATTCATCAACAAACTTTTTTACCCCAAAAGTTTTCAAAATGTTGGTATTTTTTTAAAAAGTGTTACTAAAATTGTAAAATTATATTCATGCTCAGAGTTTAATCTCTTCGGGGCCCCGGGCTTATATTTTTTAAAAGAGGAAAAAAAAAATTTGGGTGGGGTTTGATTTTTTTAATAGTATTGTCAGAAGTATAAATGTAAGGAAAAAATAAAAATTTTATAATTAGTTTTTTATTATACTGAGAAGTGCACATATGCGCACCTCAGGTCTTAGTTGACACAAATCTGCTTTTTTTTCTAAATACGTTTATTTTAATAAATCTTCTTTAAAAATTGAAAAAAATGCATAATAATTAAGTTTTCAAAAGAAAATTTTCAAAACATTAATTTTTTTGTAAGCAAAGATACAAAAAAAAATAATATTAATAATAATATTTGCATTTAGCACACAAAACATGAGCTCTAGATTTGAAAATTTTATGTCTACATTTTGATGCAAAAATTTTTTTTGTATTAAAATTGAAGAAAATCTCCAATTCTATCATACCAAACATCAGAAAAAGTTGTGATTCAGCATTTACTTCACAGTTGCTTATTGTAATATCTGCTGTAATATCTGCTGTAATACCTCTGTTGTTTTATTTATACCCTCTTCATCTTAATTTTCAACAAATACATCAACAAAACTATCTTCAGAACACCTTTACTTGAAAAACCCTGGGGAAAAACAATCACTTTGATTAATAATTTACTCTTTTCTTTTTCCCTGTTAAAAGTTTTAAATCAGAAAATATTAAAATAATTCTAATAATCTTCTTAATAAAATTTTTTTAAATTAAAACTTAGATATTAAAAATTCATGGTCGGGGTTTTAAAAAAACCAAAATTTTCAAAACAATCTCCAAATTAGCACGAAATAAATAAGATACACGAAAAAATTTCCCTATGAAAATTTTTTGTGTATTTCAAAATTTTTCTTAAATTCGAGAGGAAAAAACATATTTTTTTATTTTTTTTTTTATTTAAAAATTTAAAATGTAAACTATAAAAAAACCAAAATAAGCATGTCTTTCCCAAAAAAACTTTTCCCGCAAAAATTTTCCCAGTTTGAATGTCATTTGTTTCAAAAACCCGAAAAACAATTGGAGGTACTCAGTTTTGGCACCTCTCTCTCTCCCCAAAAAGTTACTTCTTTTTGGGAATCCAAAAAATGGGAAGAAATTGGGATAATTATAGTTTTTATCCTCTTGGAAATTACAACTGGGGGATCTTAAACTCAAAATTGGCATCATTGACCCCAGTTTCGGAAAACGTCCCCCTATTTATACCCTGGCGGATCTTTAAAGAAAGACCCTTTTTTGGTCATGGGATCGGGGGGAAATTGGGGGTTCCGCCTTTCCAGAAGAACCCATGGGGTAAAGAACTCCCAAAAAATGGTCGAAAAGGTGACCTTCAAGTGCTGGGGGATGCAGTGAACCTGGCACCAGAAAGAAACTATCCCCGAGAAAAGGGAAAAAGGGAAAAAACTGTCCCCATCTGGGGAAAACGGGAAAAAATGGTAAGGGCTACCCGCTTGCGGAGGGCGTCAGATAATGAAAAAAGCCCATCACAAATATTCCCCCGAATTACCCCCAGTGAATGGGGGTGAAATGGACTTAGGGGTTTGGGGACAGGTTAAATACATATACAGGTTAATGCATAGGTTGTATCAATAAAATAAAAAATATGAACCCTAAAATTTTTTAATTGCTTTTTTAAAAATAGCTTACTTTTTTTCCCCTTGTAGAGTTGGCAATTACTACTTTTTTTATTGAAAATCTCCAAGAAAAAATGCAAGTTCCCTTGTGGTGGTAAAACTGAAAAGCATGAACGGACAAAAAAATAACCTCATTTCAATTATTTCTTTCATCCTTTTTAAAAAATAAAAATTAAAACCACAGGTACAATATGTTCTTGGTCTGAAGAGGAGTTTATAAATTTCTAGATGTTTTTAAAATTTCACCCCCATTTATTTTTTTCATAGAAATTGATGGCTTTTCCCGCTTTAAAATTATCTTTTTTTATTATTTTAAAAAGCTTTAAAAAAATTTTATCAGTTGTTGGAGAAATTATCATTTTTTAGTGTCCAAAAATTTTGAATGTGAAAATTGAAAGACCATCAACAGATAACAGATATGACTTTTCTTTTTACGTTGCAAAAATCACTTTAATCCCAACCAATTTCAAATAAAAAGGTAAAAACAGAGTGGGTTTCTTCCCCCATTTGAAAAAATCCAAATTTTTTAAAAAGAAATTATTTTTTCCCGGGAAAAAACAAAATTGGAAAGAAAAATTTTTTTCACTCCGAGGGTTTTTTCTTTTCCATTATTAAATAAAAATTTTTTCTCCCCACTATTGAAGTTTTTATAATATGCTAAACCAAAAAAATTTTTTAGAAAATAATTTTGTTTGTTTTTAAAAGGGGAAAAATTTTCAATTTTTAATTTATATATATATACTCCCCTTTTTTTCACTGATGTTGAAACTATTAATGAAAAAATTAAACTTAAAATTAAATTTAAATATAGTGTGAATTTTTATAGAAACGGGGATATATAGATGCTGTTTTTTCCCGATTTTTAATTTAATTTTTTTATCACCAGCCCGGGTTTTTCTAATCTTATTACCAATTAAATTTTCATTTTTCATGTGTTTGGGAAACGATTTTTGCGGGAAAAAATATTTCGTTGAAAAAAACAAGATTAGCAGACAAAGAGAAGGGAAAAGGGGAAAAACAATTTCTAAAATAATTTCAGCTTTATTTAATTTACAAATTTTGAAAAAAATTATAAATGGGAAAATTTGTTGAGTTTATTCAAAAAAAAAAAATTTTTTTTTTTTAAATTTTTTAAACTGGGAAGAAGAAACTTAATTTTTTTGTATATGTTTTTTAATTTTACATTTTATTATTTTATATGTACCCTTTATTTGCCTATAATAAAAAAAAAAACTTCATTTTTTTTTCCCTTTTTTTTCTCTACTCCGCGATTTAATGTTAATAATTATTATGGCTGTTGATGGTTAGTGAGTTTACATGGGAATATTTTGCATGTTGGGAAACCAAATATGTATAAAAAAAATCCTTTAAAATTTATCCCAAAAAAATATGTAAAGGGAAAAATAATACTTGTGGTTATTCTTTCTTTTAAAAAAATTTTTTTAAAATTGCCACATAACCCCCCGCCATTTCAAGAAAAAAAACAAAAAGCCGCCCCGGGAGGCCCCAAAAGGTTTTTCAGGGGCGTGAATTGAACTCGTAATGGGTTACATGATGAATGGCTAACCCAGCAACCCCTTTAAAATGCACCCCCCGACAAATAATTACGAAAAAACTTTTTCTCACTGCTCCCAAATACACGATATTTTACATCTCAGTGTGACGCTCTACGGTTTTGTTTCCACGATTCCGTTTTTTAGTGCCTCCTCACTTTTGGCGCGCACTACTTTATAAGGCGCATCGCTGCTTTAATCATCGGTTAAGAAAATTCTTAATAAGACGCGCTATTCGAGACAGCCCTCGTTAGCAGGCCTCTCGGAGCGTGATTCGAATGTTTTTTGCTTCTTTTTTTGCTTCTTTTTATAAAATCGAATTTCACAACCTCTCGTATATTTATCGCTGCTCTGATTCTCTCTCTCTTTTTATTTTACTCAAGGTTTATGTGTGTGTGTGTTTTTTTTTCGTAACTGACTTTAGTGCGGAGTATTTTTTTTTTTATCATTTCACCTCCAGGGAGAGAACTATATAAAAAAATAACACCCAGACGCAATCAATAGCAGAAGGAATGCAAAAAAGTAGGGAATTAAAGACAAGAGACGAAGTGTGTAAATAATTTAGTCATTTTTTTCTATTGTGTTGTGTATTTGGGATGCAATAAATAATCACACATTCACCGATAACAAGGCTTTTCTTGAAGCATAACGTAAAAATGACTGCTTGTTTCTTTCGTCTTGTTTTTTCATTAAAGCCTTTTGTCGATTGGAGAATCGATAAGACACTGTCAAATGCAAAGGTTATTTGATTTAATAATATAACGTGTGAATGGATTAATCATTCTTTCATTTTGAATATTGATTTGAAAATATTTTAGTTAATGTAGAATTTGGATGTAAATTACTTTTTTTGGTAGGTAATTTATATTAATCAGATATATTTCTTTGGGTTCCGCACCTAGAGCTTTCTTTAGTATATCAGTAAATATATGTTGTGACATATCTCTCGTTCTTCTAACACAACCTCTATGTTCTTTGACGGCCACGATTAATGGCAAAACTTTTCCAACCCAAATCCAAGAAGTGAAACGAAGCATAGATGCAAATAAGATAACCTTTAAAAGGATAGAAAGTTTAGTGAGCAATGATGGCAATTTAGAGGAAGCTCTGTTTGGAAAAGGTAGAAGTGTATTTTGACGCCTTACCTAAGCATCACGGATATCAAGCCACTACTACAAGGTGCATACTATTGCACGCGAGCCCAACAGTCGACCTGAGAGTAATTGAAGCGTTGAGTATTCAACCAAGGTAGGAAGATTATATTCTGAACGCTAGTATATTATTGAGATTGTGATTAGGCAGATATAATATATTTATATTGATAAGTGATCTAATTGAGCGATCTTGAGTTAGTTAAAACTGCGTACTTTTGGTTTATTCTCACTTAATATAAGTTTGTTCGATATCTAAGTAATTTAAGTTAAATTCTAATAAAAAATCATATTAAGAATTATAGAATGTCTCATCATTCCGAGAGAGAATCCCACACCTCTAACGTGAAACCCACGACATGGCTATCGAACGATGGCCATGTCCAATTACTATATAAATGGATTCTGAATATAATATTCATGCTGTACATGGGGAATTAAGAAGCCCAGTGGCTGAGTGGTTAGTGCATCACGCTTCCACACTACAAGTTCGAGGTTCAAACCCCGGGCTGGGCAAGGTTAACTCAGCTTTTCATCCCTTCAGTGGGTCGATAAAAGAGTTGCAAGCTTGTGCTTGGGAACTTAACAACGGGGGTTTCGCGTCAGACTAACGACCTGAGTGGAACATCTGCTCATGCACCTCAGGGCCCGAGGTTACGTATACTGATATGGGCACAGTAGGCCTTGGCCCTCATAAGTTGCTGCACCACCGAGTTAAGTTATAGGGAAGTAAAAATGTTTGGAATTATCTTATGAATTTCAGAATATTTTTTTTGTATACTACTTTTATTGTAATATGTTGACTTAAGAGAATTATTATATATAATATCGAGTCACAATGTGAATGATAATTTCAAATATGTATGAAATTGTGGATTTCGTATGCAATTTTTCTATATAACTGTTTGTGTGTGTGTGTGTGCAAATAAAATCTCAAATGAAATTCGCTTACAATGGGCATATTTAGAATAATTTGAAATGAATTAATTTTGATTATCTCTCTTTGCCAGGAATATATAATTTAAATTGAGTTAATTTTTTTTCTTTATGACTACATTTGATGTTAGAAAAGAATTATAAAAATTAGATATTTATATGAGTAAATTAAATTTCAACTAGATCTTGTTACATTTTTGTATGAATTGCAGTCAAATTTATTATAAAATGACCATGAAAAATTATTTCTATAAGGTGGTTGAGTAAATTATTTGAATTATTATTTTGGTGACGGATTTTACACTTAGAATACTAAATTAAGCAATCAGAAAACTGCCTAAAATAGTACATCTTTCTCCTGTGAATTCCATACACTACTATACTAAATGAAGATTTTGAAGCACAGTTCTATTTTACATGCAATAATCCCCATTATTTCATTCAACGTGAAGGTGGAATATTGCTCTTATCATATAAAGTGCATGTAAAACTTATAAAGCAAGTTTTATCAATCAAAACCGAGCACGAATATAACATAACTCATTGCATTTACTGAACGATAGCATATATTTGTATCAACTCATAGTACAAATGATTTTCCCTGTAGTTTCCAACAAGTACAGAGGAAAAAAGTATGGGAACAAATTTGTATCAATCACTGTTCTTTGCCAAGTGGCGTTTTTGGAAAGAACATGTCGTGATAAAAATCCTTTCAAGTAGCATCCGTGATTCGCACTTTGCTATACATCGAAAAACAAGTGATGTGCGTAGTTCCACCCGCGTCGCACTTTGTATTACGGTTCGCTTTCACGCGATTTCGTGCATCGCAGTTCGTTAGAAGACAGGATGGTTTCATTTTGACTACCATACGTTCACTGGTGATTCACATGAAGAATTGGTGGAGCAATCTGAATAGGACAAAATTGAGGTAAGAAATGGGGAACTTTCAATTGATCACGCAAAAAAGTTATTGTGTTCGAATATTTTTATGCTCCTTTAATGTTACTGCTCGTTATACCATACAGAAAAGATCTAAATCTCTTGACATTCATACAAAAATAATCGAGGGGGAAAAGTGTAATATATTTATGTATTCATTGCAACAGTAATTAAAAAAAGGTTTTTTTACACAAATTATCAAAATGTTCCAATAGAGTTTCCAAAGCAGAACATAGCGTTATTACGTTCACTTCTTCCTTAGTGTATCCTTATTTTCATTGTCTATACGTATAATTATAACCAATGGAAAAAAATGTTGGATGTTAGCCACACACACCACTAAGTTGTATGCTCTCCCATTGAATTATGGCATGCAATATTAACTTATCATCAACATTTAAGTTCAAGTGGAATCAAGGACTAGTTAACTGATATCTCTCTACGCTAAGATAACACATGGACTTTAATTCTTGTGATTATGTTTTTATTTTTAAGGTGCTGTGTGTGTGTATTGGTGTTTTACGATTGCAAACCTAGTACATTCCCCGGAAACTGGTTTATCTTTCTTTTTTTTGCGGCCCTTAGGCGGATACCGATCACCGTTGGTAATTTTGAAGCTCAGTTTCCTCCCAGGGGGAGCATTTTTGGTAAACGATAAAAACCCCGTCCCTGGGATTTAATTTTGCCGAGACCCGCCACACATATACTCTGGGATCTTTTACATACTGTATAATCTTGCAAGGGCCCGCTGTCGATTTTCTTCACCCGGAAAAAAAAATAATTTGGGTTTCCCGGGGTCGAACCCATAATTTTAAAGTAAAAGGCCAGGAAAAACCCAAACCACGCCCCCACCCCGGCTTTTTGTAGTTTATGTTATTTTATTCTTTTATTAAAAATATTTTTTATCATGTTGTATTATTGCCAAACAATGAATTAACTATGCTTTCATTTTTCACAAACAACGGAATAATTTTTCAACGTGAAGGATTGTATGTATGCCATTTAATTATTTAAAGAATATATAATAAAAAAACTAGATTAATTTAATTGTTTTTAAAATTATATCCTCAAAAATCAAATAGGTTATTAGTATGTTTTGTATCTAGTTAAAATTAGGTTATTAAAAGGAAATGTCAGGTAAAAAAATATTAAAAAAAATGTAAGTTCCAACAGTTTTTTAAGCACAAAAAAATTCGTATTCTTAAAGTTCTATAAATTACGGTAATATTTTTCATTTTTAGCTATGCATAATTTTTGAGATATTTTAATGTAATGGTATCGCCCAAGAATTTAGGGTTATTCAAAACCTTTAACTTTTATTAACACTCTCAATCCCTTTATTTATTTATCTTGGTGGAATTTTTATTTTTTAATAAAATACCTTTTAAAGCGCTCAATTGAGCTGAAAATTTTTATATACATAATTATTTTGGGATGACAATACAATAATTTAAATAAAATTTAAAAAAAAAAATTTAAATTGTTTAAAAACCCAATTTTTTTAAAAATTTTAAAAACAGCAACGTTGGCATAATTTTTGGCGACTTAGCGACCCTTTTGGGACTTGTGTAAAAAACTTAAAAAGGTTTTTTTTTCTCACGTTTTAAAGCATTCAGTTGAACTGAAAATTTATATACACGATTTTTTGGGATGAAATACGATTTTTTAATGAAAATTAAAAAATTAATTACCCCCTTAAAATTTTGTGATTCTGTCTTTGTAAAACATATTTATATTAATTGTAACTATTTAATAAAAAGTAGCTAAAAAAAAATTTTTCTTCGTTGATTTAAGTAGGAATTGATTTAATTTATTTTTTTATATTACTTGTTTTTTGTTTGAGTTCAAATTGGGTAATAGCATATATTGCATATATTGCTTGCAATATCGCGCTTTTACTGTGGTAAAACAAAGAAAAAGTGTGCAGAATGGTTCAAAAAAATTCCCCTTTTCGAGAACAGGGTTTTAAAAAATTTTGGGTCCAAAGGGAAACACCTACCAAATTTATGTTCTTTGCTTGCTGATGGTAGCTAATTCCTTGAATTTTTTTGTTCCACGCAGAACTCAGAGTGTGTTGCAAAACCATTGGTAATCATATCAAGAAACTGAAAAAAAGTTACATCGCTCAAGAAAGGAATTAAACATGAGTTGAGCGATAACAGATTGCGCCAAAGATTTGAAATTTGTAGTTATTTTTATTGAATGAACAAGAGGATACGAAAAGAATTGTAATCAGCAATGAAAATAGATTACCAAGGACAAAAAAAAATCATGGATTAATCATGGTGAATTTGAAAGTCCTTTATAATAACATGGTATATCTCTATCGTCTATTATTCATTCTTTAAGCCTAGAAAAACATTAATTGTAAAGTTATAATGCCGAGATATTGAGGACGACATAAAATTTGTCCAAAAAGACCCTACGTTAATCAACACACTATGACAATGTTCAATTTCATGTGACAGAAATAACTATACAAAATACAAGAAGATACAAGATCTTGCTGCATTCTCTTAACTCCTAACCTTTCAAAATGGACTTTTTTATTCCACAGTTAGGTACAGTTACACATTAAATCACGGCAATATTTAGCTTTCGACGAGAGCTTGAATTAAAAACTAATTCAAGCGTGCGGGATTTGGTTAAAAGGCCGCGACCTTTAAATTTCCACGTTGGTTTTTCCCTTTGGGGACTTGCCGTGATTTTAAAGGCTAAGTTGTTAAAATGCAACTCCATTGGGGAAAAAAATTCACAGTTAGGAAAATTAGGTACAAAATAAGACCTTTTATAATAAGACAGATCAAAACATTTTTTACAGGTTTTGTGTTTGATAAAGAAATTAATTCGTTGTAAGAAAGCGCGTGCGAATAATGGTGAATATTTTAAAAATTAAATGTTTTGACTGAATTTTAAATGAAATTTTTCCCTCTTCTAAAACTGGCTTTTTAATACCTAGCCAAGATTAAAGGTTTATTTAATTTTAATAAAATAAGAAATTAAAACACAATGAACAAAAGAAAATTTTTTTCGGCGTTTTCTAATAAAATTTTAAAGAAAAATTATTATGCCCTTTCTCGAAATACAAGGAAACATAAATTTTTTTAAAATTTGGAACTTTATTTTAAGATTTTACTATTGCAATTGAAGTAACTAAAGCAAAAAAAGCCAAATGGAGGTTTATCCTTGTTTGTCGACTACTCCCTTGGGAAGTTCGTTTACAAGAAATTTACGAGAATCATTTATTGTGTGTGTGTGTGTTAAAAGCGCGTATCGAAATAAATACTTCGAAAAATAGTTATCTGATGAGATAGTCGTATAAATTTAAGAACATATACTATTACTCAAAATATTTATTTTTATTTTTATTCGATCTTTATGAAATTCAGCATAATTATTCTCTTAAAAATTTTGTAATTTTTTTTTTCATGAAAATTAAAATTTTTCATCGTGTTTTTAGAAGTTTCTTTAAAATTCTTGCTCCCCGCTAAACCTAAAAAAATTGGTTTTTATAAAAAAAAAAATCTTCAATTTGAAGCTTTAAAATTTTTTTTACAGAAACAAAAATTGATGTTGCACTGCAATTTATTTATAAGATTACACATCAAAAACATCATTGGGAAACTTTTTTTTTAAAAAATTTTTTTCTTGGAAAAATTTGCATGTTTTCTTTTATTATGAAAAAAGATAATGTGAATTTCAAGAAAAATTTTAATTTTCAAGGAATATTTTTATTGCAAAATTCATTTTGAGGAAAGCCAATGTATTTCAAATGAGCTACTGGAAATTATGAAATCTGTTTTCTCCCAAACTATCCTCGATGATTAAACAAAATAATTCTATTTTAATAATTTTTGTAGCTATTAATAAATAATTACAAGAAATATTTTTTTTTGGTAAATAAACCTTTTTGTGATTCATGTCCCCTATACCAGAAACTCGTAGGTTTATACGCTAATCCACAAAAAGTAAAAATGAAGAATAACGGAAAAAATTGTACGCTAAATCTTACTGAATTACATCATTGCCTTGAATTTGAAATTTAATGTATGAAATGTCAGAATAAGGTTATATTTTCTCTTAACATGACTCAAAATTATGAGGTGTGGAACCAACTTATTCCTCAGCTCAAGTGTAAATCAATTAAGTTATTCAAAGGAAAAAAGAGCATCAAAATGATTGAACTATTTACGTCATTTTTTTATCACAAAACAAATAAACAATGCATCCTTAAAATTTTGTTCGTCTTTCCTTGCAATCCACCTAAATTGCTAAGAATTTAAACAATCATGGAATTTATCTAGATTGAATTTAAATGCTAACTATGAGTGAAAATTAACTAAAGGATGTGAATGATTTACGAATACATGTCAAAATTAACAGAGATACGTCGAAAATTTTAGTTTAGTGTGACAAAAAATATATTTATATATTTAAAAAGAAACTTCTTTTTTATTATATTGATTTTTGATGAATATTATGGAGTTCTTTAGTAATCACACAAAGTTGTAAGTATTTAAAGCTACATTAATACGTTCCTATTAAAATTTTTTTATTTTTACACATTTTCATGCAACGTGTATAATTTACTGTTCAAATTCTTTTGTTGTATAGCTATAATGCTTTCTCCCCTTTTTAGTACTTTATAATTTATATATATTCGAACTCTATGTAATAGAAATGGTGTACTTAACATTTAGATATTGTCCCTCCTTCTTGTAGGAGGCCCGTATTTTTGGTTTTTGGTCACAATTTGCGGCGTGTTGTATCGAATCCGCCAAATCAGCTTTGAAGTCCTCGTTAACGGTAGCCCAAAGGGGGTCAGCTGAATGTAGTCCCCCCCAACCGAAGCTCAAAATTAAGAGGTTCGTGGCCGCACTCGTTTCTTTATAGTGGGGGCCTTAAATTGGGGGGCCGATCACGTGTCCATTTGGATTTTGCACTTTTTGTACTATTTTTGATGATAAAAGTGATTATAGTGGCAATGAATCTATTTTATATGGTAAATTAAGAGAGTGAGGATTAGTCCGGTAATTTGGATGGGATGCACGTTGCGACGGGCTCACGCGTCTTTTCTTTAACATAACCTCTGGGTTCTTTGGTGGCCAAGATTAATGGCCTCTTTTCCAATTTCAACCGAAGCGAAATGTAAAAGAAATGCAAATAAAGTAGCTTTAAAAGAACAGAATTTTTCAGTAAGCAAAAGGGCATTTTGGGGAAAGTTATGTTTAAAGGGATACAAGTGTGAATTGACAGCCACTCCGTGAAGTTACCGCAAGTAAACCAGAAACAAAGGTGCATACCATTGGACGCGCCCCCGAACGTCTCCATATAGAAATCGAATCTTAGTTGGATTAGGTAGGACTGATTATTTGATATTAGGACTTTTTAATATTATTGAAGTGAAGTAGGCGGATTGAATAATTATTTAGAGAAGTGGTCTAAGTTAGCGATTCGGTTTAACTATCATTACGTGTGTTTTTGTTCATTCTAGTTCTCGCTATTTAAATTTATCTAAATTGTTAACATTTAAGTTCTATTCTTAACAAAGTCATTAAGAATTTAAAATGTATTCCTTTTTCAAATCTTAACACCTCTAGCTCACGCTGACAATCAAAGATACGGTCACCAAAGGGGGGGGGGGGCGTTATCACAACGGGATGAACTTTTGAAAACAAAAGGTGATCCTATTAGACTTACAGAAAGACATTTTGCAGTTTATGTTTGAAACTGCAAATCAAAAAGAACCAAGAAGATGTGCCGCAGGCTGCAGAAAATCAGAAAATGGAAAAAAAAAGTTCTGAAAAAACAAGATTATGGTGCAAAGACTGTGAAATGGGTTTATGCATATCATCTTGTTTATAGAAATATATCATACTCTAAGATATTGCTAAACAAAACAATCTGTACATTATGTACATATATATATATAGGAATTCTTAAAAATGTTTCATTTATCTCGAAGTAACTATTTTGATTAACTAATATTTGCTTAACTTTTTTAAAAAATAACACATCCTTGAGGAAGCGGGAAGAAAAAAAACCTACCAAAGCTGGAGAAAAATCCAAAAGGCGAAATCTCAACAGCTAAAGGGTTAACGTAACTCTCCCTCACTCAGTTTTATAGAATGATGCTATGTTTCTTATGTTGCGAAATATATATTTTTGTGTGTTATAGTATAAGTTCTTTTGTAATATAAATTACATTTTGAAATACAATTTTCTTGGTGGATGTTACGTATATGAATGAACAGTATAACAGTTTTATGGTACATTGACAGGAAAATTTTAGAAATATTTTAAGCTATTACATCAGGAATGGGCATAAGTCGATTGCGATCGATCGCCGGACAGCAAGACATTTTTGGGTGATCGCCTTTGCTAAGACCCAAGATGCATGTACTAAAAGAAACATATTTATGGAACACCGACTTCAGTTAGACTGGAGAATCGGCTTTCTACAATCGATGCGACTATGTTTACTTAAGCCCATGATTCAATAAATGTGTAGACGACACATGTGTACCTTCACTGGAAGCGCATGATGACGCTTAACACGTTCACTGCCGTCGTTGGTGAAAAACGCGATCGTGATACCAGCCGTGTAAATAAATTTTTCTCCACACGCCGACTGAAGGGAGAATAAATGTTGGTGATAGCTCTTCCCACGATAGCACGGGATTGGCTATTGAGACATCATCCCACACCTTAAGCTTCGACGGGATTGAGTTCTCGAGGCAATTTCATGTCTCGAAATGACGCATGATTCGGCAGAGAACAAACTAAGTACACACGTCGGTTTCAGATTCATTGTTTCACGTGTGTTCCCTACTTTTTACATTAAATACGTCCACGCTCCATGGTCTAATAGTTGGTTATAGTTATTCTAGCATTCAACTTGACATTTTTGTGTTTTTTGTGATTTTGTAGTTAAAATAGTAATATGTCATATTTTAAAAGAGACGTATAATGTCGAAAGCAGGGAAAGAAAACATACAGTTTTAATACAGAATATCCACACTTTTGCCAATGGGAGGACCGCAACACCTTGAAAATATTAGATATAGCCCGCGCGCGTACCCTGGAAAACTCCGTCCACCCCTGCATTACATACTCACTTATATTTCCTAAAAATAGGCAAAAGGATTTTTTTAATGAAATCCCACTGAGATTTTAAATACCCCCGAAGAGATATTTAAAAAAAATATATACCATACAATTTTCAGTAGAACTCTCTTATTGGTCGTTTGGCCAAAAATATTTTACTTAGAAAGCAAATAAAGTATCTTTTGTATAACTCAAATCAGAGCTAAGAATTTCAAATATTAAATAACTGCGTGAAACAAATGCTCGAATTATTAATTACTTTAAACACCACTGAAGTATTTGCCCTTTTTTTTAACATGGTGCAAAATCAACAATACTACGGCAAAACTCTCTCGCCTCCCTACCAATTGAATAGTAACTAAAAAAGCATTTTTCATCTTTAGCTCATCAAATAAGGTTTTGTAATCCGAAACAAAAATATTTTTTATAGTTGGTCTTTATTTAAGTAAAGGAAATATAAACCCAACATAAAAAGAAACAGATTTACGATATAAAAAAATAATGGTTTTCCTGCTGATAAAAGATTTTTATTTCAAAAGGGTATTTATCAACTTCAGAAAACATTTATTTCGCTGTGAAATATTTTTCTTTTTCATCAGAAATCTTCAAATAAAAGTATTTGTTGACATCTAGTTGGTTTTTAGCAGTATGAATTCTCTTTTATTTAAGGCTTCATATTTCAATTTATTTTTCTAGTATTCCCTTCTTAAATAAACTCTTCATTCTTTAACATTGTTTTAGAATTTCATGTTTGCTTTCTTTCTTAATGTACGATAAATTTAAAAATTTTATAAGCTGCGTAATCATGTGAAAAAATGCAAGACATTAATTTTCATTGTAAAACAAATAGAGTATGCAATGTTACTTATTAAATGGAATAAATAGGATACCAAATTTTTGTTATTATTTTGAAGAGAAACCATACAGAATTTTTTTTATTATTTCTTAAGAAACTTTTAAAAAAATGTTTGATTAAAATAAAATACTTATACGACAGACTTTGAGACATAACCATCCTGTGATGACCATGTCTATTAGGATCCCGCATGTAAGCTAGGGTGTGGGATTATCTAAAAATGATGAGACTATTGGATTCTTAACACAACTTTTTATTAAGAATAACTTATATTACTTAATTCCCTGAGTGACAACTTTTCTTAAAGTGAGAGTTTAACGCAATTAAACTTTTATATTTAGAGTCAGATCGCGCAACTAGATCATTTATCTTAATTATAATAAAATTAACTGATTCATCTAACTTCTTATACAAAAATATTACCTTTGCAGAGTCTCCTTCCTTCATCAAGGTGAGGGGCAATACCTATAACTTAATTTTAGATGTGAAGATTCAGACTTCTAACACATAATTTAATTTATATGAACGTATCCTTCTTCTAGAGCTATGGGACATCTAACTCTCTTGATCCGGAATGATTCCACACTAAGATATCTCTAAACTTGCCGCTCATCTCATCAAAGCTATCCTTTTTAAAAAGTATCTCATTTACATATTTGATCCGTTTGTCTTCTTGGTATTGGGTTGGAAAGGTTTTGCCATTAATCGTGGCCGTCAAAAGAACTTAGGGGTTATGTTAGAAGAAGGACGCGAGAGACGTCCTAATCCCCTCAAGAAGAAAAGCAATGGGGATTTACTTAAGGTTCTCAATGGCCTTAATAAGTGCGATGTCTAAATCTTTATTTCTGAATCTGTAAACTTTTCACGGGGTTTGTTTATTTGCAATCTTAGTCCTCATTTTAGCTTTTTATAATTTCGGCATGCAGTTTATCTTGACTTTAGTACTACATTACTCATCTTAGAATTAAATTTGGCATTCGACTTAATTTTAAGAGATTTAAACTCGTGACTAATAAATTTTTACTCCATTAACTAGACCCAACATTAATAATTACAGTTTAATTTAAGCCTTGCATCTCACTTTTTACATATTTTATACTTAAAGTAACTATACACTTAAATTTTCTAAAAAAAATTTTCCTGTTAGCAGACTAAACTTTGCATCTGTATCATCACTGCATATGGAGCTGGCTTTTTGGCTCCAATTTTCAGTGTTGAAGTTACTAATTTCTACAATTTTCAGGGTCTGTCTCTCCCTGAAATGAAAACTCTCTAAATTATTGTTTCCAATTTATGTTTACATAATACCAATAAGTTTACAATTTTTTATTCTAATTTATATATTATTTGTAAAATCACAATAAATTTTTTATCTCCATCCCCATCTGGTTTCCAAAAACTCCCAATGAGCCGCGCCCATCGTTTATGTATTGTTAGTGCTGACTACGCCGCGTTTCCCTGAACCAGATGCCTCATAATACGTAATACAACAACATATATATATACACATATTATACAATTACAAACATTTTTTCAATAAGAAACTGTATAACAAATAACCAAAGGAATTTTCGCATCTCACGAGAGAGTCATACATCGAAGCAAACAAATGTGCAGAAGGCATTACAATTGTTTTTCTCAGAAAAAAAATTTTTAACAAGTCAGTTCAAAATAAATATACACTCATTGTGGTGTTTCCAACTTTTGCTTATTATAACTTTAAGCACCGCCCGAGACTTCTTTCTTTGCAATAATTCTTCCGACCACTTGTGTTGGAAGATCATAAAAAATGAAACAATACAACCTGATTTTTTATATTATTCGGTCTCTCCCACCATTATTACGTCCAACGATGAGGTTGCTACCACTTTTCTTTCCTCAGCTGCACAAGACTTCTTGTTTTTGATTGTTGTAGGGCTTGTAATCACCCTTGTCGGCCTTTCTTGTTTCCCTGTTGTAGTAAGCGGCCGGTCAGGGTTACCTGTTCTTTTCTCAGGCGTGGCCTCAGATTTGTACGTCGATCCATCACTGGAACTCCGGCACAATGCCGTCTGTTCTTCTTTCTGCCTAGAAATAGTACTGGATGAAAAAGTTCTTTTATTATTGTGTCCACACACAGTACTCTTTTCTTTGTGGTCCACTTGCCCCTGACACTCCTGATCTCTTTGTTTTACTATTGTACCTTGTCCTTTTTACTTTTCCTGTCCTCCCAAATGAACTAGGAAGCGATCCTGACCAGTGATCTGCGTTTTATGGGTCCCTATCTGTATTTTTATATTGATTTTGATTGGCGACTAATCCCCTTTTGCCTCTAACTTACGTTTCACCTCAGATTTTCTTTCCCATAGTGTGACTCATTTAATCCTTGATGTACTTTTTTCCGAAGTACTAGTTTTCCTGACTTACGATCTTATACTATTTGGGATACCTGTTCCTAACTCGACCTCGTCCCCACATTTCCTATGACGATATATTCTTATTTGATCCCGTTAACCGTTAATCAATCTTTTTTCCTGATTTCCATATTACGATATTATTTGTTATTTCTTACTTCTAATACTCTATAAGGTCCTTCAAATTTTTGTTTAAATTTAGTACCAGACTTTGTTAACTACTGAACTTAAAGGGGTGTGTTTCTAATAAGACCAATCATTAACCTTATTTTTTGTATGTCTTTTCTTCGTCTATTATAATATCTTTCCACCTTTCCTGTTTAGTGATTTTCGTACTTAGTCTAGCTTCCCCCAAATATTTTTTCAATGGCGCATTTTGGTACGAACTTTCGAGATCATAACTTTAATTTTTGAAATGGTGTAATCAATTTTCGACCCAAAAATAATTCAGCGGGTGATTTTTCCCGTTGAACTTTTAATTTCACCGCCGTACGAATAGCGTAGCAAAACTCACGTAAGTGATCCCAAAATATCACGTGTTGATCATTAACATAATTTGCAATCATTTGTACTTCATATCTCCGATTCTTTCAGTCCGATTTGCTTGTGGTCGATATGCAACAGTCTTCACATATGCCTAATCTTTCACTTAAGGTGCTCAAAATTTCGGATATAAATTGAGATTATCACTTATTAATTTTATTGGGCTCCATAACGCGATATAAAGTTATCCAAAAATATACTATATACGAGATGAGGCCTTTTAAGAGGGTACTTCAGCCATTTTGCTGAAATGATCGGTTATTACACTAAAATATAGCGATGCGTCTTATTCTCGATACTATAGGACCCTGGCACACAAATCTAACGTCACTATCTCATTTGGATAATTTTGATATAGAGGTAGTTTAATCGACCAGCTGGTAACGCGTTTTTATGAAGTTGATAACTTGGCACATATGGCATGTAGAGGGAACATATTGATCAATGAATTTCTCATGTACGAGAGTAACAAACGTCCCGGAATTTTATGATATGTTTTTAAATCTTCCCTAGGGTCAGCAATTGGCCTGTCGTGAAATTCTCTCATTATTTCATTCTGGACTGGGATCATAACAATCGCTTCAATTAAACGGAAATCATTAGGTTAATTCTCACATATCGTTGCATTATCTTCGGGTTTCTAAATATCTATAGATATGACTTTATTCTGGGTCATTTTTCTGTTCTGTTATTAGTGATTTCCCGCGAAAGTAAGTACTAAATCCTTGATTATGGCACAATTAACTTTATCTCCAATTATACTTTCCACATGCTTTTCAGGTAAAACATTAGCCACCATATTTAACCTTCATTTCTGACCCATTAGCAGTGTAAATTCCTTTATCTACCTTATTATCTTCAACCAGCGGGTACTGAGATTTTCAACGATTTCTGATCAAAATCTAATACGATCATGACCCACTTATAAAATCAATACCGAGAATACATGGGTATTTCTAAATCTGTCAACATGAAATGACCAATTTCTTTCGAATTGTCTGATGCGAATATTCAATTCTACAATCCCCCATGTTTTTGGCATTTGCACCTGTGCTTTGTTATTACTTGGGCTCGCGATTTTTTAATTTGCTTATAAAAAAAATATTTTCTATATATACTATTTCGATATAAATGATTTATCTGCTCCGGTGTCCATAGCGCTTTCAAAAATGTGTTATTTAATAAAAAAAGGAACGTGGGGGAAGTTCTACGGGTGATATATACATATCGGAGAAAGCTTAATTGTTTCTCTTGATACTTTTTGGAGGTTGATCTTTGAAAGCCTTTACAATATTTAATCCCTTTGCATCCTATCGCCTCGACTGAAGTACTCGAACCCTATTTCCACCTGGTCCCTCTATTAAAATTATCATTTCGCTCATTTCGAAATGAGTATTGTGAGAAAACCCCTGTTGTTGAATCTCTGATCACTATTTTGAAATCTATTCTATTTCCTCTCAGACCCTCTATTACTTTGACGAGCTCTCTCTTCTCGCAAAAATTATTTCCTACCGTTATTTGGTCTACACGTCCAACTTCAGAATTTCTCCAGTTTCTATGATAGCATCAAAATTGGGCATCCCTATGCGCATTTTGACCTCGTCTTTCTATATTATCTGTGAACCCCTTTTTGAATTTTACCAAGAATACCTCTCTTCGAATTTAGCCAAGACTTCCAAGTTGTGCACCGTGTGTTCTGTGGATTGCACATAATCCTGGATCACTGTGGTTCCGGAGTCGAACTAAAATACTGATCCCACCAATTCTGCTTGAGGACATTCCTAGTTCTAAATGTTTCTCCTAATTTTTAATAAAATCATATACCACGAAATCAGTGGGTTCCTGATTTCTTCCCTGCTGTGACACTTATAAAATTTTGATTGTAATTCTTTCTTGTGCGACGCAGGAGAAAAGCCTTCTAATTCAGCCTTGAGCTGCGCGAAATCCCGTGGCTGTATTTTGCACCAACACCGATCAAATATCGAGAGAGTACACCAATCTTGAAGACCCTTCCCCTGAGATGACTTTTTAAAGTATAAGCACATGACAGATTACTTGGAACTTAAGTAATTGTATTTGGTTCTCAATTGACTCTAGGAACTTTCTAAAATGTTCTCCGACCCTGAAAAGTATATTTCAGGTAGTATGTTACATCCACCCATTACCTAACCCCGAATTATGAACGTTCGGGCGCCACATTGAAGACATAACCATCCTGTGATGACTATGTCCTGTAGAATCACGTAGCTAGAGGTGAGGGTTTATCTAAATGATTAAGACTTATAATGTGGATTCTTAACACAACTTTTATTAAGAATAACTTATATTACTTAATTCTAATTGACAACTTTTCTTAAAGAGTGAAACAATTAAACTTTATATTCAAGTCAGATCGCGCAACTAGATCATTTATCTTAATTATAATAAATTAACTGATTCATCTAACTTCCTATACAAAATATTACCTTTTGCAGAGTCTCCTTCCTTCATCAATTGAGGCAATACCTATAACTTAATTTTAGATGCGAAGATTCAGACTTCTTTATAATTTAATTTATATGAACGTATCCTTCTTCTAGAGCTATAGGACATCTAACTCTTGATCCGAATGATTCCACACTAAGATATCTCTAAACTTGCCGCTCATCTCATCAAAGCTTCTATCCTTTTAAAGTATATCTCATTTACATATTTGATCCGTTTGTCTTCTTGGTATTGGGTTGGAAAGGTTTTGCCATTAATCGTGGCCGTCAAAGAACTTAGGAGTTATGTTAGAAGAAGGACGCGAGAGACGTCACAACTTGACAGAATGGAAACATGAAATTAGATCAACTGCTAATATTTTCAAAAACACGTATCACTTTGATCATTTTCAGCACACACAAAAACGTTATTCAGAAATTTCCCTTGGATGTCATTTTTGTTTTGTAGATTCTCTTTATATAATTATTGATATGTAAACACTGTTTTACGTAACGATCAATGTGCGTGAAAAGTAAAAAAGTTTATAAAAAGTAACTATATTTATTAAAAAATATCAACAAATTCTTATATAGTCTAAGGGACTAAAACTATACCGTTAAACATAGTTTTAAGGAGCCCACCTTTCTCTAAATTTGCCTGTATGCGAGAAGTAACACACACACACACACACTTCTGTATTCGGTGCTGTTATTGCTGGTAATGGTTCTGGAACGAGGTTTTAGGAAGACCCTTCACAGGAGATTCTCCGTTTTTGACTGAACCTCTTCACTAAGGTAAAATGGGTTCCCTTTTCCCAAGCAAGCTTTCACAGTAGGAAATAAAAAGAGTTGCACGGGGCCAAATCAATGGATCTCCATCAAAGTAATATTTTTGCTGGTCAGAAACTGTTTGAGACTTGTTTGTGTGAACGGTGCATTGTCTTGGTGCAACAGGCATCCATCACTCCCCAATTCTGGTGTGTTTTTCTGAAGTTTTTCTTGAAGGTTTTTCAGTACTTCAATGTAGTAGTGTTGATTAACGGTCTAACTACTGATGTGAGGGACATCCCACTCATATCTTGAATTTTGACAATGTTTTGGTCTGTAATTACTAGCCTTGGGCGCCCAGCACGTTCATTATCTTCCACACTGCCCCTTCTTGAAAAAGGCTTATGCCATTCAAACACATATGCACGAGACAAAATTTCATCTCAATAAACCTCGGTTAATATTTAAAATGTTTCCGCGGACGATTTCTTAAGTTTCACAAGAAACTTGATGTTGATTCGACATTTTTCCGGAAGAATGCAGTTGCATGTGTTCACTTAATGACGCAGTACTTCCAAATGGCGGGTTCGGTGAAGGTGAAACTGGCTACTAGGATAGAGGAGGTGTGTGAGATGACGTCACCAAAACAGTTGTTGCCAACTCCACTCTCTTTTCAAGTTACACACTAGGTCTCGTTTTTTTTTTGTTTCCCACCTCGTATGTATACAGAAAAAATATTTTTGGGGAGCATGTCTCTAGTTACAAAACCTGAATGCATCCACATATGAAATACATTTACAAAAATATACATTCGGACGGTAAATTTTGCCTTTTTCTTTAAAAAACGTTTGTCATACTTATTGAGAAGGCTATGTACCATACACTATCCAAGTAAATCACAAAATTTTTTTTTTTACGGAACAGTCGTCTCACATGTAATTAATTTCTGTTTTCAGTTCATTTTCAGAATGTGCTACTTGACGTATTCGAATGAGATTGCATTGAGCCTTTATCGTTATTTTGGTGGTAATAGCCAGTAAGTTGAACACTTTTTTACCACACAAGCATAACTATTCTCGTTGGTTGTTGGTATCCAATATTTGATTTTATTTACGGACCCTCCCCCCCGAATTTGTAAGCCAGCCTCGTTTTCTCTTAAACTCTTAATGTCTGGATTGAGTCTATGAATGTTAAAGAAATTAATTTTATCTTCTAATAGGTACCTAATTAAAAATATTTATCAAAAAAGGCCCGTAGTGTATATTACTATAAATTAATTGATTGTTGAAATCACCAGACGCTAGACTTTTAGAGCAAATTTGGTAGTGCTAAATATATTTTTCACAAAAGTAAAGAAGAAAAAGAACTGAGCAGTAATCCGTTTATTACATTATATTCTTGAAAATTAAAATCTCAAAGCACTGTAATATGCTAAAAATATATGTCTTTTCTCAATTAAAACAAGTACTTGCTTTTCAAGCTTAATTTATAAGTTATGTTTGATTTTTTGTTATATTTAACCCTTAAAGTTGTATTCTTTTTTTCATCAAAACATGTTTATATAATAATGTTTTTGTCTGAAACTGTATTTTTAAATATATATAGAAGAGTTCATAGTTTATAAAATGAAATACATAAAATCTATGTAGCTTATTAACCTACAGATCAAAAAAGTAAGGCAAGGTAAAAATGTAAGTTCCTTTCCACATTTTTAAATTTCCAAACACATAAAAAATGTTTTTTAAAAAACAAACAAAAAAAAACGTAGTTTTAAAGGAATAAGGTAGCAAACAATTTATTATTTGTATCGATACAGTCAATATGATTTGTTATATACAGTATCTCTACCCCAAAACCAGGCAAATAAAAATTTGTTAGATTTCCTTAGCTAAAAACTATTGCCTTACATTTTGGGAAGCACAAATAATAAAAAAATTTCAGCACTAACTTAAATGCATAATATTTTAAAGGACATATTTGTATGAAATACAATTTGTAATGAAACAACGCTAATAGTACTTTTCTAAGCTATTTGATTTTATACACACAATTCTGTTTCTTTTTCAAAAATATTAATATGACAATAATATACTTGATGTATTTATGTATAGTTTATATTGTTTATAAATTTTTAAGTTTCTTTTCCATTTCAAACTACTCTCCAATAACTGTTACGAAAGTATAAGAGAAAAATTTTGTTGAATTAAAGATTTTTGATTTTTATGTAAAAAACGTTTTCAAGTTACTAATGATTTTAAACAACTTAGTGCTATTGTAAGATTAGATTATATGATCAAAAATTTTTTTTATCTTCAGTATAAACTCGTAAGATTAAATTTTAATAACATTTCCTTTTTAAAACTATTATTTTATTTACGAGGAAGGATTCAAAAGCCCCGGACTGAGCCTACAACGTGAAAAATGTTTGCAGTAGAGCAGCGTTTCTCAAACTGCGGGGCGCACCCCCTAGGGGGCGCAATAACTCTACGAGGGGGCGCGAGCATATTGAAAAGTTTAAAACAAAAGATTGTTTAAAAAAATTATTAATTTACTGAAAGTAAACAATAAAAAAACTTTCTGACGTAATAGAAAGTAAAATACACATTTACACTGATATAACACATTTATAAATGTATCAGTACTGCACAATGTATTTTATAATTAATTTAACAATACTAAATTAAGAACAAGTTTAGTAATCACCAGTGACCCCATGGGCTTCTTATATATAAACTTATATTCAAAATTAACAATTATCTTAATAATTTGTACTGTTTACAATCAATTCTGCCGATTAAAAGTTACGTGATTAACTCCCCAATGCCACGTAGGCGTGCGTATGTAGTGTATTAGGGGGAGAGAAAAGCAATATAAATAAGCAAATACTCTGAAATAAATAAATCTTTCGCAAACATTGTCAAAATCTTTTGATTGCATTCCAAAGCCTTCGGAATAATTTTATGAATAGCAGTGCACAGAAAAGATCATACTTTGGAACGACGTATATATATGTCCGGGATAATTAACGTTTTAACTGAGCGAGACTCACTTAATTTCACTTAACAGGTTAAAATCGTTTTGTAGCTTTAGTGTCAAAGTGTAGTATTACTGAATTCAAAACTTTGTTTTTGTATGAAAGGGGGGCGCGATGGAAATTCTGATTGAATATTGGGTCGCAAATGTGGAAAGTTTGAGAAGCACTGCAGTAGAGCGATTACGATAACGTTTCTGTGTTACTGCGTTTTTCCCCTTTTCTAAAAAAAATTATCCCAAATCACGTGGTCGTTGGCTAGCTACGGCGTCGTATTTTGTAAGTAGATGCATTTAGTAGCCGGCGATTGAAAGAAATGGCGTTTGTTGAGCAGCGAATGAATATCAAATTTTGTGCTCACTTGGGAAAGAATGTTACGGAGACTTAAGAAATGTTGAAGCACCTGTAAGGCACTGATACACTATCGCGGACGTGAGCTTTTGAGTAGCATCGACGTTTCAGGGAAGGCAGGGAAAATGTCGAAGACGACAAACGCTCTGAACGTCCAGACTCCCCGCACCGCTGAAAACATCGATAAGGCTTTCTGCGGTGGTACGCAAGAACTGGCTTCAGACAATAGCGAAAATAGAATAAGTTGGGATGTTCCTTAAAACCCACCCCACAAAAAAAAAATGACCCCTGCCAAGGATCTTAATATGATAGGTGTATAAACCCTTACCGCCCCCCGCACGTTTAACGAAGACCAAAAGGCAATTAGAATGGAAATAGCGGGATGTTTAATCTCGCCTATTGACAAAGATCTTTCCCTACTAGGCACAATTATTACTGAATACCAGAAATGGTGTTTTTATACGACTCGCAATCCAAGAGAGCATCGGCAAATTTGAAAATCACCGTAATCTTCACTCGAGCAGAAATTCCACCAAGATCGCTCTAAAGGAAAGGTCATGCTAGAGGTGCTCTTCTAAATCCATGGTATTCTGTTTCTATAATTTATCCCTGAAGGACGCACTGTGTGTACAATTAACTCATTGTAAACATACAGCGTCGTTTACGGAAATTGACCCGAAAGAAGAGACCAAAATTGTGGAATGAGCAGTCATTGGTGCTTTTGCATGACAATGCTCCTGCCACTGACCCCTCGTCGTCATTGACCCTTTTTTGGAAAAAAGGGAAAAAATGTTTTGCCACAACCTTTCCCCCCCTTACCCCCAACCCGCCTATTTTTCCCAATTTGGGAAATCGGGTTGACGGGTCCCTCGATTTTTTCGCCCGAAGGTGAAAAGTACATCCCAGGCTAAAATAAAGAACATAGCTAAAAATGGATTCCAGAAATGGTTAGATGACCGTTATAAGCGATGACAGTTTTTGCTCAAGGGTCTTATTTTGAAGGAGGATGTGTTTCAGCAATTTAATTGGTTATATTTTTTAAGTTATAGACTCAGTCCATTAACTTTTAAATTCTACTTCGTATTACTTTTTATATATTTTGCTTCCCACTCTATTATTTCTCTATTTAAATGATTTAATTTTAATTCTACATAATTTTCTCTCCATTCAAATATTTTTCCTAAATTTAATATTATTTTTCTAGTTCTTATTTTTCTTTTATCATGATGATTTTACCAATAGTTATATAACTGAATATAAATTGAGATATTAGAGCTAAGTTATTGTTTTAGCGCTCTATGTAAGTGTTCTATTAAATAAACACAATATGTTGAAATTAAATTGGGATAGTTTATTTCTTAAAAATTATATATATAAGTTAAATACTACTATAGAATATTTATAACAGTTTTCCCTTTGATTTGAATTTTTTTAATTTTAACTTTGTTTTAACCGTTCTTCGCACGGGTGAATTGGAAAAAAATTAAAAAAATTGGGGCTGAAGGATAAAGGAGTTTTTGATGAGTTAATTTTACGGGAATTGTAAATTAAACAAAACAAAATTAAATAAATAAACCTTTTTGCATATCTCAGCTAAATAAAAAACCATGTTTGCTTAATTTTAAGTCTGTAGATATAACAGCTGATAAAAAAGATATTTTTTTTCAAATTTATAACGCCTGTAACTCTGTTGTGGGTCGATTTTTGAAAACATCTTCCTTCTGCTCAACAAAAATAACACATTGTTACAAATTTTGTGTAATAAACTCTTAAAATAGTGTAAATAATTTGTATATCTGGATGTGTAATACGTTAATATTAAATCTCTAAATACAATATTGAATTTATTGAACTATCTCTCTATATACAATATTGAATTTACTGAACAATCTCTCTATATACAACATTAAATTTACTGAACAATCTCTCTATATATACAATATTAAATTTACTGAACTATCTCTATATACAATAGTCAGTTCAAACCAGGTCCAAAAAAACAGTAGGGTGAAACGAATCTGCAAGCAGGGAGGAGAGGGACGCGTGACCTTTGACACTTTCGATGGGGTAAGGACTGGGTTGGATGAAACGAAGCCGCAGCAAGCATGGGTTGAGAGGGATGCATGACCTTTGACACTGTCGATTGAAATAAATGATCCCTATTTGAAACGGATATTGTTCACCATTTCATTGGTTTTAATTTTATTTTCGCGGAACCCTAATTTTTTTTCTATTATGAAAGTAACCTAAGTTATTCCTTATAACATTAGCTATCTGCCAGTGAAAGTTTCGTCAAAATTGATCCAGCCGTTTCAGAGATTAGCTACAACAAACAGACAGACAGACAGACAGACAGACAAAAAATTTTAAAATTCTTTTTTTCATATAAGTACCTTATATACTTTTAAATGCATTAAGTAAAAAGCTGTTAATTTCAAATTATAAACAGACACTTCATTTTTAATAGATGTAGATTAATTTAATACAGAAGTTCTAGCTTCATTTTAATACACAAATACTCCAACCAATAAGGGCTTAGCTTTCCTCTTCTTTAAAATATTTGTTCAAAAACATTTCTGAAATCTTTTAAATGTTTCTATAGAAAATAAAAAGGTATATATATATATATAAAGTAGTCTATAGTAAGACTCAATAAACCAAAATTTTTACCTAGTCGGCAAATTCGTTGAGCAAAACTATACTATTCTTCTCCAGAAGGTATACAGGGTTATTTGTGCATCTTCCTGATTTTCTGGAAACTATAGTTATAGTTACTTCATTAGTTTATACCAGAGCTCTCTTGTAATCACACACAATACAGTATATAAGTAACTTTATCTTAGACTTCCCTTTAAATTTTCTGCCCACTTCCTCAACCTAACAGGCTCTCATATTAGTTTCATTTATTCAAATATATAAAAGGGGAATACTCATATGGAGATTCTGCAACCATATAGAACCATTTTCAAATCAATAAAATAATGTTTGCTCAATTTGTTGTTTTTAAGCTTACAGTTCAAACAGCAATACAGTTGTGGTAACATTTTACCTTAACATTCTTTACTATTTTTGTATTCTCCTCTACTTTTACTATAATTTTATTTAAAAATTTATTAAGTTCTTATAACAAAAATTTTTTAACAAGTGGTTGTATTGCTTGAATTCTATATTATATTACAATATAATATTGAGCTGTTAGACTCTAATCACTTTATAATGTCATTAAAATCATCTGCAAATTCTAGAAATCCCTGATTTTTGATTGATAGCACACAATCAAAGAGTCACTAATTTCCAATATTGTTAAAATCTTTAAAATATATGGTGAAGAAGCATTAGTCGGCACCATTTGATCGGCAAAGGCCAGATCGAGGCCCATGAAATTCATCATGGCAAAGGGCTACGTGACGCCTGTAGTTAGCCGTAGCTTTGAGAGCACCATCAGGTGACAGTACGATTTGGTTCAGTTTCACCCTAATTTAGAGGGGAAACACTCTGGGGGTGTTCAGAGTCCTCCTCTACACCTCTTCCACCAACCTTACGAGAGGACTTGCAGCTATTTAAAGTATCCCCATGCCGTGAAGGCACTATACATTTACAAACCTTCATGTCTTCTCCTGGATTCGAACCCAGGCCCTACGCCACAGCAGTCAGCATTGCTAACCACTATACCGGATGGACAACTAGTTTTCCATGCTAAACTATTCATTTCCGTATACTTCTTTCGATTTTATAGAGCTGGTTTAAAAATAAAATGCATTTTAGCACTGGTATTATCAAAAATATTATTTCAATATATTTTTAAATATACTCCGTTGTATATTTTCAATTTACTACTCAATCACGCCATTCGACTATTATGGTCACTTATATTTTCCAATATTTAATTTAGTTCCATAGAGAGAAGCCAGATTTCTCAGGGGATTAGGACCACATTACATTGTAAAGGAAATGGTCTAGGGAGATTTAAGCCTCTCATCTTTCTAAATTTGTGCAACTTTGTGTTAATCCTCATTTGAGTTTCTGATTACCTTTTCAAGTATAAACTACTGTATTTATTGAGCGGTAGCATAATGTACTGAAAGAAATGAAATTAAGTTGAATGACTACGCTCGAAACCTTGATTTTGAAAAAGTGGAAATCGTATCAATGAATATTTTTTTGAGGTTTAGTGTCAGTTGAATATGAATATACATATAAAGCTGTTTTATATAAGTATGTTATTTTAAAAAAAATCATGTAAAGGCAACCTTTTTGGTAAAAAAGGAAGAGGAAATGATATGTATTCAAAACACACATTTGCCTTTTATGAAAAATACTTCTATGTGATAATGATATTTTTCCTATATTTATGAAGGCTATACCGGAGAGTTGAACTAAAATTTTTGAAACGTAAAATTTATATAGAAGTGGATTTCTTCATATTTTATTATATTAAAGTAGAGAAATTTTAACACAAACACCCGTTATTATTCCAAGTGATCGCAACTCTGAAAATAATGGGAATTTTTCAAGAATCTTAGTTCAATCCTGTTTGAAATGTCCTACATATATATGGGCAAAATATTATTATTATACAAGCGTTTTTCATAAAAAAAGAATGCTTTTAATATATGTCATTCGCTCTTCTTTTTCTTAGCTATGAAATTTCATTTAAATAATTTTTTTCTTATGAAAATATTCTTAAAACAATCTTATATGTATATTCTAATTCAACTGACTCTGACTGTATCGAAAAGATATTCATTTACATGCTTTTTCAGAATCACTATTCGTAACGTTGCAAATCACTTTAAGGGACATTTCTGCTCGATTACACAATTCCTTTTACTTCCGAAAGTATTCTTGAGAGTATTTTAATGATTCATATGTGGGTTTTCAGATATTTTAACCCCTTATTCGGGCATTTTTTTCCCCAGAATGCTTCAAAAAAGGCACAATTTTTTATTGTTTATAATTATACATTATGCTAATTTTTCCGCCTTCACCACAAAAAAATGTTTGAAGAAAAGCATTTCAGTGCCATACACTAACTGTATCACCTTATCAAAGTATTAGCACTAAATAATACACCATAAGAATTAAAAATAAGCGCAAATCAAAGAAAGAAAGAAAACATCAGTGTGCCCATGCAACATACGGGCAAATCAGTTGTGGCCATCTTTCAGTAGCCCGTACGTTTTTCGGGCAAACCGCTTAAGGGGTTAAAACCTGTTTCAGAGTACATTCTAGAATAGGAAAAGACTTGCAATGTGTTGTAATTTTTTTTATTACTGTATTTTCGGATATATTTTACTTGATTCAAATATGTTTTAGACTTTAACTAATAATTCAATGAAACTTATAATGCTTTCATGAATTTTGAATGGAGTAAAAGGAAGCCTTTTTAATTTTTAAGGGTACCAGGGCATACTCGAAAGTGTAAAATGACAGAAATAGTACTCTATGTTTATGTGTGGGACATATATCTTTAAAATTTTCCACAATAGAGTTTAGATATATTTGTGATCTTAATAAAGATATTTTAATCATTCTGTAGAAATACAAAAATAATTTTTTAACTCAAAAAAAAAATTTTTTTTCTGTTTAATTTAAATTGGGCATTATTTTTGAGATCTCATAATATATGCTTATGTTTAGGTACCATTTTTTAAAAAAAATATCTCTTAAATATGTAAAATATTTTTTGCACACATATAAAACTATACACAAAATATAGTGAGCCTATTTTTTAATAAAATATTAAGATAGCTTCTTTAAAAAAAATTGTAAAACTTTTTAATTTTGAATATTTTTATTCCCCCCCCTTTTTGGCACATAAAACTATTTTATTTAAAGCTATGTTCTACTTCCACTACAAATAAACAGGTTCACTTTATGCACAAGTATCCTGTACAGAAGTATAAAAAAATTGGAACCATATTGTGCAATAGTTTTTTTTAAGTGTACCTAAAAGCAAAAAATTATGTTTTGGAGAAAAAGTGAACAAATTAAACATTTGTAAACGTTTTTTTACACTTTTGGCAATTACTTTTTTCTTATTTTAACGTTATTTATCAGCGAAGATATAAGTTTTATACATTCTTAGATTCAGAAAAAATGTACTATTAGTTAATACTAAAATTGAACAATCGAGTTTTTGAATGTGTATGATATCTAGGTTCTCTTAAGGCAATCTTCGGTAAAAGTACGAGAGCTCTATCTAAACGCGAAGCACATTTTCAGACGGAAAAATGCCTAAATTTCCATGGAAATTTGTAACATTATAACTCATACTTCTGTTAACAATATAGTGTTTCAAACATTTTAAAATATTCCATGAATACTTTCTTTTTCGTTTCAATACGTGAAGGCATAGCCCATTTACATTATGGTTTAGGAGGGAAAACGCGAAGCACATTTTATACCAGAAAAAATGAATCAACTCGGTTAAAAATGAGAAGTATGATAAAAATTGCTGCTCTCTAAAGGATAATGAAGCCAGAATATCCTATTAATTTTTCATTTCTTTTATATCTGAAAAAATGTTCCAAATTCGGGTCCTATTCTTTAACATTAACCGAAGACAGCCTTAACCCAGCTTCTAAATTAGATTCACTGATTTACTATACCTGGTAGTTTGACTGTTTTTATTTTGACATTTGCTTCACGAATTCAGTTTTATTCTAACAACCTATTGTACGATTTCAGTTCAATACCCCACCACCTCATTCATTGCGAGCTCGGCAACACTTTCATCTGTTTAAAATATGTGTATAAAAGCCAGAATCCTCTAAGTGTTCTTGAGCAAATGGTCCAGTGAGGCGCTTCGTTCCTTTTAACTCAATCAGCAGATTAGATGCAGCAGGAAGTCAACGATCTCCGAATTGAATGGTTTGCGGCATGTGAGTGAGGGAGATGTTGTTCCTGAGATGGTTACAAAGAGAATGGAGGATGGAGAAAAATGATTTCTGTGCGGCCCGTTATACCGGCGTGTTCCGCATTTCGATGGGGACACCCCGCTCCCCTACAAATATTTCCTAAATAAATAAAGAGCGAGCTATTTGCAGGGGCGGTCGGCTTGCTAAAAAACTTCTCGGTTCAGGTTGAAACTACGGAAAAAAAGTTATTTTATTTAAATATTTTTTTGAATTTTTTTTCTCTTCTTTTTTCATTGAATTTGTTGATACTTTTACGTTTCTAGGAATTAACATATTTTAACCTTACTGGAATGGGAATTGTTTGAAATCTATTTCACACAGATAGAGTGGAGTTTAAAATATTTCTCTTAATTGCTTTTATTTAGTTTTAATAAATAAAAGAAACATATTGTATTGTAATTTGAGAAAATATATGCCTATTAATTAAATCCTTTTACATATTATGTGGAGTTAAAAATTGATTTTTTATATTGTCCCTTTATACTATTTATCATATTCTATGCACTATTTATTGTAAGAATTTGTCTGGATGAAATTATTCTTAAAAGAAATTACTTTTAATTTCATTTACTACAAACGTTTTTCGTAAATATCTTTAGAAAATAAACCATCAAACTGACATGAGCTATGAATATATCATAATGAATTAAAGGCTATTGAGGTAATAACAAGTAATATACAAAAAATTTTAAGTCAATTCCTACTTCGTTAGAAAAACTTACTGGCGCCTCTGTTGCAGATAAATCTAATTTCGTCAGAAATTATATCAATATAATTTAATCAATTCAATCAATTTAATCAATATATATGAATTAATATTTGAAAAAACTGTATTAACTTCTAGTGTCATCCACAACAAGTTTAAAAACTACATTTGAACTTAAATGGATGAATAAAAAGTATTTTGTTAACGATTAAATATTTGAACAAGATTATATATATATATATATATATATATATATATATAGTGTGCGAGATTGAACTAGTAGTAAGAATTGAATAAAAAAATATTAGTATAATCCTTAAACCATTGTGACTATAACACAAGAAACGTATTTTATTCCTTAGATAAATAAGTAACTTTAATTATAAAAAACAAATAAAAGGGTTTGAGGGAAATGTATCTTTTTCATATATGTAGGAAACAATCTTTAGCCTTTAAAGTGCATCTTTAATGTTGAGTAATGCAACTGTGTCATTTCATTCTGCTGTACATAGGTGTTGGCATCCCATAATTACTATATAAAACTGAATATTAATTTTAAAATTAATTTAATTGTGCTCTAAAACTTTTTAGAAGTTTTTTCCTACCAATTATATGAAATTTATCAATTATATGAAATTTTAGGAATGGAAGAGCACGTGAAAGAAAACAATCCAAAAGCTTGTATTAAAAAAACTCAGAAATATTATAAAGGAGAAAAAGAAGAGAAAGTTACGCGTTTCACAGACATTAAAGTCACGCTCACGTATAAAAGGAAATAAAACACACTACTCAGAACAACTTTAAAACATTTTATTTATAAATATCACGAGGTTCTTTAACTGAATAATTATTTAAAATATTTTATTTTATGATGTTCTAATTTCTCTAAAGCAAGAAAATATATTCATGCTTGAAGAGTCTGTTTTGACATTAACCACAATTGCAAAGGAAAATTTCAATTAAAATTTTATTAAAAAATTGGTGGCATACATTGGTGACTTCGATTGAAAGTATTATATAACCCATCTGTTTACCAATTTTTAATACTTTTTCCTTCTTATCTGTAGTTGATAAAACTATGAAAAAACTATTAAGACTATGAAAAAAAAGGAATTATGTACATTGATTATCTGAGATATTCTTTTTTAAATATTAGGATTTGTTATTCATGCAGTTATTTAATTCCTAAGTATAGGATATTCGACTATTTTTTGCTGCCATAATTTCGCAAATATAATAATGTTCTTGTGAATTGTAAGAAATCGATAGTGTATGGAAATATTGACACACTTATATTGACAACATTAATTGGATAGCCATCCCAACATGGAAACGTACAAACAATAATATTTTCAAAAACATATTCCAGTTAAAAATTTTAAAAAATATTAAATTATTTTTGAATTTTTTTTAAAATTGATATTATTTTGTATAATAATTTATCTGCTAATTTTCATTAAGATTCCATTCTTGAGAATAATTCAGTTTTTTTCTTCTAGTCATATAATTTAGACTTGCAAAAATAGCTCTCATAGACTCTAATATTTGAGATGAATAGTTTTTTGCATTTCAAGTAATAAAATTTAGATATATAAAAATAGTTATCCTGGACGCACATTATTGAGATGATCTGAGGTTTTTGCTTTCTATAATAATATAATTTAGATCTGTAAAAAATAGTTGACTTAGATCCACATTTGAAAATAATGAGATAATACATTGAGGTATGGAAGCAATAAAAATTTGACTTCCGATTCCAAATAAATCTAAGTTTCTTCAGCTAATACTATTTGATTCATAACTCCCAATCAAAAATTTGAAACCCTCATCAAAATCAACATATTTCACATAAAAGCCTTAAACTTGTATAAACTTTCGAAATTATTTTAGGAAGAATTAGCAAAGTTCCAATATTCATAAATTATTTATTTATGATGGTTATAAATTGTTATAGACATATTCCAAACTGTAAAAAAATTATTTCAAAAAGGACGGTAAGTATAAATCAGAAAATTTTATATTTCCCAAGTTATGGAAAATACGAAAGCGAAAGTAACCAGAATGTGTGGAGAAAAGTATCTTACACTCTATTTCTTAAAGATATAGTAAAAACTCTTTTCATATTTTTTTTCTTTATTTTCTTGCATTCCATAGAATAGTAGAAAAATATCATTCAATTCTCTCGGGATTTTGGATGAAAATATTGTAAAAATGGATTTATACAGAAGGCTCCTTTGAATGTTTTACAAACGGCAGTACATATTTTTCGTTTCAAAATAACAAGGATTTCCCAGCGTGTAAATTAAATTCATACTTCTAAATTTAAGTAAAATAAAAATTGCTATATGTTAAGTACGAAAAGAAATCTTTAAAAAAAGGACAGTTCTTTAAAAGAGGAGAAATATTTATTTCTTTTCAAGACTGAAAACGTAAGTATTACTGAGATTTTGTTCCATTTTTATGCGGTATATGAATTTCAATGGCTTTGGCACTACTGTAATGTTTTCTAAATTTTTACCTGTGGTGTAATGGAGAATGTTAGCCCCCCTTTCGAAAGTCAGGTAAGTCAGGTTTTGTCTTTAATGTTTTATAAATTGGATAAATTCGTATTTAGCGTTAATCAGGCCTTGGGCACTAGAGACCTGCCCCCCCCCCACCGTGATGCTGGGGTGTACGTTACACCACTGAAATGTACATATAGACACTTCAAGAAGCTCTGTTCATTTGTTATAAACAGTCTCCCGACAATGCACGTTCAGTTACTTTCTCTCAACGCGTCATCAGCCCGCGCTTGATTGAAGACGAAACTTTCAATGACAGTGACATTATGAAGAATTTGATAGATTATGAAGACTGACAAGAAGAACCGGATTCTTTGAAAGTGGATAAAATATGCTGGGATCCAGCGTTTCAAGAAATTGTAAAAGTATTTTCTTAAAATAGATAGGAGAAAGGAGTATAAAATTCCAAAAAAAGAGCTTCAATCATGTATATCTGGTTATCATGACATTTACAAGCAACTGACCAACCGACCTTCGTCACAAAAACTTATCTCTTACTTTATGTTGCCAAAAAATAAATCCATTGAAATTGTACCTTCAAGTAATGAAAACGATTTTAAACTTGTTCACATTTCACAGGGCTTTGGATTACGACCAGTAGCAATGAATTATGTATGTGCATTTTGTGAAAACTTATCCGTGTATACAATGAGTAACTATATGTTTTTAAAATGTTTCCCTCTGTAATATTTAATTTTTTATTTTGTTATGGAAGTACTCTTACATAAATTTCGTAAATAATTGGCATATTTTATAAATACGACTTTTTTTATGCGGTCCCTATCCACCGCATAAAAAAATTTTCTGTAGTATTTGCACGAATTAGTTTGTTATATGTAAGAATTTATAAAATGTTCGAAGTTTTTTTTTGTGCGTTTATTTTTATGCGGTTCCTATCTACCGCACAAAATTAGGTTCAACTGTACTATTAATTATAAAAACTCCACATTGAATATAATTTTTTTAAGTGCAAATATTTCAATGGGAGTTTCATTCTAGTAGAAATGATTGTAGAAATCTAAGGCAAAAAGGAAACCTGTGCGATTTCTGTTTTAGCTTTAAAATCCTCGCGTTGCCGTATTATGATGAATGTAAAACCAGCTCAGATAGCTACCTCATGCTACTATTTCATTGAATTAAAAAGTATTAATGTTTAATTGATTATAGAAAGAAAATGTTAGTAAGAAATGACATCTATTCAATACTTTTCTTTATGTGCATTTATTTCACAAGGTGCACCAAATCGAACCCTATTAATATTTATTCATTGGAAACCGACTAAGTCAAAATTCGTCAGTCAATGAAAGTAAACAGTAGAAACAACAAGTAATATATATATATATATAAATGTTTTTAAGTCAATTCCTACTTAGGTCAACAAAGAAAATTTTTTTTTAGTTAATTAAATTTAATTAATGAATAAATATTTGAGAAACTGTATTAACATCAAGTGTCATCCACTACAAATTTAAAAAATAAATATTTGAAGCCACGATAAAAAAACGTTAGAAAAACTTACTGGCGCCATCTGTTGGTGCTAATTCTAACTTCGTTACACAAATAACGTAGAATAAATTTAAAATTAAAAAATATATATAAAATTTAATTAACGAATCAATATTTGAAAAAACTGTATTAAGATTAAGTGTCATTCACAACAAGTTTAAAAATTGTAATTGAACTTAAATGGATGAATAAAAAGGATTGAACATTTGAACAACATATATATATATATAGTGTGTGTGTGTATGAGAGAGAGTGAACTAATAGTAAATGTACTTGAACTTCAGTGGATGAATAAAAAGTATTTTATTAGCTATTGGAAATTTGAATCAAGATATATATGTATATAAATAAATAAATATATATATATATTTATAATAGTAGGAATCAAAAAAGAAAAACAGCGTTATCTATAAATTTGCAACTGATATTGAAAATAATTTTTTTGTAATCCCTAAAAATGGATTTAAAACTTACCATTCAATAAATCTATCAACATTCAAAATATATATATATACATAGTAAACCCAATTGCTGTCAAATTTCGTAATTTTTAAATTTTTTAAAATTTTGTGTGTTTACAGAACACACCCATATAACACATTCACAAATAAATACACACATTTTTTTTATCATTTAGTTTTAAGTAAAATTGAAACAAAAATTGAAATATCTTTAATATTCAAAAAATTTAGTTTTAGTTTTTCAAAGGTTATTTATTTTTTGACAATACCATACTATTACCGATAGTATTCAATAGGGTTTTTAATCTCGGTTACGATATCATACCGATGTATTATGGAGTACTTGGAGTTTATGTTTGTCTCTTTTATTATGGTGCTAACACGCAATTATAGCTTCTATTAATTGCCTTAATTTGATGGACTTTACATTCGTACAAGAGAATTTAAGAGGTACAGTGAATTTTCTAAATCAGAATTGTTTCCTGTCTAAACAAATAATTGAATTTCTTTGATATTACGTCATTTTTCACATTAAAATATTGCATTTATTGCAAAAGCGATTAAACAGTATAGTAAGGATCAAAAATCTTCAGCATTATCCTATTTCCAGATTTGTTAATGTGCTTCGCAATATTTTATGTGCAATAAATGACTTTGAAGTATAACATTTCCCTTATTTTAAATAAGTATTTTTTGGGGGAAATAATGTATTTGTGTTGTAGTAATTATACATGTATTTTTGTTTAGAACATTAGATAAAATGTCAGGAAAAAAATATTTCAATCTTACCTTTAAATGCAGTACTTTGAATGAAAATTCACTGTGTCCTGCCCTTGCAATTAATATACAAATTGCAATATAGTTCTTATTTAAGAAAGTAGATGATGAAAACACATTTTAAAGATATGTTATTTATACACACTATGTTTTTAGTCCAATAAGAAAATTATGAACTTGTTATATATATATATAAATATATTATGTATATTTTTAAACTCTCTCTCTCTCTTGTGATATGGCCCTCTTTGGTGACCATATCTTTGATTGTCAGCGTGAGCTAGAGGTGAGGGATTCTCAGAATAAAAAGACATTTTAAATTCTTAATATGACTTTATTAAGAATATAACTTAAACGTCTAACAATTTAGATAAATTTATATAAATGAGAATCTAGAATGAACGAACACACAAAAGTAGTTAAATCGAATCGCGTAACTTAGACCACTTTCTCTAAATAGTAATTATATTATCCGCCTCTACTTTCACTTCTAATAATATTACAAGTTCTAATATCAAATAATCAGTCCTACCTTAATTCAAACTTAACTTCAATCTTTAAATGGAAACGTCTAGGCGCGTGTGCAATGGTATGCACCTTGTATTAATGGCTGGGTTTCTAGGTAACTTTACGATAGGCTGTCAATTCACGCTTGTACCTCCTCCAAACATAACATTCATCAAATTGCCATTTTGCTTACTGAAACTTCTGTTCTCTTAAAAGCTATCTTATTTGCTTTTCTTATTCGCATTTCGCTTCTTGAATTTGGTTGGAAAAGAGTTGCCATTATAATCTTGGCCATCAAAGAACTCAGAGGTTATGTTAAAGAAAAGAGACGCGAGATAGAGACACTCTCTCTCTCTCTCTCTCTCTATATATATATATATATATATATTACCCGTGTTAAAATATAACAAAAATTCTGTATTTTGAAATAATTTTAAAACGTTAATTTCAAAATATTTTTTTTAAAAAAAAGGATATGTAAGGAGAGTCAAAATATTTTGAATTTTAAGAGTTCTAGTGTTTTGTAAGGGGTACAGATATTTTTATAATCCCTTAAAAAAATACTAGCTTTTTGTTTTATAAAATCTTAGCTGATGGCAAAATGAGCTATTTAATGCTTTTGTATTAAAAAAAAAGGTAGTTTTAAAAAATTTTCAAGAAATAATCTGGTTGAATATTCTGGTGGTCACAATAATCTGGTTCTAGGATTAACAGATCGTCAAGGTTGATAGAATGTCTTTGTGAGTAGCAATGAGAGAGATTTCAGTATGTTAAACTCAATTTAATTTTTAATTCTTATATAGTGATCCGTGTGTCCTGAATGTTAGGAATAAATTAATAAGCCCATCGATAATAGTTTATTTTATACTTTAAAAATGAATAAAATCTGTCTAGATTTCGTTGAAGTGGTTTGTATAAGGTATTCAAATAACAATTAATAATGTGTGCTATAATCTCCCCTATTTTAATTAGTTTTATAAGTAAATCGATACGTTTTGCAAAAATGTTTTGAATCTCTTTGTTTTTCTCATAATTTACTTTGTATGTAACATGTAAATAAGTATAAAGTTCTTCTTGGAAAATACTTCTGCAATTAAAATAAACGATTCATGAAAACTGAGTATAGGGTAGTCAAATATAAGAAAGAATTCTTTAAAATAACAACAGCACACATTTCCACATATACTTTAACAAACTTACTCATTTGATGTCTGCAAATTTGGCAGAGTATATTTTAATGAAGTTAATGTTGTATAATTTTTACATTTGATACGAATTTTTTATCTATATAAATTTTGCAACTTAGTATTTTGAAGAGTTGAACAAATTTTCAACCTTACAATGTGTAAAAAGTTAATCATTTCTATTCATGAATTTTTCTGTATTTTAAAATATAAACGAGAAACAATGATAGTTGAAAAAGCAAAGTTTTTATGTCATACTGATTTGGGAAAAATAACTTAGGATACCAGTAAAAAATATCTGCACTATTTTTTTTTATTTTTATGAAATATTTTTATTATATTTTTTTTTTTTTTTTTAAAAAATTTATTTTATTTAATTTATATATTTATTTTTCTCTCTCTCTATATATATATATATATATATATATATATAGTTCAAATTTTCAATCGTTAATAAAATACTTTCTATTTATCCATTCAAGTTCAAATAATTTGGTTTAAACTTGTAGTGGATGACACCTAATGTTCATACAAATTTTCAAATATTAATTTATTAATTAAATTCATTTTTTAATTTTAAGTTTATTATGTCTTATTTCTGTCGTAGTTACAATTAGCTGCAACAGATAGCGCCAGAACGTTTTTCTAACGAAATAGAAATTGACGTTAAAAAATTATGTTACTTGTTTTTAAATAGTAATTAAAATAAATTTTATTGTTGAAAAACGGCAAACAAGTTAACACAATCAAAATTTGAAATTTTATAATTAATTTCAAAACATCTAATTATATCGTAAATGATAACCTTAAAAACTGTACTACAATATACAAATACAGTCCATATTCATATTTTAACGAATATAAGTCATTATTTAAGTTTTTTTTCTAACAAACCATAGGTATTTTTATTTATAAGGGTATTTTATATTTCAAAGCGTACTAGATATAGTTTCTGGAAAAAGTTTCATATCTATTTAATGCTATAAGCGTACACTCTATCTGCTCTATTCATATTTAATTTTAAACTTCTCTACTACGTTTTTCACCAAATATTTGTTTTAATACACAACCTGGTTTCTTAAACCCTCAAGGATACCATTTCTGGTCGCTCCCTACCCGGTCGGTTTTTTTAACACGAGTTTAAATGTATTATGTGAAGCGGCAGAGTTCTCGCCCATAAATCTGGGGTCCAACTCCCTTTTCATTTCTTATTTTATACCTCCAGACACGATTCTCTGTTAGTATGAGGGTGTGTGTGTGCGCTCCCACCCCCAGAATGAGGGGTGGAGAAAGGGGTAGTCGGATCACGTCCTTCTTTCCCGAGAAAACGGTTTTTTCGTTTGTTTACGAAGGACTTTTTGTATGTGTTTTTTCTCTTCCCTGTAACGTTAAACGAGGGAGGATGTAGAACGGGAAGCAAAATTTTACGATTCATAACGCAAGCTGGGATTTTATTTGGAGAAGCATGTTTCCGGTCATTTCCGAGTAAGGAGGGGCCAGCGGGAGTGAAATAGGGTTGGTGGGACCATTTTTTAAAGCAACTTCGTATTTTCATACTCTCGTGAGAGATATCTTTTATGCAGTGGAGTCAGTTCTCTTTCTGCTTGAACAGAATGGATGGAAAGGCAGGAGTGATTTTTGAATTTTATATTAATTATGACGTATGTTTTATGACGTGTAATGAATAGTTTATTTGTAAGTCCTGCTTAATAGGAAAACGGCTGTTTAATCTTTGAAATATTTCATCATAGTAACGCGTGGGTATTGAAATGCTCTTTTAAGTAAGTATTTTTCTTAGTCACATAAGCATATGTTTTAAATAAAATAAATACCTGAGAAATGCCTCGTATAATTTGATAAAAGTATTTGATGATATATGCAAAAAACTGTTCTAATGGTATGTTAATTTCAATCGCATTTAATAAAGTTTTATTTCATTTTTTAAAAAAATTAATGCATGTTGCCCAGCCAGTATGGTGGATATGACCCTCGATTTGTAGCCGAGTAGATTCGGGTTCGAATCCCGAGTAAGGCATGTTTGTATCTTCTTCGAAAAAAGAAGTCGGATTTTCGCCTGCAATGGATTCCCGTCTCTAATGGAAAGCAGCGTACTCCTGTTATATACTGGGATCACATCATTTGTAATAAATGTCTATATTCCTCTGTTTGTACTGTATGTTTTTGTTCTTCCACTCGTATACGTAACACACGACAATAACAAATTAATGCACCACTAGAGCTTCATCGTGGATTTTGTTCCATGTGAATTATGATTAGATGTTAAAAAGCAATTATTATCTGAGCAATTATTTCATTTTCATACTTCGACACTCATCAAGGTCGTGGTAACAAAGGGATCATAGTCGCAAACTTGGGGTCTGCGTAGTGAAGTCGCAGGTTCAAGCCTTGATGCTGCTGAAGACCAGTCATTTGAAGAACTGATGTACGTTAAATCTGTCGAGACTCAGAACCCTTACGTTTTGGTGTGGAAGTTTGGAGAGTGGGTTGTCAACTCAGGATTCGCTCTCGTCTCTTGGTCATATTTCAAAACTATGAGGTGCATCACCAGCAACTCTAGTGCATCTTCATAATGCTAAATTAATAATCATCCAAATGATCAATTCACATCCATCAAATAAGAATCCAACTCAATCATATAGTAAACAGAATTCTTCATTATTCCTCACTGGAACCTTTGAAGAAAGTTATGAACTTGAAAATCTTTGCTTGAATCGAAATTTGAACGCGAGATACGATAGTTGCGGCTTGTAACATTACTAATTTGCATATATGTTCAAGCACTCGTAATTCTGAACTATAATAGATAAACACACATTTATGTTAGGAATGTTACTCTGATAAAATCTGTTTACAATAACGATTTTCTGATGAATTCAGTTGATTACGACAATTTTTTTTAAATTTTGAAATTAAATTTAATTTTTCAATTACAGCTTTGTTTAGTCTTTCTTTCTCTTTGTGTTATATAAGTTGAAGATATATTTTGAAAAGGGTTTTAGATAACATTCTGTGATGAAAGAAGTATAATTAGATGGCTCATACTATAATTCAATTATTAATAAATAAATGATTGGGACTGATATAAATTTAAAAATCAAGCCTTGATATTATTAGTTTATTCCATACAGACCACTATAAATCTTTTAAAAAGTAATAACCGACTGGAAATTCATTTCAATTTTAAGCTATATTTTTCTAAGTTGAGCTGTTTACAATAGTACACTTTTTCAGAGAGGAGAAAATATAGCTTTAATTTTCATGTTATAAAAACATAAACAATAATGACAAGAATAATTTCTTTGCTTTTTTTTTTTTTATAAAAAAAGTAATCTTCTTAGCAAAATTATTAATTTTATTTTCGTAATTTATTTTGCGCTGAAATTTTTTTTAACCAAATGTTCCTTTTTTAAACAAAAATACTTACTGAAATAGAAGCCCAGTGGCACCACATGAGGAGTACCAAGCTTGCTTGGGAAATAAAACCCTGGGGGTTTCGTTTCAGACTGACCACCTGATCGGGACATCTGCTCATGCACCTAAGCGCCCAATGGTCACGTATACTGGGATGGGCACAGTAGACCCTGGCCCTCATGGACTTTTGCGACACTAAGTTTGAGTTTACTTACTGAAATAAAAGAAAATATTTGATCTATGGCTGTTAACTTCTTTTCATTTATTATATATTTGATGTGTTGAGTAAATATAGCAGTGATTTATCAAAAATAAACTTTATTTTTTTTCTCAACAACTAACTACTAAAAACTAAGTTCGAATATATATATTCCCTTCATCAGAGGGGAATTCTGGGTAGACAGAAGAAATGCCAGAAGACATTTCTTCCGACCAATGAAATTCAATAGGAAGTACTAACAGCAAATGAGACTTAAGGATCAAGAATCCTATATTATGAGTAAGAATGATCCTATATGCATAATGATCATCCGGTATTATGAAAGTACACAACATATACATTCCAGCAATAAAATGATAAATTATTAAAAAAATTTTTAATTGAAAAATATCATGGGTATTGATGATGTACATAATCAATTTGATCCCAAAATGTGTTTCAGGGTTCCATCCTGAAAGCTACATTATTTTCCCCGAATTCGTATTCAAAATCCGATTCATGAATATCGGAGCCAAAGCATAAAAAATACATGCGAAAAAGCCCAACCAATCCCCAACACAATGCAACAAGAAAAAGATGTTTTTTTTCCATCTCCAGACTCCCCGGCAGTCTCTATTTGTGCGTTGTTTTCGGAAAAAGACGTAAGACATAATGGTTGCGGTGAAGATAGAAAGAACATCCGTCCTCCAATGTTGGCGATCGAAGCGAGAAATGACCGAGATATTCGAGCCGCTGTTCGGTCCATTACCAAAGACAACGAGAAGAGAATAAGAAACAACAACAGCAATACCAAAAGGGAGAGTTGGGTGAGCAAATTGAAAAGGAAGAGCAAGGCCCCGAGGTTCAATCGAAAAACCATATCGGAAAGGGAATGGGGTGGCTTATTGGGGGATCCCTCCCCCGTGATGTCGGTGACAGGGCCCGGGATAAACTGTCAGAATGAGAATCATGAGAATGTTCCTTTGCCGTGAATCTTTCGGCTTGATTCCTTTCGCTAGTTTCTTTTTGCCAGGTTTCTTTTTTTCCCTCCTCTTCCTCTTTCTTTTCTGTTTCTCACAATTTTATATCAACGATGAAGACTCGGAATATTATTGCAGTGGTTGTATTTTAAGGGATGGTTTCTGGGAATTACGAGGAAAATAAAATATTCTCCGACGGTGATGTCATTAAATGATAAGAAATATTTTTATATATGAAAAAATTAGAAGTATCTCGTGTATACAAGTGACATTTATGAGCCATTTTGAGTAAAAAGTATGTGGATTTGAAAAGTCAGTGTTAATCTATTCTTATTATATTGAGCTTCGAAAGTCTGATGTTGAAAACTGAATTTAACAGGAAGAAAAAATTAAGTGCGCAAAAGTCAATTTTTTTCAGCTAAAAATTATCGAGAACATTAATGGTCGATTCTTGTTAAAATATCCTAAAAATTGTATTTAGACTAGATGAGGATAAATGAAATACTATTGCAATATCTCCGGATGGACCAAAAGGAAATTCAAAATTGCAAGTCATTATCTTAATTACCTTTGAGCAATTCCGATACAAAATTAATTATAAAAAAATAATAAAATGAATAAATCTTTTTTTGACTATATTCACCAATTTATTATTGCCATATACCGTAAAATCCGGCGTATAACGCGCACCCATGCTTTCAAGCTGAATTTTTTTGATTTCAAGGTATGTTCGTAGTATAACGCGCGCTCCCTTTTTTACGAAGAATCCTGCAATGTACGTATGCAATGCTATTATGTTTTAAAGCCATTTATTCGAGGTATTACCCCGGGATATTTAAAAAAATAGTTTATTTTTAACAAAGCAACGCTTTTTCATAAGGTATGACATTTCCTTTAAATAAACAGTAATTTGATTTTTTAGAAGTCTAAGTTTTTTTTATGCAAATCTCTTTTTTTTTAATTTTTGAAACTATCATTTTTATACCCGGCGTATAGCGCGCACTGTAAATTTCGAACTTATTTTTTGGGTTTCAAAGTGCGCGTCATACGCCGGGTTTTACGGTAATAGAATATGAAGTAATGTTAATGACTTTTACTTCATAACTGGTGTAAAAAAAGAATATTATGGTACTGAAATCATAGTCTTAGAAAAATATAATTCCAATTTCATAATACCTGTACATTTAAAATATAAAATGAAATCATCTTAAATTTTAATATTAACAAAACTGAAATAAATCTCTATTCAAACTAACAAGCACCACCTTAAATTTTAATATTAAAAGAATTGAATTGAATTTACTCAAACTAAGAAGCAAAATAAAAATAATTGATTGATTGTATGAATTAACGTCCCTTAAGAGCTAGACTAAAGCTAAAATACTTCTGTTAAGCTATAGAATCAGGCCGCTAACCATCAAGATGTCCAAGAATCAAATCCAGACTTTATAACTCATAAGAACAAATAGCTCTTTTTTTTCATGTAGACGTATTTTTCAATTTTCAGTACAAGTTCAATAACAAAAGAAAACTTCTGTTTGAATAAAACGGAAAACTGTTACATATTAGTGGGAAATAAAATGGAAATTGCAGTTAAAGTTTAGTTAATGTCTAATACAAAATACACCAAATAATATAAAGAACACGGCATCAGTTAGATTAATTTTCTACTGTGTGTGTGTGTAATCTCAATTGTTATCTTCCTTCTAGACTCTACATCAATCTCTTTTTATCCGGCTAGATTTAAAAAGAATTTTATATAAAAGTAATTTTTTAAACTGTAGTTTGCTACGTCACACATATTTCAGTAATATAAGCATTATTCTTATATTCTTATATTTAATTTTATTATATTCTTATTATTTAATAATAGTATTCAGTAATTTCAAGAAATAACGATGTTGGGAAATATAAAATCGATAAAAAACAAACAAACGAAGTATAATAATTGAAGTATTAATATAAAATGAATCTCACAAAATGAGAGACGTGTTTACTTTACATATTTACTTACACGTGTTTTACATATGTTATGTTTTACATATTTGCTTACATACTTTACCTATACGTGTTTACTTTCCAATGACTTTACACAAAAAGAGAAGCAGCCTATCCTCAAAAAATTCAAAGTACATGCTAAAAGTACAATTATTCTTTATGCCTTTATCCTTTAGACATTTAAAAAACTTTTTCCCATAGCACAATAGTTTTTTTCAACATTTCATGTTTCTAACTATTGAATAAATAATTATAACAATATACCAGAAAAAGATCACTTAAATAATTTTAACATTTTAAATGGTTTATTTTTAGAATGTTTTGCATATAATTTTATTTAATGAGATATCAGCAATTAGAACCTTTATCATTATCAGAATTATTTTATGCTTCTCTCCTCAGAAAAAAAAATTGCTACCTTTTTTTCCTCCTTATTAACACTTAATGAAATCTTTGTATTTACTTAAACATAAACATGGAAGAAGATAAAATATAATTGTACTATAATTTGTATTTATGCAATGAAAAATAAGTTTAGTTGTCAGAGAAGAGAATCACTTTTAGTACATATATCTTACAAGAGAAGGGCCGACTGAGGAAATTCCTTTGGGATCGAGACTTTTATACTAAATGTTGGCCTTCAACCCTTTTTTTCTTTGCTGTCTTTAACAGATATATAGTTATAATAATTATTTGTAAAATTATCAGTGAATTTATAAATTTTTTTCGACCAGAAATTGCTAAACTTCCTTTCAAAAAATCTAATTTTTTCAAGAGTTTTCGTAATTTTTAAAAATTTTATATATATAAACGGTCCTTAAATGTGTTATTTACTTTTACCTTATTTTAATATTGAAATTCCGCATTTTAGAAATTTATTCGAATGATTAAAGTAGGAAGTTCGAAACTACATGCTATCTTCCTTTTTTCTTAACTGTTTAGTGCAGGGGTTAGTAACTAGCGACCCGTCAAGACAGTCGGAAAGTCTGCTTTTAACAGAAATTTCTTTTCCGTCCGCGAAGAAAGATTCGTCTTTTATATATTTTTCACTATTAAAGATAAAGTACCTAAAAGTGTTTCTCTGCTAAGAGATTATCTGCAGAGTTTGGAGGACGAGGTTACAAGATTTCAGAAATTCCTGAAAACTAAGCCTAAATTCAGTTTTCTCTGTTATCCTATTATTCCTGATATTCATACAGCACCTAAAGAGCTACCGCTCGAACTTATAGAAGTCAGATGACAGGTGTGAAGAAAATGTTTAATGCTATGAAATTAACTTTTCTGCTGAAAAATTTCTATGTATAAAAAAATGTATGGGGAAAATGTTTTTCAATTCCTACTATTAGCTCACACTCTCTATATATTTATTTGTTTATTTATTCATTTATCTTGGTGGAATTTTCAATCATTAACAAAATACATTTTAAAGCGCTCAATTGAGGTGAAATTTTATACACATGATTATTTTGGATGACAATACAATAATTTAATTATAATTAATAAAAATTAATTGATTAAAACTAATTGCTTAAATAATTACAAATACAGCCACGTTGGCATCATTTTTGGTGACTTAGCGATCCTTTTGGTGACTAGTGTCAAAACTTGAAAAGGTTTTTTCTCACGCTTTAAAGCACTGAGTTGAACATAAATTTCATATACACGATTGTTTTGGCTGACAATACGATACTTTAACGATAATGAATAAAAATTAATTACCCCTTAATATTGTGATTCTGTCCTATGTATATACATATTTATATTAATTGTAACTATTTAATAAAAAGTAGCTAAAATAAAAATTTTCTTTGTTGATCTAAGTGGGAATTGACTTAAAATTTTTTTTAAAAATATTACTTGTCTATATTTTAGTCACCATATATTTGTGAGCAAAGTTTTTCTTGCATGAAGACAAACTACAGTAAGTATAGATACAAGTTGGCTGATAAACTGTTTGCTGAGAATTTTAACAAGTAATCTTGCTCCCGATTTAAAAAAAAAATTGTAAAAAAGTGTGATAGGTGCATTTGTTTCTTTAAACTGATTCTAAAATTAATTGTGGTTGCAGCTATAGACAATATGAACTAAGCCCATTAAATAAATTGAATAAAACTGTATCATTTTAAAAAGGAGCGGCCCTCCGGTATTCTTCATTCCCGCATTGTGTTCCCACACACAAGTTACCCATCCCTAAATTAAAACTTCCCCAAAAATTGTGCCTTTTGAAGTTGTGTTTTAGAAATGTTTCCCCCTTAATTTTATTACGTATATTTGTATTGACTTTATTCTGTTAAGCAAAGTTTGTTTGTAATTTTTTACGTCTTGCTTTTTGACGCGAAACTACTTACCTAACTTATATGTTAGATTTCAAAACAAGGAATCACCTTAAAATTGCACGTAGAGAATTTTTTCTTCATTAACCTTTAAAAAATTTGTGTTCAATAATTTTCTTCTTGAAATGTGAATTCCTCGTCCTTGCAAATTTTTATTATGTACAAATACTTGTGTTCATTTAAAACTTACCAACTGTTACTGTTTTTAATAATTTTAACTCTTAGAATCAATTTTAATTACATTTCTCAAAGTTTAATTCTTGAGAAATATAATTAAAGAGGAGAGAGAGAGAGAGAGACTTATATATATATATATATATATATATATATACAAGGTCTTATTCATTATTCCCTCCAAGGTTTCGAAGCGTTGTAGTAAAGAACCTAGGACAAATACAGAAAAAAAAAAATGAGAAAGAATACCGAAACAGTTCAAGTTTTATTTAGATATTTTATGGGTGTTCTGTACGTGAGCCCTTGGTTACACACGGCATACATCAGTGATAATGTCTGGTTCCTGCCCCACTCAAGTCAACATGGTATTATCATCGTTATTGATAGCACGTGTTATCCTTTCATGCAGCTGTGCTACATCATACGGCAAAGGAGGTACGAAAACGTATCTTACGTAAAAGATAACACGGATAACAAGAAAAGAATAACACGTGCAGTCAATAATGTTGATAGTACTATGCTGAATAGAGTGAGCATTGATGTATGTCGTGTAACCAATGGTTCACATGTAGAACATCTGTAAAATGTGTAAACAAAACTTGAAACATTTCTGCATGAATCTTAATTTTTTTACTACAGCACTCAGAAAAAATTGGAGAGAATTTATGAATAACCCTGCACATAAGTACTTGTATATATATTATTTTGGAACATAATTTAAAATTTTAGCTATTAAAATTACGGTGATGTTGTTATATTCAATAAAATTACAGTGATGTTGTTATGTTTAGTAAAATTATGTGTATATCGTATATTACCGAATATATATAAAAGCCGATTCATATAATCTGAGTATGCTTTTTTTCATCCAAAATGTTATCTAAAATTCGAACACGTGTTTTAATAAATGAAAAAAAAAATCCAGTAATTTTTAAACATGATTCCATGAGGATATAAATGTTGTCAAGTGGATAAAACGAGTGGAATAATTTCCAATCAAATTGCTGTAAAATACAATGTTAGCCGTCAACGACAATAGTTTTATTTCTAGTAATGCGATATAAAACTAACACATTTTTTCTATTCATTTAATATCTTTTACACTACCTGTTTTTTAGTCTTACATTCCAGGCACTTTTTTTTGTTTGAAAAATGAGCAGAAAGAGAAATTCGTATACGGTTTAATTCAAACTACAGGTTCATACATCCCAATGAGTGAATGTGAATTGTACGAACTATTTGGAAATTTGTGAGATTTTTTTCCCAATAAAGGTTTCATTCAAAACACCTAAAATATAAAATGATTAAAAGGGCTTGCGCATGGTTACACAC
>BMAV01025520.1:87012-110747 GCA_019973955.1 Trichonephila inaurata madagascariensis
GCAAAGAACTATCTTCACCTTGGTGTGAATGAGTCTTAGTATATTCATAGGCTATTGACTATTAGAAGTTAAATAAAGATTTATTAACGCGTCTTATCTCGCTTTTGCAAAGAACTATCTTCACCTTGGTGTGAATGAGCCTTATTGACTATTAGAAGTTAAATAAAGATTTATTAACACAAACTTCTGTTGCCACTTATTGAAGACGTTTGAGATCAGTTTGAAAAATCAAAGTTTTTCATCCCACTTGATTTGAAAAATAGATTATTTCCATACCGACAATTGTGAAAAAAATTTGTCACACACAATGGGTAGTATGAATTTTTAGATCTTTTTGGGTTTGTGTACTTCGTGAGGTTCCTCTATTATGTATTAAGAGATTTAATTCTTGAAAATACTATATTAGTATATATTTAGTCGATATTATCCTTTCATAAAATGAATAAGAGGACATTAGGAAGTTTAAACATGTCTCCAAAGTTGCTACGGAAAAAAGGAGTATTTTTAATTGTCAATTCATGGAAACAGAAATAGAATTCTTGGTATATTTAATTGATAAAATTGCATGATCTTATCTTCTTTTGTTCAGAACACACAATATCTAAATTTGTAAAACAGTTATAATCATTTTTAGGATTTGCGGGATTTATTCTCCAAAACTTTGTAATTGATAAAACAATAAAGCAATTTACTTCCCAACGGAGCATAATTTAAATTTTGCTCTTGAACAATTAAATTAATTCAATGAATTAAAATAGAATTATTACACAATAATCCGTATATCATGTTAATATATATATATATATATATACAGGGTGTCCATGCTTGAAGTATCCAAAAGTTGTGGCTTTTTATTACGGAACTACCCATCAGAATGTAATAAACTGTTCATCCATGGATTGGAAACCCTCCGAGATTTTTTGGATTTAGTCCGATCGGCCGCACGTGCTCGCATTATTCGGCAACCATAGACGATAAACTTTTTACATTATTTTCATTAGTAAAGATGTGGAAGCCACAACAAATCGTGCAGTGCGTACTTTGGTTAACGGGATTTAAATCAGTCACGAGTGTACATAGACGTGTTCGAGCAGAATGGAATTTGGTTACTGGCTTGCCTAATAGACTTATCAGGATTCCTACAAAATGAATAAAGCACACGATCAACAGTGTCTTCTATCAGGAAAACTTAAGGATACTTGTCAGTTTGAGATACTAAAGTTTCCGTCTCTTTTAAAGTTCTTTTCCATTGGTGGATACATTTTGATGTCGGAGGGTCTACATCGGAGATAAGGAATTTTATTTTTTGAAGTTCTATAAAAAATTGTAATGTATTAAAAAATTTTAAATCAATAAAAATTCAAAATCATACTTTTTTAAAATTAATATATTATATATATTTGATAATTTTATTCTATACACAGTGATTAAAAACAAAAGATTAGAAATGCCATTAAATCCATACTCCATTAAGCCGCAGAAAGGTTAAAGATTAACGCATCTTTTGGAACAGAAATTTAAGTTGAAATAATTTTTCCATGCAAATATTTTAACTTGATTTCTTTTATATTTGTATATGAAGTGTTCTCAAAACTCCCGCCATACTCTTTTTACACCTTCTTTTATTATCCGAGAACTCTCTCAAGCTGATCCATTCTCCATTAGTGGTTCTGAAAACAGATATTTTTGGTGTAGCGAAGTGCAATATTTGGGCTGATTCTTTGGTATGGATTATCTAATCGGCAAATAATACCGTTGTCTCAGCCTCTTTTCCATTATTATGAAGAGAAGGAAGGGCAAAAAATCGACTGTTCACTGGTCCACTTGTCTCTGAGTGAAGGAGAAGTTGCAATGCCCGGATGCAGCATTTTCCCCCACCCTGCGCAATTTTTCTCCTTCACTGTCTTACTTTTTAATATACATATAATAATCCTCACGTTGGAGCGAGAGAGAAGGGCAAGATTTTTTTCCCTTCATGCAGCCATTTTTTCCCCCTTCTTTCTCTTTGCAAATTCCCCCTCCCTCTTCATAAAGACTGAATACCACGGCCTCTAGGCTTCAAGGAAATTAAAGATAAAACAATAATGGGAGAGACCGGCAAAGAGAGAGAGAGGGAAAAAATTGCGCTTGGAAAAAAATAAAGAAAAGGATGAGCCCTAACAGGTAAAAGAGGGAAAAAAATGGAGGGAAAAACAAAACAAAGAAGACCGATGCAGAGGCTTTCATTAATATGATCAGCCATAATTACGAAGTCTGGTACGAAGACGCAATATCTCAAGACGACGGTGGAGGAAGCTGCTTTTTTCATTAGTGCACTCTTTTTTTGTCCTCATTCTGTTTTTTCATCGTCTCTCTTAGGCGCGCACTTGCTCTTAATGAACCCTCCCTCTTCTGTTATAATGAGGGCGCTTTGCCTACGAACAAAAATAACAATTATTTTTTTTAAAAAAAATTCCCCTAGAGAAGAAAAAAATTCCAACCGCCGGGAGGGGTGGGCGAAGTAAAAAAAAAAGGAGTAAGAAAAAATTATTATTTTTTATCTTTCTCCTCTTTTCTTTCCAAGTGGTGGCTTTAATGAATAAAAAACGAAAGAAAACCTTCCTTTTGTCTTGCGCAGAATTGCTGCCACTGCGTAGTAATTTCAGTCATTCGCATATTAAATTTTAAAGAGCCCTCCAGCATTTTCTAGGGAAAAATGATTTGTTGAAAATGTACCTTATTAAGTTTCTACCGAGTTTTTCATTCGGCGTTCAAACAAAACAAATTATTCAACTGCTTTTGTGTATCCTGGCGTCATCATCTTCTCTCCTTCACTGTATCCGTAACCGAGATGAAAAGCGGATTCTTGTTTAAGTGCCTCGAATCTTAATCCCGACAATAGAAGACGAATCTCTTTCTTACTTTTTTCTTCTTTTCTTTTACATTTTTCACATTCTTTTTTTAGTTTTTACACTCTGTGAGCTAAGCGAATGTGATTGTCGTAGTTCGTGCGGGTGAGTAGAAATGAAATAATGTCAGAGATATTGATTCATCTTCCGGAGTGGTGGAGCGGTTTGATTGGCGAAATGACACTGACATCCCTTCGTTATTATTTAAAGAAAAAAGAAGTAAATGTCTGTTTTTGCCCCTCCTGTTTTTGTTTAGTTGTATTTTTAAAGTCATTTTTTTTATTCTTTCATTATGATTATCTTTCTCATATGAAATTCAATTGTATTAATGTTATTCTCTCTCTGAGAAATATTTTTATGCATAAAACAAATTTGAAGCATGATTTGACGACAATGAAAAGGAAATTCAAAACTTTGTGGGTTTTTGAGATAATTGTTTGTTTCTTTTAAAAAGTTCGAAATGCATGGCAGATATTCATTTACTTATGCCTTAGGGGGCGTAGACCTTAAAATGAGTAAAACCATCGAAATAATATGTCTTTTATTTGCAATAAAAAACAAACTTTATATATATATATATATATATAATGCAAAATTATGAAAAAAGCAAATAAAGAAAGGCATAATTATTTTTATTATTAAAACGTCTATATAATACGTTATAACGGGTATATGCGCGTTCTCTTTCCACTAATAGTTCTCTTGGGAAATTATTCTATTATAAACCTTCCTCCGAAGAAGATGTGATTATGTAAATTAAGACTTGTATATAAAGATTAAACTCTCTCTTTCGAGTTAGAGAGACAGAGAGAAGTGACGTACGAATAGCAGTGATTGATTAAGGTGAAGTGAGGCGTGAGTACTTCGTAGCGTATTTGTGTAATATTAAGATTGACGATTTGGTCAATTAAGGACTAAATTGGATTAGGTCACTTGGAATTAGATGTATTGCCTGGACATAAGTGATCCGATTTATTAAGGTATCCGACTGGTTTAAAAAATCATCATTTTCATCAAAAAAATCGAAATTTATTTTGTAGTCCATTTTTGTAGCCTGTTTAATAAGCTATCAAAAATATCGTACTTTTAATTCTGAGTCAATTAGAAAAAAAAGTTATAGTTCTTTTTGTTTGAGACAGTAAGCCTAAATCGAAACCGGAAGTGTAAGTTTTCGGTTGATTTTCACCGGCAAAATGATATTTTTATTCATTTAAAATATTTTAACGAATTCTTTTAACGTTTAGTAAACTTTATTTCACTTCATAAATGTTTTAATAGATATATTTTGCTTTAAAATAGGCAACAGTTAACGGATTGCAATGTTGGTTTTGATTCAAACGAGTAGCTATCTTTTTATCATTTGTGTGTTCAAAATTAGATCTCTTTATAACTTTTTTATTAGTACTTTTATATAGCGTTATAGTTATTTTTAATTAAATTAAAGTTGTCATGCCAAAAACCAGACCAATGAGGACGAAAAAGAAGAGATTTCCAGAGAGCAGAATTTGTTGGAGAAACGTTGAAAGAAAAATAAACAGATCTTCCAAATTCAGTTATTAATTCTATTAAAATGACTTGTAAGGAACTTTGCGATCAAAATCTTCTAAGAAAATGTCTTCACGGGAAAGCTCAGAACTGCAATGAAAGTCTTAACAATGTCATGTGGAGTATAATGCCGAAAGACAACTTTGTTGAGCTACAAACACTCCGTTTATGGAATTATATCGCAATAATACTTTTTAATTCTGGGTTTGCTAGTCTATTACCTCTACTTTAAAAGTTAGGAATAAAATTATGTTCTGAAATGAAAGGATATTTTTGGTACCTCGACAAAACGAGAATTGTTGATTGTACAAGGCATTCTAAACCAGATAAGAAACTGTCTCGTAAAAAAAGAAAGACCCTTAAAAATGTAAAAGTTTATATAAGGTTCAGGAAGGTACAACATACAAATCTGGAGAGTTTTAATACCTTCCTAAATCTTTAAAAAGTTTTATTGCAAACATAAACTTTATTTTGCATTTTCTGAAGAATGTTATTTTTGTACATAATGGTTATCGGTAAGAGTGATATTTCTTAAAGTAAACAAATATCCTTATGAAATTTTTTGAGTTTGTTCTTTGTATTATAATGAATGCTTTCTGCTAAAATCTAAGGGTAATTTTTCAGTTAAGTTATTTTTTAATGTAATTTTATATGAAAAAAAAATTTTTTTTTTCAGAAATATTCTGTTTTTTATGTCGAACACCTGTATTTCATAATTTTATTGTAAACCTTGAGTTTTTTTTAATAGACAGCATAGTTAAAAGTTAAAGAATTGTATTCCTGCAAACATTTTATTCATTATTGTGAAATATATATATATATTTTTTAGAGTTGTTAGCAAAAGGGCAATTTTTTGTAATATTTTGGTACAAATTTCTCAATATTTTGAAAAATAAGGGTTTAAAAAATATCTTCTTGCTGTATTTTCATAGTTTTGTAACATACTTAATTAAAAAAACAATTAAATAATTATTTAAGATATATTTTAGAAAATTGTCTCCAAACCCAGTCAGATACCTTAAGTTTTTTAGTATCAAGTCTACCTAGCTATTGCTTTCCATATTTAGTAATTGGTGCATTTCTTAACTTGGTTGTAGAATTTTTGTCGTCGTTGATAACCGTGAATAAATTGAAGTTATTTTGAATATGGCTAATCTTCCTTCCGACTCTCCCACACTAATGGACGACGCGGGGCGTCCATTACAATGTAATATTTGCCTTAAAAAGATAGTATGCATAAATTCCAAAAACAGATTGATACTGATAAACTTCCTTCCTTTTTTTTTGGTCAAAAAGTATCTTCACTTACTAACATTTACGATTTTAAAATCTTGTAAAATTTTTTAAGGAACTTTAGTGAAGATTTTTAAGGAGAATCCAGACATTACGCACTTTCAATTTTGACCAATAAAGAATGAAATTTTTGAAATCTTGTTGAATTTTGTTTAAATTTTTAAGAACTTTTTTTCTCTTTGATTAAATATTGTACGTAATTCATTGAATGTTTTGATTCTAAATCAAAACAACGAGATTAAAATATGTGTGTGTTTTCTTTTTGTAAATTTTAAGTTTATTCTTTGTTGTTGTTGTTTTAATTAAAAAGTTATAAAATAGAGAATTTTTTTCAAAAATCCTACAAATTTGCTCATTAATGTTGAACTAAATAAATAAAAAAAAAACTTAAATGGTTCCCTCTTTTAAATATGATTCTTTTTTTTTAATTAAAAAAAATTGAAAGGAATGTGAATTTTATAAGTTAATAGTAATAATAAATTAATGTATAAAGTAGAAATAGTTTTTCAGCTTAGCTGTGATCATATAGTCTTATCGGAGCTAATAGTGATAACAAATTTACAACAGTTTCTATTAAAAAGATGATACTCTTTAAAGTACTAGAAACGAGATTTTCATAATAAAAGAAGTAAGAATGGAACTTTTCTGTCACTTGATATAATATACATTTGTAATCAAAATTAATGCATCTGTTAATAACCATTGTTAACTCTTAAAAAATCAGTAATTTTTCTTCAAGAGAATTTGGAGAAGATATTTGAAAGTTTTTTTTTTAAATGCTATACACATTGAAATTGTGAGCATTAAACCTTTAAATGACATGGCATCTATGCACGCCTTGCTCAGCAGATGCTTTAACTGCCCCTGGTGTATATACAAGCCTTTAAGAACCTATCTGCAAGACTATTTCGAAGGCTTTGTAGTACACTACAATGATCTTGACAATGTTTGTGTAAGATACACTCCTTTCAGGGAAAGATTTACATATTTATACTTCTTTTCTCCCGATACACCACATAGCTAACTACAAGCGCCTGTGTGAAAAACGTTGGCACTAGAGAACGAATCATGTAATTTTTTCTGGTCAGTTAAGAGTTAAAAAGAAAACAAAATTCAATAAAATGCGCATTTGGCTTGGAATTATCGCAATGAAATTGATTTCAGCGACAAGCCCTGCTTCAAATTGCCCCTGTGATTAACGAAGATGTCTCTTTAGATGCTCAGGACAACGGATGGTAATTCGCCTGAATGTCATTCACTTCACAGACCGAAAACCAAAAATTATGGTACGAGAGACAATAATAGAACTATTTCAGTTACTATCCGTGACATTTTTACAGTACAGTGGTATATCGACAAGATTCTTCACCCCGTAGTGTTGTCCTCCCTTTCACGAATTCCGGGGCTTACATTGCAATTTGATAATAACGAAACTCACACGTCACCTCGTTCTGCTGCTTGTCCTCGTGCTTCTCTTACTATTGTAGACAGAGCGATTGGCAAATCTCTCCAATAAAACACATTTGGGCTCTGATAAGCAGATATTAATTACTGTCTATGGATCGCGCCGATCTAATTTGTCAATTGAAATGTGCGTGGAAAGCTTCTAAGAATAAATGTCTAGCCAGATAAAGATTGCTCAGATAAAACGCATAGATAAGCCGCTTCATTATTATTATTATAGCTCTCACACACTCTTTTCTTTTTGTAACTATAGTTTCTGAATAAAAAATATATATTTAATCCCTATAAAATGGTAGTTTTTCATTTTCAACATATATTCATCTACAGTATTTCGTATTATTTTGATGAGTGGCCTTGATTGCACAAAGCGAAACATGGGGCTTCAATGTTCAAATTTTCCAGTAAGAATCTAACACAGCTGTTGAAAATTCCCTTTCCAGTAAAATGATTCTTTATTTAGAGAAATGTTAGTACATTTTTAACGTTCATTCTCAGATTACTCAGAATACAAATTATGTTTGCTTTAATATTCTTATTCGTATTTTTTTTATCTGTGTATCGAAAATACAACCAATTTTTAATAACACTCTGTTTTCTTCATCAAGAGTGCACATGGTAAATACATTTTAGTTCATACGTGAGACTTATTCGTATAACAGCATGGATATTTAGATTCTTGCACAACTGCAAATCACAGCCACGCATATCTTCAGATTTGACATCGGATGATTTTGAAAAGGCTAAAAACTACTGGATTCATGCAGTCCAACAGCAATGCTTCGCAGCTGAAATTGGCTGCCTGAAAAATGACAAGCTGTTGCCTGCAAAATCTAAGATTTCTCGTTTTAACTCATTTCTACAGGATGACATATTAAGACTAGGAAGAAGACTTCAATTTGAGAATCTAGCAACAGAAACTTAACATCCAATTTTGCTTGACCGATCTCATCCTTTCGCCAAATTGCTTATTCGTTACACCCACATACGACCTCATCACTTGAATGTGAGAATAGTTCTCTCCAAACTGCGTTCAAATTTTTGGATCTTACGAGGCCGACAAGCCATAAAAAAACACACTCCGCAATTGCTTACCTTGCAAGATTGCTCTAGCGAAGTGTGACAAGTAAATTAAAACACCCTTACCTGCTGAATGACTTACCCGTGTAAACCATTCGATACAACTGAAATAGACTTTGCGGGTCCAGTATATGTCTGAGGCACCAATTTTCCGAAGAAATCCTACATAGCGCTTTTCACATGCTCAACTATTTGGGCGCTTCATATTGAGCTTGTGACGGTTTCATCGCGCTTTCTATTATTTTTCCTCTTGGTTCTTTGGGGCCGAAAAAGGCAAATTCTTTCCAACCAAATCCAGAAGCGAAGCGTGATTATTCAAATTAGGAACCTTTTAAATAGCAGATGTTTAGCGTAAGCGAAGTGGCCTTTTGGGAAGTGATTATGCTAGTCTAAGTTTAAACGCTTAAGCTGAAGCCAGCCGATATTACAGTGTCAGCTATCTGTGAAAGAGCGTTCAAGCAAGGTGGATACCATTCCACGCGAGATAAGTAAATTACATTGAAGATTCGAGTGTGTTGTAGCTACCTAGGATATAGAGGTATGATCATTCAAGTTAATATTAGGAACTGCGTATTTACGGAGATTAGGAATAGGTGGTAAATTTAAATACAGCGATTAGGTCGCGCTTATTTGGTAATACGTATTGTGTGTTTGTCACCTCAAATCCGCTAAAATATAAATATTATCATTGTTAGTGTTTAAGTTAAGATCTTAATAAAGAGATATTAAGATTATGGCAACGCCTGGTTCTTTATTCACTCCCACACTCCTAGGTCACGAAGATAACTTAGAAGTAAGGCATCACCCACGAGCGAATGCTTTACAAGCTAGTATCGAATTTAACCACCGATAGATTTCTAATGGCGTTTCGTAGATTCGTGGGACGACGTGGACTTCCACTCACCATCTACACGGACAATGTCACAACCTTCTAAGCCGCAAACTAAGAGTTAATTACTTTATGGAATACACTGTCATCAAAAAATGCTCAACAGTTTTATTCTGAAAATGGTATTCGGTAGAAATTCATTTTACCACGAATGGCTTGGTGGGGAGGATCATGGGAAAGGTTGGTTGGAATAATTAAACAATGTTTACGAAAAACTCTGGGGTGAGCATTGTTGGACGAAGAGAACCTTTCCACCGTATTAGTAGGAGTTGAAGCCGCTATCAACAGTAGATCTTTAGCGTATGAAGGGGGAATTGGTGATACTGAAGAAGCCTTCACACCGGGTCACTTCTTAACTGGTCAAAAATTGACTAAAATTCCTTCGGTCCCAGAACCCGCAGAGAGAAGACTTACACGTATCTTTGAACTACAACAAGATTTATTAAATCAATTTTGGAAGAAATGGTCGAAGGAGTACTTATTACAATTGCTCACCTCTCACCAAGTTCGTGGTAGCCAAAACTCTTACAAAATCCGATTTGGAGACGTTGTTCTATTGCAAGAAAACGTCACCCCCCCCGACACACCTGGAAAAGAGCACGAGTGGAGGAGTTAATCCTTGGTCGAGACGAGCAAGTTCGTACTTGTGTGCTAATGGACGCACCATCACCCGACCAGTACAGTTGGTCATCCCCACGGAAGTTGACCAGGGCAGGGAGGAAGTTGCACGTTTGAAAATCCCAAAACAATGACGTCATCTTGTGGTTTTATTTATTTCTGATAATAAATATTAACTCTTATTCTGATAAAAATTATTAAATATTTTGTGAATGGCAACAGTTTTGTTTGCAAAAGAATGAATTAACGAATGGAAAGAGTGAATGGCGCAGTTGTTTCAATTTATTTACTTAATTTCTCTGTTTAATGTTTAATTACTTAAAAAATAGTGATCTGACTTCGACTTTTAAGTGTATATATTTTAAAATACTGAAAAAGTAAAACGTGATAAAAAAAGTAAGAAAATTGTAATTATGTCTAAAAATCAGTATTTTTTTAACGTGAAATTCAATCATTTCCTACACATGTCCTATTTATAAATAAATTATTGTCCACATCTTAATAACTTTCTGTAACTTTCACTTCATTCACAGTTTGAAAAAATAATTTTATTCATTATGTATCCAATAATTTTTTAAAAAAATGTGTTTTTATATTCCGAGAAAGAGAGAGAAATGTTCATCAAATATATTGTCCATATATACTTCTTTTATTTAACTTTAAAGCACATTCGAACTAAAAAAAATAATAAAGAAAGATATGGATATCTGATGACGAAGTTCTTAAAGCTTCTAAATATCAAGTTATTAAATATATACAGAATATTTCAGAACATGTTTAATACGCCTACTTTGATAAATTAATGCATTTTAAAGTCCCTCCCGAAATCATTTCTACTAAATAATTTGTTGAAATATATATATGATCGCTTTAAACGGATATTAATTAATTTCTAAAAAACACTCATATAATGCATAAATATTCAAATGAGAATCTTATTTACAAAATTGCCTGAAAATCATCTTAATATTTCAACTAAAGCAATTCAGTCCCGGGCCTCAAGAAATCTGAATTTTATCGGCTGTAATTGGATGAAATGAAACATCAGAATGCCCTAAAGACTAAAAATTATCATCGTACGATTAATTGCAAAATTGAATCTTTGATGAAAAAATATTCCTCGTGGAAAATACTTACATATGTGAATAATTTATAAGATTTCTCAAAGAGGGCTGCTTTTTTAATTCATTGAATATGAATTTTTTAACTCTATTCAAAATTGAACTTAATTGTTTTCTTGACTTTTTCGAATTAAGAAAGATTTAGATATTGAAATATTTTTTTTACTGATAATTATTTTTTAAATGCTTTCTGCTTCAAAGTTCAGTAAATTAATGATTTATTTATTGATTGTAATTTTGCTGTGCTGTCAGATCAGAATTTTCCCACAGCAATTTAATAAGACAATAGAGATCAATATATACATTTCTCAACTTTAAATCCCCACTTTTATGTAAACAGTCAAATCTATTCTATGATGATGAGTTTGGTATTCAAGCTAATATCACGTTTTCTGTAAAGAAATCTAACCACTTAATAATTACTTGTTTTTATAATTAAAACACACACACATCATATATATTTATACTATACTGTTCGAATTAATTGGGACAAATTTTAAAAAAACGACTTTTTCCTAGATCATTGCTTTTAAGGTATCCGACTACGTTCGGAACCTTGATTTTGCAAAGGCGTATAAATGAATAATATTTATGATATTTAGTGTCACTTAGATTAGAAAATGTATATAAAATGGATTTAAGAATAGTATTATACAATGAAAAATTATTTAAGTACAATATTTTGACAAAAAAATGAACATAGAATGACCCATTTTTTTAAAATGTTCTCCTTTTGTGAAAAATGATTCTATTATAATAATACTTTGTATATGTCTCAGACCTCTGTACAGAGGCTCAACTAGAATTTTTGAAATATATAACTTAGAAGTGGGTTTATCCATGTTTTATGACAACAGAGGGGAGAAATTTAAAGAAAAAAACGTCGATAATTATCTCAATGGGTTGTAATTCTGAAAATAATGTGAGCTTTTCATAGTTGAGCCTCTCTCTGTACAGAGGTCTGAGCTATATACAGGCAAAATATTAATATAATAGAAGCATTTTTCAGAAAAGGAGAATATTTTGAAAAAAGGTTTTTCTAAGTTAATTTTTTGCCGAAATATTGTATTTAAATAATTTTTTTTGTCACAATGTGTCCTCTTAAAACAATTTTATACATGTATTCTAATCTAAGTGACACTAAATATTATGAAAATTATCCATTTATGCGCTTTTCCAAAATCACGGTTCCGAACGTAATCGGATACCTTAATCATTATATACCTTAAGTAGACAGAAAAAATCTCTCTATTAGTTCATAGTATGTCTTCCTGTAGCAGAAATGGCCTCTTCAACTCGTCTTGGTATTGACTCTACTAGTGTAGCGCACATGTTCTTAACTTCATCATCATGGTACCACACTTGTATAACACTTTTTATAATTTGTTCAGTTGTCGTGCAATTTATCTTAGCTAAACGATTCTTGAGAGTATATCATAAATTCTCAATAGGATTTAGGTCTGGTGAATTACTAGGTCAATTATATGTTAAGTACTTTTATTTTCCAGTATAAAATTCTAGACCAATATCGAATTGTGACAAGAAGCCAAATCATGTTGAAATGTTTCCATGAATGGAGCAATTCTACTACGTAATATTTCTATGTATTTAACATAATTCATCAAGCATTTAAGTAGAACTAAGCTTCCAATGTCATTTGTTGTGAAAAAGCCCAAAACATCTTTTTAGAATCGTGTTTTATCTGTTGGATATGATCTGACTGCAGAGTTCCAACTTCACTTATTTTGTATCCCTGCACAAATAAATGCGTTTCATCACTGAGAGTCACCTTCTTCTAGTCGTTAATAGTCCAAGATCGGTACTTTTAGCCTATGCTAAGCGTATTTTCATTTTCTGAGTTAGGTTTACTCGGTTTTGTGTGATGCCTTACGGCTAACTTTCAGAACCCTTTTCTGTATAGTTGAGGTACAATGCCGTAATCCAATAAATTCCTTAGAAGGTTTGTGCTTGTCTTACTTTGATTAATTTTGCTATTTCTTATTAGAATTTTATCAGTTTTTAGAGATATTTTCGGTTTGAGCCCACTTTCCCTTTTCTTTTAGAGAGCGAAATCTTGCGAGTAAGAATCTTAAAATTCTTGAAACACTTGTTTTACCCACACCAACTACGGTAACTATATCTCTCACAATCATAGAAGTGTGTTCATTAATAGCGATTATTTTAGAACGCTTCCTCGGAGTAATACCCATCTCTGAATAAGCAAAAATAAGACGTGTTATTTGGAACGAAAAATTATAACCACCAGCTACCACACTGAAAAGCTCACAACTCTGGACTAGTAATGTACTAAAACACCAATCAAAATAGAAAATTATAGTGAAGTTTAATCCGTCGCATTACTAATGGGTAGATATAACCAGTTTGAGGTGGTTCAGGACATAACTGGTAATCACAAACCAACTCAGACAACAAAAAAATATTTGTCCCAATTATATATATATATATGGGGGTTCCCTTGAATTTCCTCCAAAGGGAATTTAATTTATAATAACCTTGAGCCCTCCAGGACTTTGCGGGATAATTAGTTTTATTTTACCCGCCAAACGTGTCACTAGAAACTAGTTAATTTTCAATCATTTGGAGCACACCGGGGAGTTATTAACTTTTAGGACTTCTTCCGACTTCTTGACTAACCAGCATAATTTTAGCATTTCTTTATTTGTTATTTTATGTTCAAATATTTAGGAAGATAAAACTGGTACTAACAAAGATAATCGCCCGAAAAAATTTAATGTGTGTATTTTATCCTTTATTTAAATCTGATGCGAATTATAATGATATTAATCCACGATCATTTACACAATGAGACTCAAGACCATTAAATCACACAAAGACTGAAAAATTTTAAACATTTAATTTATTAGCATTAAAATTAAACAGTTCAATTCTAACAATCAATCATGCGACATCTTAAGAAACATTCATAATAATAATCCTTCAATCCTTTGAATAAGCAGATCATATGCATTTTTATATTAAGGGAAGAACTGATATATATATATATACCATAAGAGAAGTAGCTCATGTCAATTATACAAAGCTTTTTGTAAATTAGGTCAGGCACGTTCGATGGCGAAACGATAAAAGCATCACGATCTGCTCACACTTCGCCTAGCAGAAATTCCAGGTGAAATGGAAAATTGAGGTAAAAGCAGCTTGAAGGTTTATTTCCAACAAATGTCCCCTTCTGTCACACCTGTAATTTCTAAAAAGAGCAAATTCATATAGATCATGCACATGTATAATTAAACAAAATGCGAGATCATTGACCAATGACAATACAATGATAAACATAATGATATAATTTCATAATGCAAACTTTACATGAAATTTAAATGCTGCTTAAATGTTTATACAACACAAAGTACCTGAATTCTTATATAGTACAATTCTATAACATTATTCAATGCATGAAATTTCACACACAGAATGTATATAATTAGAATTAAAATATTTTTCTATATTAAATCTAAAATTATTTTAGACATTATATTTGGTTGCTTACATTACCGCATTTTTATTTCATTATTATATTATTGCATTGATGGTTACATTTTTTAAAATAGATAGATTTAATTTGATGCATTTTTAAAAGATAGTGTTTTTCACATTTCAGAAATACACTTTCTTTAAATTTATTTAAGTAATCTTTGGTTTGTGGTTTAGTAAAGACATCCGCTAAATTACATTTACTGCGAAAATTTTTCAAATTAAAAATGTTTTAAGCTCTAACAAATCTGTAATAAAGTGTAATAAAGTAAAATCACATCTCAATATGTTTTGTGCTGGAGTTTTTAATAGAAGAATTTGAAAAAGCTATTGCTGCTTCATTATATCCTTCATTAAAGTACTTTGAAACTGGGTTGCAGGAAAAATGTACTTTCCATGATGACGTTGTGTAGTCATACTAGTTCCTTGCTCGTCTCCGTAATGTTGAGATACTCGGACTCCATTGACGAAAAAATGACACAGTATTGTTTGGCAGTTTTCCATGATACCGGTGGTCTGCCAACGAAAACTATGAATTCACCGATTGACTGTCGGTCATCCCTATTGCAAGTATAGTCAGCATCACAGTAGGGACGGATATCAAGCGATTCCGTGCGGGTGATGTCGAGCTGATGAACCTTTGCAACATATACATAAACCAAAAGCTTTAATAATCCGGTTCAATGTTGAAGACCTGGATCGTTCTGAAACTGGGAAAAAAGATTTACAGCATACGAAATATCAGGTTGCGTACAAGAAATTAAGTAAGACAAGCATCCAATAGTCTTCGATACGGTTGTGACATCTCTTGTATTTCTGTATCTGTTGATGGACTTAAAGATTTCGAGCACACTATTCCTTTGGAGATCGGCAATGATGATATTGGAGGATGAAGTTCAGAAAAAAAAAGTTTATAAATTTCTTCTATGTATCGAGTTTGACTGATAGAAATTTTTTCATTTTTTTTGAATCGCACACTAAGTAGAGTTTTACAGTTTTTCCTAAAACTTTAACATCAAATTTGCTTCCTAAGATTTCAATAGTCTTTCCATTGCCAGTAGTCCATTACCTCCTTCCACGATCTGGAGTCGGTAAAGTTCATAGCTTCCTGAAAAACTCGAGGAATCAGTGCCTGATTAGCTTCAAGTTGTGTCTCCTTTCCGGTCTTTACTTCTCATATCAGCCTGAAAAATTAAAGATTGCTGATATTTTTGACAAAATTATTTGTGATTTCTTCTCTTGATAGAAAATGAGCTTTCTGGCCAGGAAATGAGTATTATATATCTGTTGCGTTTCCGTCTTTACGTTCAATGGGTTTCCTGACACAACTTAATCCTCAATAGTCAACATCGCCATCTTCTGAATTTTCGGAAATTTCTTCTGTTTACGACTCTTCAGAATTTTGACCAGATAGATGCATTTGGATCTTGTTTAATCGGTTCAATTTCCTATTTTGAACTTGAAGATTCATCATTACAAAAATTATAATAACTTCTAAAGGGTAATGTACTTTGATCTAATATTTTGGGTTTCCGATTTTTCCTAAAATTCTGTGATCGCGTACATTTAGCAGGTGGTTCACTAAAGGAAGGGTCCATATTGATTCCGCTGCTTTTCCCATCTTCACTTCTGTTGGTATTATAAGACATTCTATCCCCAAATGAAACGTCAATGGTCTCTATGGCCTTTTTCTCAGCAGGAAGATAGATTCTATACCCTTTTGTTTTCATTGGATAACCTACCATAATTCCCTTTTTAGCACACATTTGCAGCTTTGATCGTTGCTGCTTTGAAACGCCAACGTAGACAACTGTTCAAAATGGCTTTAAATGAGACACAAATGGCTTGTAACCTCCAAAAATCTCAAAAGGGGACATATTCAATTTCTTATGAATCACTCTATTTCAGCAATATGTAAAAGCTAACAAAGCTTCTCCCCCAAATTTTTCTGGAAGGTTACTGCTTTTTAACAATACTTTTGTACCATCTTCAGCTGTATGATTATATTTTTCAGCTACTCTGTTCATTTCAGGTGAATATAGAGGTGTTAGTAAATTCAACTTTTATACCTACTTTTTCTAGTTGTTTCTTGAAGTTCAATCCTTGGAATTTACCTTCATAATCGCATCCTACTGAAATGATTTTATTCCCAGTGAATCGTTCTGTACGTGCCTGGAACGTCTGAAATGCATCAACACCTTCATCCTTACGCGTTAAAAGAAAACAAACAACTTTTTGGAGCATATCATCAATAAAGGTTATAAAATATCTGTATCCCCCCTTCCTGGGTTGTTTTTTGAAAAGGACCACAGATATTAGTATGGATCAATTGAAATGCTTTGGTGAATCTTATTTTTCCAGTCGACTTGAATGACCTTCTTTTCGTCTTTGCTAGACGGCAAGGTTCACATTCTTTGATTTGCATTCAGTTTTGGTACCCCCTAACCACATGGAACGAGTCTGAGATATACTGAGCATTGATGTGTCCTATCTTATTATGTTTTCTTCGAAATATACATTCATTGTAGTGGTCTCCAGAACATTTTCCTTTTGGACCTTTCCTCTTAAGATGTTCTTTGGATAACATCTCTAGAGTGTGTTATATAACTTAATGGTGGATATCTTTTATTGCTCTCGTCAAAGACACTAATGGCTCCATATTTTCTAACGAAAGTTCATCTACCTTTGTCTAATATCAGGCCAGAGATCAAATTATGCCTGATTTGAGAAAAGTATATCACACCCCTTAATAAAAGGTTGTAAGATACAAAACTCAGGCGTACGGTTTCTATACCTTCAGTTGGGCATATTGCAGTGCTTGCTAAAGAAATATTCGTGCTTTTAACATACTTGAGGGTTTCAATATTTCCCTTTTGCCGCAAAAGTGGGATGCTGCTGCACTTTTAATTATCCAACAATTCAGTTTCTAGTCCTTTTCACTTATGCAGGCTTCGGCTACAATCGTATTGGCATGTTGTGGACTTTCCTTCCTCGAGTTTTTGCCTTTCGACCTACAATTCATTTCTAGATCTTTCCACATTTGAGGCATTTGCCGGAACTCACTTTTTTCTTTTGCTTCTGCACTTTTTCAACTCTACTATTCATTGCAACGAGAGAGAGATCGCTGTCACGACGGCATTGTAATAATCGTTATTCTTACGTAATAAGTTCTTCTAATACTTGATCGAAGGTGAATTTTGAATCCTTCCATCTGTAGATCGCGATTTTACGATTAACTGAAAATCCATAGGTAAGTTGGATCTTACCTAGTAAGCATCTTATCAGTTGATAGATGCTTTGATAGAAAGCTTTATATTTTTCTAAAATGTTCTTGTCTCAATCAAGAAGATCATTAATTATTTTCCAAAGTCTTGCAGCAAAAATTCTAATCATTTCTTCTGCTTGAATTCTACACAAGAAAAATGTATCTGGTTGACCAATGGTCTGCTATCAGGCTGGAAATGTTTGTACTGGATATTCCCTTCTTCTTTTCCATCAGTCGTATTAGATATTAGGGTCTTAAAACTTTTGTAATATTCAAATAAATGGTTGAGAAGGTAATGATTTGACGGTTTTTGAAAGCCGCTTCTCCCCTTGTTACTGGAATCTTCTGACAATGACTGTTCTGTACCTTTTATAATGTCTCAGCTGCCACGATCCGTTAAGATTGCAGTAATATCCTCCTTTCACATATGGTAGTTATTAGGTCAATGCGAAAATACTTTCAACTTATATCGTTTCCATCGTATTGCCCCCCCTCCTACTCAGAAATCCTTTTATAATAGAAAGATTTTCTAGGTTACATATTTCTTAACTTCAAACTAATTTTAAAAAATGGTTCTGGACAATGTTTAAGCCTCTTTTTTATGAATCGCATTATAATGATACTAATTCGAGGTAATTTACACAGTGAGACTCAAAAACCATAAAATCAAAGTCTGAAAAACTTTAAACATTAAAGTTATTAACATAAATACAAATAAATTCCCAAACCAAAACATATTAATCCAACTATCTCAATCATGTGCTAACATCTTAAGAAACAATCATAATAAAATCCCTCATCTCTTGAATAAACATTTGCATATTAAGGGAAGAACTGATGCCCATAAGAGAAAAGAACTTAATACTAAGCTTTATGTAAATTAGATGCGGCACGTTCGATGACGGAATGATTAAAAAGCATCACGATCTACTTATACTTTGCCTAGCGGAATTTCCAGGTGAAATAGAAAATTGAGGTAAAAATAGGTTGTAAAAGTTTATTTCCAACAAAAACATTTTAGCTTTTATTCAATTTAAATTTCAGAGAGGGAAAAGTAAAAACACATGTTATTCACTATAAGCCAAAACAGAACTGTAGAACCATATGCTCAATAACTTTATACAGTTGTAAATTACAAAGAATGCGAAGTAAATTTTAACATATACATAATAAAAAAACAGAAAAATATTTGAGAAATTAAAAATTCAATATAAAAAAAAAAGAAACACAAAAGAAAAACACTTCATCTACATTTATTTTATCAAATTAGTATATTTTAAATTTATACTACTTTTCAAATAAAAAATGTAGAGCTCTTCAATTTGAAAAAAAATTTAATTTCCTGCATTCCAATTAAATGATACTATATAAAACTTGTAAAATTCATTTTTTCAACAGATTTTTGAGTTTGTAATAATTCTTGAAAAGCAGCTATTAAGATTCCTGTTAATATTCAGTGTCAGAAATTATCCAAAACTGATTCAGAATTTCAGTGATTCAATTGATTTCTGTAAAAGATAAAATGTAATATCACATCTGTTGACAATATTTCTGTGAAATTTGAGACAGAAAAGGCTTTAACATTGTTGGGGAAATTAATTTTTCTAAAATAATAAATACGCAAGGGGGTTACAATAAATGAGAAAACAGATGTTTTTGCATCTCATTAATGCAAGAAACATTAATTTTTTCTGAAAATCAGTTGCTTATAATTTACCTCTGTTTTAAAAATATCTACATCATTGCAGTATAATTGTAACAACTACAATACAAAATCACAGTCTTCTTCATTAAAATTAAATTTTAACTCTACCGGAGGTCAAGTTTCATTGAAAATGATTTTAGAAAATGATGATTCGCAGAAACTGTAGAACGATTTAAACGGAAATTATTTTCATTCCTAGTGCACAAATTGAAAAATATTTTTAATGATGTGTTTTGAAATAAACGAGAATTCCAGGAAGGAAAGTTTTTCAAAACATCATACAGAGTGATTCTCCTCTTAAAAGCATTTAACAATGTGTGTGTGTCTTGGGATAATTAAAATTTCTCTCATTTGCATTGAAATTACCGTAACTAAACTCTCATAAAGCTTATGGCTGATAATTTTGTAAGCAATATTTTCTGCTAAACTAAAGTTTCGCAATAGAATTTATAAAGCCATCGTTATTCAGTTCCCAGTATTAGTTCACAATCTCCCTATATATATATATATATATTGTTCAAATTTTCAATCGTTAATAAAATACATTTTAAAGCGCTCAATTGAGCTGAAATTTTCTATAGACGATTTTTTTGGATGACAATACGGTAACTTAATTATAGTTAATAAAAATTAATTGATTAAAACTAATTATTTAAAGAATTAAAGATACAGTCACGTTGGCATCAGTTTTGGTGACTTGTGTCAAAACTTTAAAAGGTTTTTTTCTCACATTTTAAAGCGCTCATTTGAGCTGAAATTTTCTATACACGATCATTTTGGGTGACAATACGCTAATAAAACTATAATTAATTAAAATTAACTGACTGAAACTAATTATTTAAAGAATAACAGATACAGTCACGTTGGCTTACTTTTTAGCGACTTGGATCAAAACTTTAAAAGATTTTTTTCCCCTCACATTTTAAAGCATTCAGTTGAACTGAAATTTAATATACACGATTGAGATTTGGTTAACAGTACGATATTTTAATGATAATTAATAAAAATTAATTGCCACTTAATATTGTGATTCTGTCATATGTATATAATGTTTATATTATAATTGTAATTATTTAATAAAAAATAACTCAAGTAAAATTTTTCTTTGTTAACCTAAGTAGGAATTGACTTAATTTTTTTTTTATATTATTTGTTTTTGTAACAAATTTCTAATCAATAATATTTGTGGTTTTGTTAAGTATATGCTGAATTTGCACAATATAACATTTTATATTATTATAATCCTGGTTAAAAAGGACATAATTCTTATCTTTTTAGAAATCAATATATTTAAAAGTTTTTATCCTGTTGAATCCCTTTTTTATATTTTGTAGCATACTACAAATCTTGAGAAAGCATATATGAATGTAATTTAATTTCAGTAAAAATAAGCTACGTATTTAACAATTTTCCATAGAACTATATTTTCCATACTAATTTTTATATCAATATGTAATATATTTACGAACTTCTTTAAAAATGTTGTTATTAAGGTTATTTAATATATACAACTTTTATATTTACTAAATAAATTTTGTAAAATACATGGAATAAAACATACTTATTAAATAAAAAAAATTATTAATGTGAGATGTTTACTTAACAATGAGTATATTCGTATTTCTTGCAGTAGGAAATTAAGTAAATTTTTATTTTTTATTATGTTGTAAATCTTACGTTTTCATTTTCAGCCTGCTGTAGTACATTTTCTGGAGTTTCTTTCTAATTTTTAACAATATACCTGGATGCAACAAATACACTCGAATAAACAAAACAATTCCAAAGTTAGCAAATATGTCTAGCAATGGAATACCTTTTAATGTGTTGTACTTGGGGATACTGTTCTGAAAGAATTTGTGAGAATTTTGTGCAAATATATAAGTGTGTACGTATTTAATGAATTATTTAATGTTTTTCTGCTGTTTTAATATTTAGATCCATTGATATACAGTTTTGTGAACAAATGCTAATTTTTTTTTGTTTAACACTAACAGTGAAAGGTTTATGGAACAAATAATTATCTATTGCTTTTAAACAATGAATTATTTAACGTAACATCAAATTATTTATTCCGTAAAGTTTTCACCGTTACCATTAATTTCGTTTTTAGTATTTAAGCTTTAATTCATTGTCTCATATAAAAGAAATATTTGGGATTAATAGTCACATCAATTCTTCCAAGTAATTATACTTTTCTCATTAATTAATTTCTGGGCTTGAAATTTTTAGCATAATTTTAAAAATTTAAATCTTTTGTATTCTTTTTAAAGTTTAATTGCATATCAATTTTTTATAAAATAAAAAAGTCCAAAAATACGTTATCAGTTTTATAAGCTTCCTATTTGCTTGAAATTATTTTTACTTATCTGTATAAAAACTCAGCTTCATTAAGAACAATTCTTACAATTTTGGGTAGATATGCAATTTCATTTTTTATTGCATGCAGTTACATTCTAATACATGAATATTTTCATGAGAAAATTGTCTTTATTGAAGAGTTTTTATAAGCCATGGCTTCAAATTTTAATTCTAAATCCGGCTCAAAGACATCCAAAATTTTTGAAATTTATCATTAAAAGAACAAAGATAAGAAATATATTGTTTACATGAAAATCATAAGAAACTTTAATAACTGCACAGTAAAATTACTAAAGTTGACCAGTCAAATAATACAAAAGTTACATTATTATATATTAAATAGTTATTTTGTAATGAATTTTTATAATCAGAGTAAGACTTTGGGTTCAACCTATCTTTATCTAGTTTATTGTTGTATAGAGGCAAAAAAAATATTTTAACTTATCCTTTTAAGACCCAACCAGCACGATCGTGCTGGTCAGACATTCGTATACGTTTTTGTTTCTGGAATAGTTGTATGCAAGAAAATCCCGAATCTAACGATTGAGAGGGTTTAGAGAAAGTATAAAGAATCACTTTTTATCCACAGACGATGGTTGTAGTCCATGTTTTACTTTCAACTGGCAAATCTAGCTTTGTTTTCAAATAAAACGAAAACACGTCTTCTTTTTATCTGTCGTAAAAAGGTAACTATCGATATATTTCTAATTGCTTCGATACACATTTTTGTATTAATGTTTAAATAATTGTAAAATAGAAAAACTATTAATTATACTCTATTAATGTTTCTTGTAGGACTCGGGATTTTGTTACCCGCACGATCGTGCGGGTTGGACGTTACTTAAGTAGCTGCAGCTATAAAGCTAAGTTCTTGCCATGTGGGTTTTCTTTTCTGTTTCAATAACGTTGATTTTTTTATTTTTCCCATTGTCATTGGGGTCCATACAGTATTAATAACCAGAAGAACTTAATATATTTAAAGATAAAAATAATTCGGGTCTTAAAGAGATATAACTTTTTTGTCCCCACCTTTTTATTTTGCTTTCCCATCCCTCTGCCCAATCTCTTATTTGTGTAAATAGTGTTAAGAATTTAAAAGCTTTGAAAAATGAATACAAATTATTTTCTTGAAAATTTACCATGCTTTAATTGTATTTTTGATATACTTTTGTGACAAACAAGATTAACAATACACATTAAAATGCTTTTGGCAAAGAAAATCCAAGTACATTTTGTTTGTTGTTTTTAATCTCTCTTTGGACCTTTTTACTTGTCAATATAATCTTGTGATTGTCGCCCAGCCAGTATGGTGGCTATGGCCCTCGGATTGTAACCGAGTGGGTTCGGGTTCGATTCCCGAGTAAGAAATGGTTGTATCTTCTTCGGGAAAGAAGTCGGTCTTTCGCCTGTAACGGATTCCCGTCTCGAAATGAAAGCAGCACACCTCTACTTGTTATATCCTGGGATCATCATCTGTAATAAATGTGTATATTCTTCTGTTGTATGCTTTCTGTTTTTCTTCACTTGTATTTCATATGCTCCCAGGATAAAAACACAGATCAACAACATATAATCTTATGATTTAAAAGCCAATTTGAAGTAATAAATATGTTATCCTTTCAATTATTTAATATTCTTATTCCAACACTCTTAGATTAAGAAAAAAGGATTCCTTTCCATAAACTGATATGTCATTTTATACTAAATTTTTAAAAAATTTGTATAATTTTCTTGATGGTTTTAGTAAACTTATTATACACGCATTTCCTATATTTGTATTTATATATATAACATTAGATTATTATAGCATAAGATATATATATTGTATATATTATATACATAAACTTTTGTTTTTGATAATATTTGTATTATCTAAAATACATAAACATTTAAATAATGATTTCACTTAATTCCCTAAGCTGTTTTGTATTTTTAAATGATATTACTTCTTTAAAAAGTTTCTTAGCTTAACTGTAAATGAAGAACTAGGGTTTTCAGCCTC
>BMAV01025520.1:118542-129390 GCA_019973955.1 Trichonephila inaurata madagascariensis
CATGTATAAAATTGTTTTAAGGACATTCTGACAAAAAAATATTTAAAAGCACTATTTTGACAAAAAATTAACTTAGAATAACCTTTTTTCCAAATGTTCTCCTTTTGTAAAAAATGCTTCTATTGTATTAATATTTTGCCTGTCTACAGCTCAGACCTCTGTACAGAGGCTCAACTATGAGTTTTGAAAAATTCAAATTATTTTCAGAGTTAGAACCATTTGAAATAATTATCGGCGTATTTTCTTAAAATTTCTCCCTTCTGTTTTCGTAAAACATGGATAAACCGACTTCCAAGTTATGCATTTCAAAAATTCTAGTTGAGCCTCTGTACAGAGGCTTGAGCTATATACAGGCAAAATATTATTATAATAGAAGCATTTTTTACAAAAGGAGAACATTTGGAAAAAAGGTTATTCTAAGTTAATTTTTTGTCAAAATATTGTACTTAAATAAGTGGTTTTTGTCATAATGTCCTTAAAACCATTTTATACATGTATTCTAATATAAGTGACACTAAATATCATAAATATTATCCATTTATACGCTTTTTCAAAATCACGGTTCCGAACGTAGTCGGATACCTTAACCAATTTTTTAAATTATGTTTTCAGTTTTATTATGTAATTTCAACTATGCTAAAGTATCCTTCCTAAATAGTCCAATCCTAATCCCAGGGATTCGGATAATGTAATCCTGAAATCTCGGGATTGCAGACCCTATCAAGACCTGTTAAAAACCCATTTTTTTTTCACCCCGAACTTACGCGATAGGTGGGACTGAGCTATAACCGCCTAAGTCGAATTCGCTTAAGTCGTGGCTATAACGTTGCATATAAATACATATAAATTATTTTTAGCTGGGCTGGAAACGAAAGGAAATAATAATTTAGAAAAACAAAGTGTTTAACAAAATCTAAGATAACACAAATACAAAGTCAACAATCGAAGTTTTTTTATGTAGAAGATTTCAAAAAATATAACTCTTGGTTAGCATAAGTCGGGGTAGCTGAGTCGAGATGTTACTGTACTGAAGGCATGGTGGTAATTCAAAAGTAATTTTTTAATATATTTATTTCAAGTCGCGTTATTGCGAAGATTTTTTTCATTTCATTTTACTTTTTTTAAAGAATAAACTTTACGTTATAAAACATTTTATGAAATTAAAAATATTAAATAAAAGCTTTAGCTAAAATTATCTGTTAAAAGCACATCTTTCTCGAAGGAATCATCTTCGATTTCATTTCATTTCTTAAATTATTCAGAGAGAAGAAACTTGAGAGGGGAGCCAATTTTTTACTTTTACATATTTCCTCCAATTATGTTATAGTTGAAGATAACAGTCATCTCTTTACTTTGTAATGCAATTCAGCCACTCACAAGTCAAATAAATTAAGTCCCTATTTCAAATTTTTTAAAAAAACATTTAGCAATATAGCACTTGATATATTCCTAACGTTCCAAATTCCCACTAACTTTTCCTAATAACACGAATCAAGACACGAATCAAAGTCAAAGTTTCATTGATAATCAAAAAAAAAAAAAAATTATTCATTTCAGAAGCTATTATAATTATTTCTGTAGTCTTACGAAATTCCAGTTGCTGATAATTATTTTAACTTCAGTGGCAATTGCTTTTAAAAGTTTTGCCATCAACAGAAAAGCAACAGTTATGCTCTTACCAATAAATTGGCTGAAAATGCCCTTGATAGATTGAAATCTCTCACATGCAATTCAAATACGACTTCAACGAAAGTTAAATGCCAGCAACATTAGAAAATCTTTAACAACTCGCTACTCAGTCTGAAAAATGTTAATCTAAATCTTTGTAGCATCCTAATTAGAACTATGAAAAGAGAAACCATGAAAGATATGCCTGAACTGCCTAAATTCATTTTTTCGAAAAATATTTATGAAAAAATTGACATGATGGAATTCTAAAAACAGCTGATAAAGAATACATATGAATAATCAATTTGACCTACTAGTAATAACAAGATATTGTCACATTAACAGAACAATTATACTCAGTTTTGAAGAAAAATTAGTTGAAAAACATACTCTAAAGAAATATCTCTACAATAAAGAAATAATCTGAGCAGCTTCATATTACCCCTTTTAAGGTTTCCAAATCTCTCTCTCTCTCAGTTGCGAGTAATTCCCACTCAAATCGTAACAATAATAATTTTTATCTCAAAGATATGTTTTCATATATATTTTATGTGTTGTCAAATAAAAGTTACATTTGTAATATTTCATTCTACATCTAAATAAATGAATACTTTGAAAGAAATTTTTTTTTAAAAATTATTTATTTTTGTTTTGCATTTTTTTTTTTTTTTTTTTTTTTACCCACTTAAATTTTGTGGAGTACATCGATTTGGCAAATGAACAGTTCAATTCATAGTTACAACTAGCGTCGTGCTGCCATCTAGTGATAATATGTTAATTTACAAGTGTTGTATTAGGAATTGTATCAATTGTTGAAAAAAATTGTCAAGAATGATATAAATTCAATGAATTTTTATCATTACTCAGGTTGAAACCAAAGGTAAGTAAAAAGGAATTTCTTTTCTAAATCTTAATTTAAAATTTGAAATCATTTTTTGATAATACATATTTATTTATTTTTTTATATAAAACCAAATTTTCTTCAATCATAACTTATTTAGTTTAATTATAAGAACAAAAAACATTGTCTTGTTTAATTATTTTGTTATTTCTGTGATTCAAGTATTATAAAGCTTTAAAAAATCATGAGTAATTTTTTTACATAGCATTGTTACGGCGTTACTTTCCGCTATTAAATTCTTGCTCATTAAAAAGCTGAAAAATTGCCTACTATACAAGCTATGTATACAGTCAAATAATCTCAAATACAGTAATTAAAAAATTTCTATTCATTTAAAATTTTATTTATTTATTTATTGTAAGAAATGAAAAACATAGCAAATTATGAAACACATTTTAATTTAGAATATTTCACCTTCAAGCTTAGAATTGATTTTTATCTCTATTTTTGTCTTGTGCATGATCTATGATAAAATTTGAAATTCTAATAGAAAGATAAGACTTCATGTCATTTTAATACATATTTAGACGTCATATGTATTAAAATTTTAATAAAAACTTTTGATTCAACTACTATTTAGAGAATTAAAGGTAAACACTTACCCGATTTCTAAAAGTGTGTTAACAATATTAGCTGATTTATTTCCCTTAGAAGTAAATACTTATGAGTTATAACTATACGTAGCATATTTTGAAGCATAAATGTCATATATTTTTATCTTAAGAGTTTAAATTAATATCTAGAGACCTAGAACAAAATGTAGAATAATTGATGGAATTTTAGGAATAATATAAAAATGCGAATCTGCATCTGCTGAATTGTTATATGTTACATTAAACTTTCGTAATTAGTATTTAATTATTTAACATAAATTGAGAACTAAAATTCCATGAACTTGTAGGATTTCAAAACATGGAAAACGAATTCAAAGCAATAACTAAAGCAGACATTTTGACATTTTTTCATAAGTTAAAAAATTTTGTTTACAGATTAAATATATTGTGTTATACAAGTGAAGACATTAATAATATACTAAACTTTCTTTTCAACTGAATTGTGTTCTTAGTAAATAGCCTAATGTTTTCAGACTTTAACAGTTTTTCAATGTGTGTTTTTAACAACATTACTTCAAATTGATAAATATAATAAAAAGGTAAAAAGAAAAATCCGAATCAGAAAGTTAAATGGTTTCTTAAAATATAACGAAGTTATACATAGATTAAATTACATATTTTAAAATGCCAGTTGGGTGGCATTGTTGGTTTGTAACTGGCCTTCTGCACCAGTTGCGAGTTCGACCCTGGACCAAGTCGGTGGATTTTCATGATGTAGAAAGTCGACAGCGGCCGTGTCGTATGATTATACAGCATATAAAAGATCCTTAGAGTGTCTGATTGGTTTGGGTATTCTCCGCAAAATTAAATCCTAGTACAGGTTCACATCGTCAGAGCTCTGGTGCCTAACTCTGAGGAAGAAACTGGGCGTCAAAATTACCTGCAGCTATTGGTATCCACCTACATGGAGCGTCACTAAAAAGAGATATCAGCTCCTGGGAGGAATGTACTACGCCTGCAATGGTAAAACACCATTCCGCAGCCCTTTAGAAATAATAAAAAAATATATATATTTTAAGATGAAAAGATAAAAAAAGTACACAAAAAAAAAATCTTTCATCTAAGAAAAATGAATTGTTAAGAAAATTATTATGAATTATATTAAAAATAAGTTATGCTACATTTTTGTTCTTATACTTTTTCTACGGTACTAAAATTTCATTATATTCAACATCTACAATATATAGTTTTAACAACATTTCATTGCATAAAAAAAAACATTGAGGGGCTAAATCCATTTATGTAAAAGTAATATATAAATTTTGCATTCTATAGTCATCTTCTTAAAAATCTGATTAATTTTTCCACTGAATAGATCCAATTTTTTTCAAAGTAAATATTATCCTAAACTTCGAAGTTACATTTGTAAATTTTTAAGAAATGAGTAGTTGTAAAAGCTATTTCTAAAAAAAAAAATTATTATTCGTTAAAAATGAATGAATAAGCATTTTTTTTTAAAAAAAATGAGCGTGTATTTTTTCTAGTAATACAAAATTCAAAGATCTGTTTCCATCCAATTAGTGACCACGGCAGCCTAGGGGTCATGGTCACAAAGGCATGGATGACCCACTTTGTAGAGCACATTTAATCTGTCTTGGATCAAAGTGCTTGAATTGGAGTGGTGTGGAAGTTAGAAGAGTGGTGTGCCAGCTCATTTATGGTTCTGTCACTTGAACATGAGTCAAAATTACGAGATCCGTAGCCAAATAGTCCTTTGTTGCTTTCTTGTTCGACGTTAAGAAACACTTTTTCAGTCATTCATTCCATTAAAATCATAAGAATTGTTAGTCCTAGATATTCATTTTTCAAAAGAATTGGTCTTTGCCAGAAAGTGTAAACATTTCTCAAGATCAATATAACTGAAACTTATTGTGTGAACATTAATGCACACATATTATACGTCTGATTCTTAAAAAGGGTGAAACAGTTACACAAAAAAATTCATTTTGGAAATAAACTTCGTAAAAGTGCTTGGATTAAAGAACAAAATATTTCGATTCTCCATTTGTTTTGTTTTTAAAATAAAAAAAAAACCCTTATTAAGGCATTTAAATGAAATTTAAGAATTTGCATAAAGTTTTATGTACTAAAATGCAGCAGAAATAAACTGACATTTCCAAAAAAATAAACGAAAAAAATTCATTATAAAAAAAATCTAATAAAAAAAAGTGACCACACCAGAGACGTTTTTTCAGGAAAGTAATTTGGGTTAAATTAAGAGAAAATGAAGGAATACTGTATATAGTTTTTGTGCAATTACTTTGTTTTACTGAAACTTCTTAATTGAAATATACATTTTTTGTAAAACATTAAAAAAACACGAAAAAAAAAAAAATGAGATCATTAATCTTACGTGTCATGCTAAGCAAGAATTAGATGAGCGTAACAATGTTTTCAATGTTTTTATTCTAAACAATGCAATAATTGAAACTTTTTATTAAATAACTCTAATTTTCTTATCATATTTGAAACGTAATTGAAAATGAAAAACTTGTTTTTTTATTTTAAAGATAGCTGTCACGTTAGTGTTAGTTGTACTATAGTGAAAATAATAGACGTATTTATTAAAAAAAATGTTAATTCGTTTTGGAGTTTTCATTTAGAATTTTACTCAAAATAAACATTTCTTATTTTACAAGAGAAAGAAAAATTAATTGGTCGTATTTATTGCGTATGAATCCTCAAAGTTAAATGGTCAGTTAATCATAAAGTTTAACTTTTTGCACGTGTTTTTCTATCCGAAAAACATACTGGCAATGATAAAACATGTAAAAATGTATGTATTTAATTGTATTTTATTCTGAGAAAAAATTAATAATTTTTATTTCAGTCACGATAAGCATAACTTAAATTCCTTGAACTTATTGAACTATTTAAATACAAACGATTAAAATTAAAGTTTATTTTAAATTATTTTAAGTTATCTTCTAAAATATATGCTGCAGTTAAGAATCCGGCATTCATTAAAGTTTAAACACAGTCTTTCAAAGTACGAGGAGAAGTCAAAATTTAAGGGACATTTGAGAAAAGATGCATTTTTTCCAATGATAAAAAACTGAAATATACTATTGTTGAGTCTGACTTGCCCTTTTTATAATGAAACAGAGCCACTTACTTGAAGAATGTGAGAGTTCGTTACTTAAATAAATTTAATATAAAACATTAGAATATGATTCAAAAAGTGAATAAAAGGAATGTACAGAATGGATTACATCTGTCGAATCAATCGTCAACTTAAGTTTTTGCCACCAACGTTCAGCTAAATATGAGTTCGATGACAATTAATCCTTAAAATACTCCGGTCCCAGCTGTGAGCATTGAAAGAGGTGAGATTTTATTAATCTATCGAATAACTTCCCTCTTTTTCGTAGATTTAGAAACCGCTCTAGTTTTATTGTCTAGACCTGCAAAAGTCTTAGAGATGCGTCCAATGTTCCATTGTAAAGGAGTAGATCTAGGATCATGTAGAAGCACCATATCACGCACCTGAAGATCTGGTGTAGATGATGTCCACTTTGGGTGAGTTTGCAACTGGTGCAGAGGCATTCTTTGGACCATCTGTGCCAGAAATGTTGACGAAGTACCTGAGTGAGACTCCATAATTTTGAATAGGACATCTTATATGGTCAGTAGAAATGTGCTCTGGAATTCCTGTAATTTGAGATCCAATAAGAAAGTGCCCAGGTGTGAAATCTTGAAAATCTGACGGATCAGATAAAAGTGTGGTGATTGAACGAGAATTTATACAAGATTCTATCTGGTATAACCCTGTGGACATTTCTTCAAAACTGAAATTTCTTCAATAAACTCGATAGTTTGTATTAAATGTATGACGGTATAAATTGCTTCACCTCATTCGAAAGAAGTTGAATTCCCATATTTTCTTGACGATCAAAGGCGAAGGTTGTGAATGAATTGCAATATGTATGCTACAACTCTGACTAATTTGCTGAATGAAGAAAATTTATAATTAAAACCTAGAATAACCTGAATTTGATTAGAATGACTCACTAATTTTTGTGAATATTCAGATATTTCTGGATTTTATGGACACTTTTTGGTTTGAAGGAATAATTATTTCTGATTCATGGACCGATCATGATGGTCCATGTCACCACAATGAATGTTTGACAATTTTCAATGGCATTTTTCTTCGAGAAGTAGTCTGCAGGATTTTCTTTACTGTGGCAACATGATGCCAAGCATCAACTTTTGTATGACTTTGAATTAGAGATATTCTGTTGGCTATGAAAGGTTTTTATTTTTGGGCTTTTGAGTTGATCCAATTTAAAGCTATTTGAGAGTCTGTCCAAAAAACAATACATCGATTTGAATATTAAGATTGTTCACCACATTTTTGTAGAGTTGACTTAAAAGAACTGCTGCACACAGCTCTAAACGCGGATGTGTTAAGGCTTTTAAAGGAGCAACATTGGTGTCTTAGCTGGAAGAAGAGTAATTTATACTTGGTGATTGCAAAGCTCTGAACACAGGTATAAAACTGCAGCATAGGCCTTTTGTGAAGAATCACAGAATTCTTGAATTTGAGTTACATTAACTAGAGAAAAATTTTATATCCAGCAGATATCTAGAGATATAGAAAAATTTTTCCGTTCTTTCAGAGTTGAATCTGGTAGAAGCTCATCCCATGTTAATTTATCTAACCAGTTAGAGTTGTACTTTGTTTTCGATGATGCGGCATATATAAAACATTTAGAATCTGGTTTATAAATATCTTCCTCAGGCACTAGCTCCATATGATTTAGGGATAGATATTCTCCCTTAAATTCTTTGTATTGACTATTCTGGTCAAGATAAATTTTTTTTCAAGGCAAGAAATCTTCTAACAGCTTGAATTCGTGAATTTCGACAACACGGGTCGTTTAAAAAAGGTAGCCTAGTAAGATATCTCCCTGATTCTTCTCTCTTCAATATTTTGTTATAAAATTGTTCACATTAATTTTCCTCATTACTATATTGAAGGACTGATTCCAACTTCTAAAACCTTTGAATTGATTTATCTAATTCTAAACTAGAATGATGATCTGATGTATTATGTTTCACATTAGAATGAGGATTGGATGACACTTTACCAGATAGTATCCAACCTAATTTTGACTACTTTGCAACTGGAGTATTTGGTTTTTCTATTTTCTTTTTTCCAAGAATTATAAATACATCAGTCCAAATTACATCAATCCAAAGTTTAATGTCTACACAGGACTTGAAATATGAAAATCCGGATCAGCTAATTGTAAATATTCAATATGAGACCATTTATGAATGGGGGAATGTAAAAATTTGGTAACTTACTCGCGTAAGTTCTCTTACCACAAATGCTTTTGCAATAAATGTTTCAGAAGTTACGCGTGGAGTAAATTCTAAATTTACCAAAGAGTTGACATGGCTAGCAATTTTATTTCCTGTTCCTATAACAATATGATTTGTATCGAATGTCTTAAGTCCAAGAGAGAGATAGTTGCAACATTTCTCGGTTATAAAGGATATTTGAGAGAACCATTCCCCAATTATACCCTGCACTCTTACCACATCTTCCTTCAGAATTCATTACTCTCACTATTGCTCTAGAGAGACGAAAGTGACAGGAATCACACACATTTATTCCAAGTAGAGAAAGGTTTTGAGTAGAATCATTAGACTGTCAAAAGTAGAAACAGCGGAAGTAAGTGTAGTATTATTAAACTGTGTAGAATATTCGCTATCCTGTGAGAATATTTTGATTTTGGATGATTATAATATGCAATAATGTATGTGTGTGGTGTTTTTGGAACAATCTTTCAATTCAAGGAAATTTTACAATTTGTAGTATCATGATTAGGCCCGAGGAAATTAAAACACGATTTGTTTTTCTTGACAATGTCCCACCTATCTTTTACGTTCATATTCTTGAACTCATTGAAACAATACTCCTCCTACCACCGAATCCCTTACCCCCCCCCCTTTTATGCATCGGGGGACATCGGGGCCCCCCAAGGTTTTGAACATTCTTCCTCGAAAAATTGTGTTTTAATAATCTTGATCAAAATACAACTTTTTCCTGAGTTTCTTCATTGGGGACAATTTAGTAATCTAGTCTAGTATGACACATCTTTCAATCTTTCCGTTCAGAGTCTGTAAAAGAAAGAAATCTCAACGTTACATGAGATACTCCGCGGACCACCTAGACAGGTGCTGCGAATCCCCAGCGGTCCACGAACCACAAATTAAGAACCACTGCCCTAGCATGTTTTACTAAAAAGGTTATAAATTTGTGATATAAGAGAATTTTTTCACCTTCCAAGGTCAGTTTCCCATTCTTTTCTCAGATTATCATCTAATCTTTTCTTGTAGAAAGTGAATTATAATAATCTTGGATAACTTTTACACTATGAATTCTAAAGTACTATTAAGATTACGAATTGATTTATTACATATATCGAGTGTATCATGTAGAGCACTTGATGTCATCACTTTTATTGGCTCGATGCCACAAAGTTTGGAAAGCAATGTGTGTGTGTGAATGAGACAGTTCGCTTTTATTACCATAACGGTTTTTCAAGGTCTCTCATGCTTCTGAATCAACAATCGGGAAACTTTTTATTAATCGAACTTCATCGTCTGAATCAGATACTTGCAAGCATTGTAATTTTTGAAAATAAGTCAAATCGGAATTTTCCTCGACGATAGAGCCAAAAATTTGTTTAAAACTCAGCCAATTATTTATATTACCATTAAAAACTGGAAGATCAAATTTGGACATCTTAATATTTCATTTTGAATGTGAACTATATCTTCAGGTTTTGAACTAAGATGCTGAAATTGAATGGGTGTTTTGCTTTTTTTAAAAAATGTTTTAACATCGAATTTAACATTAAATATTAACTCTGGATATTCTTGATGGATTCAATTTCGTTTTACAATTCGTCTTAAGTCTCCGATAGAATTTTCTATTTCAAAGTTAAGTTTTTGAGTTTCGCATTCTTTTTCAATCAAAAGTAACTTATTTTTATTTAATTGTTCTGCATCAGGGTCTTGTTGAATCAATTTTGTTGAATTTGCTCTAAGAACTATTTGTTCCTTTTTTAATTTATCGGAATTCGTAGCCGTATTAGTTTAACTGGATATTTAAACACTTCAGAATATAGCATTGTATATACACTGCTGGTCACCATAAATGCAACACCCTGAAGGAAGCATGCAAATAGCATGAAATTTACAACATGCATTAGCGGAGGTGAGATATGTAAATGAATATAGAATTTCAGTGCAGACACACATCACGCGCGCCTGTGGCGCCACCTCAAAACGCTATTTAAGACTTAGAGATTTCGACGATTTCAAGTTCGGCAATTGTGTTTTTCTTGTGGTTTTTTCAAAAAAACGATCAGTTATGTCGCAGAAAACAGCGATCAGCTTTTGATCAAGTATCCGAGTTCGACAGAGGAAGTATAGTGGCCTACCGAGATTGTGGATTATCTTTCAGGAAAATCGGTAGTCGTGTTGGACGAAACCAAACAACTGTAATGCGGATATGCGGCCGATGGATGCAGGAGGGTATGACGGACCGACGTGGTCAATCGTATCAACCTCAGTGCACCACTTCACGTGAGGACAGGCAAATTGTGCGCATGGCAGTGACAGATCACTCAGTCACATCACGAACCA
>BMAV01025520.1:134390-149218 GCA_019973955.1 Trichonephila inaurata madagascariensis
GAAACGAATTAAAAATGCAGAATATAAAATGCGACTGCAGTTAATCTCTAAAGGGCTACACTTCAAGAGTTTATGCAAATTACGAGGTCTTTCGCCAAAAGTCCTCGTGTAGCTGAACAGTGCGACGTTAATATTCACTCACTCACTCGAGAGTTTATGTTAAAAACAAGTAATATAAAAAAAATTTAAGTCTAATTCCTACTTAGATGAACAAAGAAAAATTTTATTTTAGCTACTTTTTATTAAACAGTTACAATTAATATATAAATATGTATATACATATGACAGAATCACAATATTAAGTGGTTATTCATTTTTATTAATTATCATTAAAGCATCGTATGTCATCCAAAACAATCGTGTATATAAAGTTTCAGTTTAACTGAATGCTTTAAAACGTGAGAAAAAAACCTTTTCGAGTTTTGACACAAGTCGCCAAAAGGGTCGCTAAGTCGCCAACGTGGCTGTATTTGTAATTCTTTAAATAATTAGTTTTAATCAATTAATTTTTATTAATTATAATTAAATGTATTGTCACCCAAAATAATCATGTATATAAAATTTCAGCTCAATTGAGTTTTTTAAAATGTATTTTATTAAGGATTGAAAATTCCACCAAGATAAATAAATAAATATATATAGAGAGAGATTGTGAGCTAATAGTAGGAATTGAAAAAAAGGAAAGCGCATCTCACTTACTATATATGATGTATGAGTAGATAACACCTGGACCACACAAATTAATATTATCATTGAGTAAATCATGTTAACATAAACGTTTTAATAACAAATGCAATATTTTTCTCTTATTGGCTACATTAAGTGCTCATAAAATTTTAATTTACTTTAAGTATTATTGTAAGATGTATTCTAAGAGTGTGAAACGTGGTTCTCCAAAAATATCTTAAATTCTAAGGGTTCCATGACTTAAAAAGTTTAAAGACCACTTCTTTAGAGGGAGCCATTAATATTCGCAGTTTAAATTCTGTATGTATGAATGTTACTTGTACATCCTTACTTTAAGATCATATTACAATTTCCACAAAAAATTGATTCTTCACCTGATAATGAAAACATATAATAACGTTCATTTAGAACAAGGTAAAATATTTTTTTAATAAAATATAACATTTAAACAAATTAGAAGTTTTTCATTAAGAAATATTCAATGCCGAAGTTGATTTATACATTAGTTTAATTCTAAAATGTTTCCTGACTTTCCTATTCACTGTTAGATTTCAAAAAGAATCGAAAGCCTTCTTATATTAAATGACCCTGAGTTTCGAGTTACACAGTATTTCGCAGAGCTATTGGCCCTTCCTTACGAATTCCAAAAATAAAGCATGCACATCGTCTATCCTTGTGACTATCTATTTTAAAAAAAATATATATCTTATGTTATGACTCTTACGCTATTAGAATGAACAAAAATTAGTACTTTTCCGTTTTCTCGGCACAAATCACCACCAAGTTGGCGTTATTGGAGACAAAGCACAATATACACATAGAAAATATTGATAAATATTAGTTCTCATTGGTTTTTCATCCATTTCTGATGTATTAGAAGAAACCGTTATTGATAAGAAAAGACCACGACTTGGTTTAAAAATGTGGTTGTAAAAGGTTACCAGTGGTAATACTCCGTTTGGCGTCGATTATCTCATTTTTGACAACTTAACCGCCTGCGCCGGCGAAACCGAAAAGTACCCATAAATTCTTTTATTTTAGTTTGACTGGAATTGAGAGATTTTGAAATTGTGTGCTACAAATCGAAGTACTGTATAGCTTTAAAAGTTTTCCGTATTTTTAAATGTGTGTAATTGAAGGTTATAGCATGAAAAGAGCTGTAAAATTTTAAACAAATTGGTATTCTCTCAGAACATAAGTCAAAAGCAAAACATAAACTAAAGAAATTGGGCTTTTGTGCTGCCATCTATTGGCATTTTATAAAGTGACTTCTATTTGTCTGGTTTGTGTGTATGTGCATATTATATTGAATAATGTGTGCAATTTCGTTGTAACCTTAGAATTTTAGTCGTTGCAAATTTTGTTGTTTTAAATCATTTTAAACTTAAATAGTTTACGTGTTATGTCTTTGAAATAATTGAATCTTGAGGAATGTCATGTTGTTCTCATAATCACAGTACACAATATTTGATGATTTAAGATGCACTTAAAAAAAAATTGTGCCAATGGTTTATATGAGTCATGGAATTCTAAAAATTATACTCTTGTTTTCTTAATATTTAGTATTTTGCTTATTGAAGATAGAAGCCAATATATGTACGGAAGAAAATCCGTCAGAGAGAAATTTCGAAGTGCACTAAAACATATGAAAAAATCTAAATCCCTTTAATATTAACATTAACATGCTTTGTTTTCTTAAAATATTTCAATGTCAAAAAATAAAGCAATTAATGGTTGGTTTTGTTGCAAATTCGGGGGAGAAAATAGTTAATTAACTTTGTTTTGTTAATATTTCCTTGTTAATCAATCAACATGTGAACTTAAATTTTTATCAGCTGTACATTTAGGGACTCTGCAAAAAAAATAAATCATGGATACAAATGTTGAGTCATGATTAATCCAATAACTTAAGTCCAGGGGCGTAACGTACACTCCGGTAAACCCCCGCATTGCGGAGAGGGGACCAGGATTCTAGGGGGCTCAACGCTTTACTGACGTGAAGTACGTATTTAACCGACTTATAAAATATTACAGGCAAAAAGCTGCCTTTGTGTATGGATCCCCTAATATTCTCCATTACGCCACTGCTAAAGTCACTAGTTCCAGTTCTGATTACTTCAAAGATTTACTGTGATTAACAATGGGAATCGTCAAAAATTTTATTAAGCTAAATTTTAAAGACTTCAAGTGTTGTGGAAGTCAGAAGAATGATGTACCGTTTTCATCAGCTCAAGCAGTATCTTGTCCCCTTGAACATGATTCAATAATACGAGGTTCATTCCTAGATTCATATATATATAGTATTATTAATTCATATAAATCAAATTAATACAATTATTTTTTTAAAATTAATTTTAATTTTTGACCTTACCCCCATGACTAAAATATTTTGATACATTCATTTATATTCCATATAAGCTCATTTAAAAATTTGACAATATAATGCATGCAGTTACAAATGAAACTTTTCAAAATGTATATCTCTTTAAATAACGTAAGATATAAATACCTTAAGGTTTTCAAATATTAAAATCCCCAAAGCGATATAGATTTGAGTTATGGCTCTGCTTTTGAAATTATTATTCTGATTTTTACTTTAATAGTAGTTTCATGTAGATACATAAAAAAATATCAAAACTTATATGTGTTTACAGTTAAATAATGTGTGTTATACTTCAGGATAGGTATAGTTTTTGAGTTGAGGTTATCTCAATGAAAAATATTTTATAAAAAGGGAATTTATATTTATTCTCTATTAGGCTATACTTTATTTTCACTTTTAGAAATTAACTTCTAGAATCCTTCAGCCTACTAGTTTGACATTTCTGCATTTTCTCTCTCTTTTTTTCTCTTTTAATTAAAGTTTTTTTTCTTTGCTTTTTTTTTATTACTCGCTTTCTTTTTCTCTAACAGCAAGTTATAAATGAAAGTAGTGCAGGAAAGTTTATCTTAAATGATTATCTGGTTAGTTGAAGTGGAATAAAAATTTTCAGTTTCGTTTAAATATTTTTCTTCGTTTATTCGATTTTTTTCCCCGAGGTATGCTGCATAAATCTTCTGCATAAATTATCTCAATTTTTTAATTCCAGAAATAGACAAATTTTTCTTTACATTATTAAGCTAATTATGTTTTTATTCATAAAGAAAACGTAAAAAATTCAAAATTAAATTACAGGAAGAAAATAAACAAATAAATAGAATAGAATAATATGATTAAAAAGGAAAATAAAAAATGAACTGCATACATGTATTATATTCATATGAACATCAAATATTCATATTAACGTACATTTTGTTGGCGGTAGATGGCAGCACTACTTCAAAAAAGCTTGTCATTATTGGTATTGGAATAAATATACGTAAACAATTCTTTCATGGAAATGCAACACATTGAAAGTACATTTAAAACAAACTGGTAATGTTATCGAAGTGAATAAGCTGAAATAAAATTTTCAGTTTTAAAAAGTTTGGCTGTTTTGAGAAAAATTTTAAAAATCAAAGAATTGAGGGATAGAATTTATGTTTTAAATTGGATATACAACACACTGAAGTAATTGCTCAATTAGGAATCACTAAAGAGTTATATAGCAAAATAAATAATATTTTACAAATGCACTGGCATAAAATATCGTAATAGAAATATTAAATGCGTAAAGCTTTTTTAAAACTAATTAAAAACAAACCAAAATCACATTCATACACCGGATACTATCTTGTACTGTAGATGACAGCGGAAACAAATTTCTGTCAGAATATCAGGCCTGGAACAAAATCAAGGACAAAGTAGTACAGTTGTTATGTTTTCGGACTCGTAGTCGGCGTGTTATGAGGTCGAGTCCTTGTGCCACAGAAGATCCGCCGAGTTCAGAAGTTGATGCACGTTAACTGTCGAGGCTCAAAGTCCTCACGTTGATGTCGTGAGGAAATTAGGAGAAGCGTCAACCCGGAGGAGGAGTCCCGTCGCCAATAGCTTACTTGTTACTTTGTACGCTAATTTTTTCTCATTTACTTGGTACAAAATTATAAGACTATTTTTATATAACATTATTATAAAAGTTGGAGAGTAGAATATATATAATGGGACGAAGTATATATAGAAACTACTTAAAGTGCCAGTTTAGATGTTAAACATAGTTTAAAGTGTGAGGCAAATAGGTTTCGTAGCAGATTGAATTTACTGAAAAAAGGTATATAATAAAATAGAACTATTTTTAATTTTAATTATTTATTCTTAGGAAAATGTGAAGGAAAAATGTTTGTAGATAAAAGGATTTTTCCCTTGGGCAATTGTTGAAAGGTTATTTTTGTTAATAAATCCAAAAATGCCAGTGTTTTGCTTCACTCTTATTTCGATCATTTTTTATATTCATTATTTTAATTCTTACTTAAGTGCTTTATAATGAAGTAGGAGTTAATATCTATATTCAAACACATATTAAATAATTAACATTAAAAATTTTTTTTCCTAAGAAAATTTAAATTGAAGAGCATATTTTGAATATTTTATTTTAATTGCAAATTTAAAAAAAGAAAAAAAAAGAGAAATGAGCATACTTTTTTTACAAATTTATGCAGAAACTTAAATGCAAGAAGCTATTGGATGCATGCAATTTGCTAAGCATTTCCTAAGTGTACAATAATATTCATAGTTAGAAAAGATAAGACATATCAAGAGATTTCAGTCAGTAATTATCATCAAAATATTTTCCAACGAAATCCTAAGATCAATAATACTTACCAAACATGTTTACAAAATTTCAAGCATGAGGTTCTAATAGTTCAAAAAAGGAAATATATTTATCTTAACCCATCTCAACCCCCTTAGAGATCAGTTTCCCCCAAACCCTTTCTTAGAGGAACTTTGATCCACATGAAAGGAATATGCCCAAAAAATTTCAAGTCTGTTTAAAAGTGGGAATATTTATGTATAACATCCCTTAAACCTCGGAATGACCCTCGGGGGTCTATTTTCACAAAATCTTAGCGGATCTCTATTCCGTAAAAGAAACTTGCACACCAAATATCACGTCTGTAGGTCGAAAACAAGAAATTTTTGTCTTTCACTCCCTCAACCCCATTTGGGGGTCAACTTTTGCAAAATCTTTCTTTACGGATCTCTACCCTTATGAAATGAATGCGCCTACAAAATTTCTAGTCTGTAGCTCTAATAGTTCCGGAGATATTATAATGAGTATGTGAGTGAGGAAGACGTTTCTCTCCTTCATATATGCATATAGATTGACACAATATAGGCAGTTTTTATTTCTAATCGAACTTATACAAGTATTGTTTTCTCTACAAATAGAAAGATTTTAAAACATCTTCAAATATGTTTAGTTTCGTTTTTGTAATATTATTACCTGCAAAACTGAGAATCAATTCACAGATTACTTCTTATTTCGTTACGGAAAATACGTTTTTTTTTTTCATGTTTTTCTTTGCTATGCTATGTATAACAAGTTTTAACCGAGTACTATTTATAATAATTACGAGTAAAAAGGCATTGAAGAGTAACCCGTAATTTGATTTTGTTTTCATTCGGAATTCCTCTGCTTTATGAAAAGTAAGATATTTCACATTTGAGGAAACATATTATTTATATACTCTACATTATATGTACATTATAATAATGTTTAACATTTATGTTATTTTTCCAAGCTTGCACTTTGAAATACTTTTAGACTTAGAAATTATGAATTAAATCTAGCTCTTTGTAGAAAAAAAGAAGGCTTAAATAAATTCTCGAACTCCAAACTGGTTTCATCAAAAAAAAAAATCTAGTTTAAAAATAATTATAAAAACTTTAGCTACTGTTGTGTGTTTTGTCTATATCAGTTCTTAAACAACTGACCAATTACTCAGTTGAAAACATGATTCATACTGTATCTGTAAACTTAGAGAAAAAAGAAAACATAAAAGTGTAATGGCAAACCTGTGAAAAAAAGAAAACGATCTAGACTACGATAGTTCTGATCTATTCCCCGATATATCAAACTATTACTTTGACTTGGGTATAACCAAGTTCAAATGTTAGTCAAAATAAAAGTCCGTAGGATGCATTTTCAGATATTTTTTTTCTTTGTGATGATACGAGGACTTTTGTACTGTTGAAGTTTTTATATTTATTAAAGCACTTCGGATTTTATGAGACTATTTACTTGAATGGAGTCGTGGTTGATTGATTTAATCTTTTCATTATAATATTAAAAATATGAATATCCCATGATGATGCATTTTAAGTAAGAATTTTCTGTGATTACTTTGATTTATTTCCTAGCACACTCAAGATACTTGGATAAGTGTCAAATAGAGATAACGCTTTGCACAAAATTTGTATCTAACTTTTAAGTCTTTATTCTTTTTAAAAAAGCATCAAATTTTCATTCGGGATTCGGAAGCTATGACAACCGTACCTTTTCCCCCTCACTTAGGAGGTATAACAACCTACCGATATACTTAAAGATCTTATAAGCAAACGAGAGGTTTTGTATGTTGTCGCATTATTTATAAGTATAAAATTAGTCGTTTTTATCGTGTATGAGAAAAATTTAGCATAGATGTTGCAAGAAGCCCAAGGACAAAATGATGATGGTAGACAGCCAGGACAGAAGAGCTAAAGATAAGCATGAACTGAAGCACTTCAAATAAACTGATGACTCCGAGCAATGTCCAGCAGGTTATTACACACATCTCATTTACAATACCTTTAACACATTTCAATTAACATTAGATTCCTTACATTCATGTAACATTAAATTCAATGTTTGATTTATTGAATATGCATGTGAAATGATAAACCACCAGATTCGAGTACTATATAATATTGGAAACCTGAAGTAGCAGTAGAAGAATTTCTGGTAAAATCCAACCTTAGGTTTTATTACTTCGTATCATTCCGCACTTCTTAAGAAGGCAAATACAGAAATCAGATAATGTTTGTAACATTTACTGTGTAATTGCTAGCAATTATTACTTTGTCTACAGCCATAAAAATGAAATCATTTCACCATCTATGCACATAAATTTTGTACAAATTTAATTTCTACGAAAAGAATCATTTTTTTATGAACACAGCCTTTTTTAAAACGAATTTTGTGAACATATTATTATATTTTTTTTTAATAAGAATGCATATTAATTTAGTAGTAAACTTCTTTAAGTAGCACTATTACTGTCTAACTTTGGTTAAAGTTGAAAGATCTTTAATATCTATAACTGTCTATCTTATGCTCCCACACACAAACACACACACGTAATATATATTTAATCTGTACAGTAGCGTAATGTACTCCCCCGCAAAAAAAACCCCACATTGCGGGGGGGGGGGAATCCTGACTACTGCCAAGTACCTGCCCTTTGTAAAATCCAACTTAGGGGCCCAAAACCTGAATTTTCAGGGGGGCCCAAATGTTCTCCGTTACGCCACTGAATCTCTGGCTATCATCTGAAAAGGTATCCAGAAGCTGGCTCACTCCGTATATGTTATCAGCGAGGGATTACAGCTTTGGAACTATTGAAGGAGCATCGGATACGTCTCAGAGACGTCAGCGAACTTCATACCAGCAGCTACCAGTTGTGTAATAGCTTCGTCAATCGATGCGCGTCACTGCCTTTCGTACTGTTTGGGATGTTAATATAGTTCAGCGAAGTGCTGCAGGATGAAAGCATGATCATCTGAGAACACGATGGGAAATCAGTGGATTACCACGGTGAAGGATCAGAAGCACTACAGATACCACTGACTATAGCTGATTCAAAGCATAGTTAGTCCAAACCTGTTGGATATAGAAGGTGAAGTTCAAAAACACATGTCACCATCAAAAGGTCCATTTGTTAGCCACTAAACCATCCGTAACAGATTATACAAGGGACAGTTAGGCACATGGCAGCCAAATACAAACATTCTTTCAGCACTCAGCACAGGGCTACTAAAATTCACTTGCTGTAAAACGTTATCGTCACTAATTCAAAGAATGACATCGGTACTGTTTTTAGAAGAATCAAGTTTTTGTTTATGGATGAATGATGGCCATAGACGAGTGCAGTGGTTTTCTGTGAAACATTAACTACAACCCCATACCGTGTGTGTGTCGAGCGTTACACGTCCCGCACTAGATTGCGTAATTTGAGGTAGTGTCATGTTCGGACAGCGAATATCTCTGGAACTAACTACTGACAGTTTCACATTAGACCGGAACGCTACAGAAGGTGTTTTCCCTGTAGTTTGCCCATTTGGGCAGGTCACCATTGGTTCTGTAATGACTTCACACAGCTCTGTGATAAACTATTTATTTCAGTAAGAAAATCATAAAAAAAAAAAGAATATTCTATCACAATTAATTAGCAAAAGGGTCCACAGATTTCGAATCTTTCGCTGCAATGTCTCATCTCTCTTGCATAAAATAATGACGTAAATTAGCTCGCTAGAGAAAAGTCCTATACATTCACTCTCGGTAATTCCACATCGAGTCTGGGGGAGTTCGCTGGCTCTAAATCCGCTGTGCAGTTGCTCCTTCACAATTTCCACTGTTCCAAAATCCGCCTTACTTCGAGGACTAAGGTATATCTGTATCGCAATTCTTTAGCGGGAGGGGCTTCCAAATAGAAATTTAATAGAATCCTTTCTCACGTAAAGTTTCTCCAGTTTAAAACCCGCCTTAATTCGCGAATTCAGTATTGCTTTCCTATCGTTGATTGGAACTCAGACCATTCCCGGATCTTCCCAGTTCGGAATCCGCCTTACTTCGCGGACTCGCTATCGTTTTTTCTTCACTCGCTGAAGAGACCTCACCGATTCCTTCAAAATCCTGTCTCCTTTTGGACTCTCTCCCTCTCCTTATATTCCTCTCTCGCCTAATCATCCTTCTGTGATCTCTTGTTCTTCCGCCGCCCCTGTCGGTCTCGGCTCCCTTGATCTCTTGTTATTCTGCCGCCCCTGTCGGTCTCTCCCCATCTGATCTCTTGCCCAATGGGAGCCAATGGCGCGGTGCACATTGTAAGTTTTCAGACTCGCTGTCGTCACCGAATCTTGAGAAACGAAAGCACAGTGTTACTGCGTCTCTTTTTGACGATCGGAACAGCTTGCGGAAAAGGGTCCAAAACTTTGACCCCCCAGTTACGAAATTCTTTCCCAGCAATTAGGGAAATGTCTGCAATTTTCCCACGTCTGTCGGGAAGGGGCAAGGTGTCTGTTAGCAATTAGGGGGAATTCGTTATTAGGGGGAATTCGTCACAGTTCGTTATTACAGCAAGGCAATGTCCGGCCTTTTGTAGAATGACGAGTTCTTAGTAGTCTGAATGGAATTGACTTCCTTCCCTGGCCAGTAGCCTCATCCGATCTTTCTCATTCAAACATTTGTTCTTCCCATTGGCGTAGCTAGTTCTGAGTGGGCCCTGTATCCGAATTCCTTTGCAGCCCTTTTTTAGATATAAGAACTCTGTTAGAGTGGAACTGTAGTTACACATATTGGGGCCCCGTATCATTGATACGGTGGTAGCTACGTCCCTGATTCTTCTTCATCGAAAGTTTGGTGCACCGAATACCATAGGCGCACACCATAGTGAAATTGAGTTTTGCGATGGACTCTTTATGGCAAGGAGCATCTAAGGATATCATTAAGGATTTCATTGAGGGTATGCCTCGTTCTTCAGAGGTATGCACAGCTGCCTGTTAGGGGGCCACATTAAGGATTGAATAAAGTGCTCTTCAATGCATATTTTTATTTGGTTTTGTAACATTTGCATATGAATGATATATCTACCGATCTTATCATTTTCACATGGCTACACGTATTCCTTCGGGGGATTGGGGTAGATTATATTTAGTAACTGCAAACCGCGCTGGCTAGTCAGTGTTTGATTTCTAACAGCAGAACATCTTCGAATTCCGAACTAGTCGCGTGGAATTTTTTGATTAAACATTTCGAACAACGTAATTGTTAAATCGAATAAGACTTGTTTAAAAGATATCTGAGTTGAGTGAATGTTGATTATATCAATTTGTGTATATAATGTAAATAATTCGTTAGTAGTTAAAATTTAGTTTCTGTTTTGTAAATAAAATAGCTGGAAAATTACGAACTGATCTCCTACGTCTTTGAATTGATTCGATTATATCACATTGGTGTTGCCATTCAATTTTTCGTAACCATTTTGAGAAACGGCAAGATCTCATTTTAATCCTTTAAAAACAGTTTGTCACATCCATGGTTTATAATGGTAAAATAGCTTTAATACTTTTCACAAAATATTTAGTTTTTTTAGTGTTTGTCCCTGGTAAAAACATTCGAGAAACAATATTTTATCGGAGGTTCCACTTTTAATTGATTGTTGTATGTTAGTATAGTTTTTCTCTTCCTGTTTCATCACTAATAGAATATTATACAGTTATAATGTTGCACATTACGTAAAGTAGGATACTATGCAAAACAAAATCGAATTATTTAGCCACTGGGGATTTCGTAGCCTTCCTAAGAATCAAAATGCACACACACAAAAAATTGGATTAACTGACTGAATGAATTATTTTCAGTTTTTACGTTACCTAAATTTTGCGTGTTTTCAAATCGTCAATTTTTGTTCAGTTACCATGTATATTTTAATTCACATTGTCCTTAAAATTATTTTTGCAAAAGGAAAACAAGTTACTTTAACAAACTGGTACTTTTGTTTTATAAATTCATAAACACTTTTTTTTTGTGAGTAGTTTTATCTGTCTAATGAATGAAATTTTCTAAAATACAATATTCAATAAAGCATTCCTTTAACATAGCTTTTTTATCGTTTCAGCTAATCAATTATCCAACTAATTTCCACCCAAACGGAAACAAGCAACATTGTACATTGTATTGTTTAAAAATATTTTACAAAAGTAAATAACTGAGCATGCGTACTTTGCTTTTTTTTTTTGCGTTGGATTATGGAAAAGTATCTTTTTTCATTATTTACTTTCTCTTTGTGCATAGGCACATCCGCCACGCCAGAGTTGTCCTTGAAATAATAAGAAGGCCAGGGTGAACGGATTTGTGGACACAAATGAAAAGATACAGGATGCTGCAGGTGTCGAATGAAGCACAGCATCTTCACGCCCAACGTGCTGCACCTCAAACTTGCAAATTTGTTTCCTATTGTAAATCAATAGACACATTTCAATGCAGCAAATACTTGGAAACAGATTTCATAATTTTTTTATTTTGTTTCCGGCATATTTTAGCGATGTTTCAAAATGTAGTACTATTTCTATTTCATGTATATTGTTTTTTGCGACCAAGAATTTGAAGAAAAAGTATAAAAGCATAACAAATGAATAATTTGCTTGCAATGGAATTGACCTCAATTTTTAGCAGTGTTGAGGACATTTTTCAAAATACAAAGTCAAGTTAGACAGTATAAGATACACCTGTAGTGTTTAGTCTTTTCAGTAGAACTCTCTTTGTATGTGTATTTTCATATTTTATCGATTAAAATTGTTTGTCGAAAAACTCACTCCTAACGACAAATTAAAATCAGTCATTATTTAATTTAGCAAGAATAAAAATGCGACATTACGATTGCTGTGACCTTAAGATCCAAGAGTTGTGATGTATCCGAGACTAGTTTCGCTATGAACAGTTTTACATTCGTTTCCAGTTAAAGTTATCTCAATAGTTGTCTAAGAGTTTACCAAGATAAAAAAGTACTGAAAACTAACCTAATAAGAGAAAATAATTTCCTCTCACCCCCCTTAAATACATCAAACTTCTTTTTTTAAATAGTAGTATAAATATATAACAAATGAGGCCTCCTTCTTTTGTGCATATAACAAATCCCACTTTAATAACAGAATAGTTTTAGAAAACTAACGATAATTCCAGTTTTTGGCGTTCAAAATAACAGAGTTTTTTTTATGAAAGACTAAATCCTAGAAATGGTTAACCTTCAAAGCTTAATACAGTACACTCCTATTGGTAGACAACACTTTGAAGCAATCCAACGCTTATGGTGAAATTTTCCGCAAATGCAAAATATAAGGTGTGGTATTCAAATGATTATAAATTTAAAGACTTTTCGTTTCAAAATCGTCGAAAGAAATTCGCACCCTATATACATGTAATCTAGTCATATACATAGGGAACTGTAGATTTCGAAAGGTGTTAGGGACTTTGTGCCAATAGTGAACTTGTCACAAGAAGTCGCTATGCTTCTAAGAAGATAGAGGACCCCATATGGTCAAAAAGTAACTGAGTTTGGACGAGAAAGAATAATATGTTTCTGTGAAAGTTTTTTTTTTTGATGAAAAATATTACTCTACTGCAGGTCTGTTATTGTTTGCTCCAATAGTTTTTTGGGCGCTTTTTGTATCGTGGTCTTCGTGGAAGAGTTTCTTTGTACAGGATTCCTCTGATGCTAAGCCATCGGCACCTAAAGCTAAAATGAGCTCATCAACATAGAGTCTGAAGTACTGATTGGCAACAAGTTGTAAATTAGGATGAATCCCGCTTCAATTTGGGTTACAATGACAGCCTCATACACATCAGAGATTATACTAGGGAAGTCATTTTCCAAAGTACGTTATCCAACGTTATACCGAATGAACGTGAGGAGTTATCGCCTGGGGCGTCATTGGATATAAAATAATGACCACATCTGAAAAAAATTGCGAAAAAACTCAACAGTCATCGATATGACAATGAAGTTCTGGAACCAGAAATTACACTCTTCCTTGAAATCATTCATGGAGCTATATTTCTACAGGACAATGCCCTTCACATGCTTGTTGGAATGTTCAAGACTTCTTTTCAGCCCAACACTTCTTTGACCTGCTTATTTTTTTAAATACCATCTATGAAATATGTCTTTAATTTCGTCGGTCGGTGTCTCAATCATCATGCTCATCCCATAGCTAATGCAGATGAATTTTCGGTTTGGATAAAGCAATATGGAATACTTTTCCTCTGGTACAAATCCAAATTCCTTTTGATTTTATGTCGTGTTGCTTTCGTGGGCCTTGATCTGACACCGTTAGATAGTTGGCACAATCGACAAAAACATAAAAGCACTTATTACACTACCTGGTGGTTTCACAAAATGCTGATTTTTGACATTCATTCCTGTTCTTTGCTTTGCACACTCAGGCATTCATTTCTATCCCCACAAGTTACTTGAGGAATAAATTTCAATAAACTCTAAAGAGTTCTTCAAGGTGTTGTAGTTTTCATGAGCTTGAGTATTTTTTTAAAAAAATGTCAAGTTCCACAACATTACAAGAAAGGCTATTAAATCTTGCTTTCCAGAGAAAACGTTTTACACAAAGCTTATGAGCGTAAGTAAAATAATAGATAAATTTGTACAGAAACTAATGTAAAGATAATTTGTTTTTCAATTGAGCTAATATTCATACGTTCTTTATCAATATTGATATTTAGATTTAAAACGTGTGTTTCTTTTGTTGCTGTTTATTAAAATACTTCTGTGTGTGTGTATTCTTATTAATATACTAATTAATTTTTTTCCAATTGTTTTGGCTTCATAATATTGTGGCTGGGACGCCATATTTTTAGTAGGGTTCTGAAACACATTTAGTACATTTACCTTAATAAGGCACTCTCTTACAATCTTATTTAAACTGAAAAGAGTTCGAGAGATAAAAAAAATTATTTCCAATTACGCACGCACATATATAGAAACTGAAAATCTGAGCGTGTGGGTACAAAAAGCTGTTAGGCGACTCACACACACACAAGATTGCAGTCTTAAGCATTGTTTCAAGGTGACAACCTTTCTCTTTATCTGCTTATATTGCTGCCGGAAATAAGAAGAGGGGGAAAAACCCTGTATAATTATTTTTTTACTGTTTTAAATTATATATATATATATAGGATGTCCCGAAACTTAACGATAATCGCGCACGAGGTGAAAGGTGAGGTCATATCTGTTCTGGAAAAAATTTTAAAGAATTACTCTGCACTTGCTTAAGTGAGGACGAGAACATTTCCGAAAATGTGGAAAATTGACACCTTTCATCACTTCATTAGCCACTGTGACCACAAATTTCACAATTTTACGATGTTTTTTTTTCCCCCAACATCTCCTTACATAGCCGTACTACACTGGTGTGCAAAACTTAAGCAACAGGTGGGTTTATTGCCATAACTTCACGAAAA
>BMAV01025521.1:0-12307 GCA_019973955.1 Trichonephila inaurata madagascariensis
AAAAGCTTGTCGCGAGATTTACCTGTGTTGATAAACAAGCAAATTAAATAACTTGATCTGATTGATTACTTAAATCTCGCGACCAGTTTTTATATCATAAATTGTGTAACGATTTTATAAGTTGATAGCAAAAATATTTTTAAAAGAAAAGTTTATTTTATTCTTTTTAGAGGATTTTAATAAAAGCTTGTTTTTAAAAAGTTTTTTTTGCTTTTAATTTATCTATATTTAACGGATATCCATATTTTGTCTTCTAAGCAGCCACCACATTTTGCAATATGTTCCAATTTAAAAATTATATAGAGAAAGGAAAAATAACATAATAATTATCCTATTACTTAATTTTTTGTTTAAAAATAACGTATACAAAATTTAATACTTATGTTATTAATTTGTACGATTTATAATTAAGATCGTGTATTGTAGCTTTAGCGTCAAAGTGCATTATTATTGCATTCAGTAATTTATTAATGTATAAGGGGGGCGCGATAAAAATTGTGATTGAAAAGGGGGGCGCCAGTATTGAAAGTTTGAGAAGCACTGTTTTAATGAACTGAACTAGTACATTACTAGTAAAAGTACTAAACTAGTACTTTGTTCTAAGCTTACGAAAAATGAGACAGTAACAATATAGATGTCATGCAGCATAACTGTGTGTGTAAAGCCTAAACTTTCCTAGTATTATTATTAATGTTTATCCAACGCCCGGGCTTGGATTCTTGACCATTTAACGCTGAACATCACAGTAATAAATAACGATGGGTGTTCATGGGGTCCAGCGCATTGGAATAGGGGGTAACTGTCCGTCCTGGCATGACCGCAGAGCTGGCAAGCCTCGTCAGCAGCCAGGCCAAGATACTAGAGCAACGATACTCAACCTGCGGCCCACCGAGCCTTTTTAAGTGGCCCGGTCATGGCCCATTGTTCTGATAAATTTACTTATTTAAGAATATTGTATTAAAAGTTTGGTGGGAAATTCTTTGTCAAGAAATCAAATACATCAATTTTGCTTTTTTGCTGCCGGTGTCATACGGTTACGAATTGATATTCTTTTTCTATTTTGTACGGTTATGGTTAGTGATAACCGACAACAATAGAGTAGTAACAATTTTATGGGTAGAAATAATTTTTAACTATCTGTCATATCTTGCAAGCGAAAAATATTCGAAGAAAATACATCATTTCAAGACGATTGGGAGGCTGCCTATTTTGTAGTGAAAAACAAACATGGACCAATAACTGTTTGATTTGTCACGGAAGTGCTGTATTTAAAAAATACCAATAAACAGGGATCATTCAATGACACTTTTCCTCAAAGATCTCTTTCAAGAGGTGATAAATAGGCTTTCTTGAATAATATTTGCAACAGCAGCAATGTGTTTTGTCAGTGGTAATATCACAGTGGTAAAATTGTGAAGGAGTGTTTTTTAAATGCTTCTAATTTAGTGTTATTGACAAAAATAAAAAATAAAAATATATAAAAAATAATAATTAAAAAAAGTGAAAGAGGAGTTTTGTTATTTTAATCAATTTTCCACATTTTAAATTTCCAATGTTACCTTGGTCTTAAAGTATTTCTTCTCCTCCCCTTCCCCCATTTATCCTCATATTGCGGCCTGCGTAAAATAATTAACATACCGTAAAATCCGACGTATAACGTGCACTTTTAACGCAAAAAATTAGAACGAAATTTATGGGTGCGCGTTATACGCCGAGTATAAAAATGACAGCTTTAAAAATAAAAAAAAAGAGATGAGTATTCGATACATTAGGCCTGTATATATATCTAAATAGTGTTTATTTAAAATAACATAGCTTATGAACTTAAAGAGTCATAGTTCTAGAAGTATACTATTTTTTCAAATAACCGAGATAATAATTCAAATAAATGACTTGAAAACATAAGAGCACTATTTAAGTACATTTCAGGCTTCTTCGTAAAAAAGGGGTTGCGCGTTATATGGCGGATATACCAAAAATCAAAAAATACAGCTCGAAAGTATAGGTGCGCGTTATACGCCGGATTTTACGGTATATATGCGGCCCGCATGAAATAGCTGATATATGTATGTGGCCCAGCAGAAAAAAGGTTAAGTACCCATGCACTAGAGATATACTCGAAGGCAGCCATGCCCGGAGGTTAGACAAAAATGGCCAACGACCTCGGCTCTCTCCAGGTGTCTCGGAATATGACCCACAGTGGCCAGGGTTTCTCATGAGTTTTTAAGGCTGTTGGGTCACGGCAGAACATTTGTCTATGTATGTGGTTATCACGCTCTTTGCTCTTCTGAAGGTCAAGGCGACTTCCGTTTGAGGCGACTCAACTCCTTGCTTGACTTTTTAGTTGACACTCTCATTACCGATGATCCCCACATGGCTCGAGACCCACTGTAAGGCCACAGTCCAGCTGTGTGAAATGAGCTCCGTAATTTTAGTACGGAAGGGAATTGTGTGAAGGTAGTCGGCGTGTTATTGCTTAAGGCTGAAATGGGAGTTGATGAGGACGATAACTTTTACAAGAGCCAGCAGAAAGTAAGTGAGTTGTAGTTTCACAGACAGGTGAGAACTCACCATCGTAATTTTTGGCGTTTTTTCTCATAACCTCGATGAGGACGATAACTTTTACAAGAGCCAGCAGAAAGTGAGTTGTAGTTTCACAGACAGGTGAGAACTCACTATCGCAATTGGTGACGTTTTTTCTCATAACCGAAGTCTTCGAAAAATCGATTGAATCATCACGCGCTGGCTCCGTTAGTTTCTCGAATATATGAACCATCAGTATAGATGTGTAGCCACACATTCGCGGGATATTATAGTTCGATGGTTTCCAAAGTGCAGGATTTTAGCTCATCAGAAATGGTCTCAGCCTTATTTGATGTCAGTAAATTAAGTCGAGCCGTTTAGATGGAAGGGCAGGTGCGACTGCAGAGTAGTACTGTGTAGGAGTACGACGAGTCATCAGTAGCGGTAGTTGGTATTTCTTCATAAGAAACTTCGCAAGTGAAAAAGAAGACTGAATAATGTTAATGTAGAATGAGCATTAGATTTTGCTTCCTTTTTTTGAAAGTTAAACCAGTGTATTTGTTGTGTGGTACAGTTTTAACTATTTAATAATGTATGGAAATAAACAACATTATTTTGTGCTTGTGTGTGAGTGAGAGAGAGAGAAATGAATATAGAAAATTAAAGCGGTCTTTTTTATTACTACCCATTGTAAGCTCTCACAAAAAGGATCTTTAACACTGGTCTAAATTGCTCATTGATTTAATCCAATAAATTCTTTTTTTTTATACTTCAAAATAAAATTTATTTATTATGCTCTATGTTTCTCTCGAAAAAAATTTTAGCTATTTGAATCACAAAATAAATAAATAAATAAATAAAAAATTTAAAAAATCAATTAAATGTGTCATAAATTAAAAAAAAACCTGTAATTATTCAGATTTTATATTTTCTTTGACAAGTTTTTATCATCAATTTCATTTATAGCATGAGAATTATCTCAATTCATAAGCAATTACCATTATATTGTAAAAATAATTTTTTACTTTAATATAATTTTTGTAATATAATCTTTTCTATATTCATTGATTTGATTTTGTAAATTTTCACTTCTTAGTTTTTGTAGCTACATTGTACTGGTTTTGTTACTTAATTGTTTTGTTCTGTAATGTACTTTTTGTCTTTCATACTTATTTGTTTTTGTTATTTCATTATTTCGAAACTTTTGTTTTATTTTAAACTTTTTATTTTATTTATATTTGTTTCCTTTACTTCTGAAAGCCCCGTGGAATGCTTGTGGTGTACGGGAGTTATATTTCCTTTTATCTGTCGTATATATATATGTGTGTATGTGTGCTTAAGAATTTTTCCGCTTTTCTTTTGGATTTTCTCTAATAAATATATCTGCATTTTTATACTTAGAGATCTCTTTTTTGCTACAGATACTTATCATTTACGAACGTATAAATTTATCTCTTTATCAACTAATCTTACTAACACAATTGTTTAAACCAACGATACTCAATCTGCGGCCCACCAAGCCTTTTTAAGTGACCCGGTCATGGCCCATTGCTCTGAGAAATTTACTTATTTAAGAAAATTGTATTAAAAATTTAGTGGAAAATTCTTTGTCAAGAAATCAAATATATCAGATTTGCTTTTTTCTGTCAGTGTCGTACGAGTACGAATTGATTTTCTTTTTCAATTTGGAATGGTTACGGCTAGTTAAAACAGACAGCAGTGGAATAGTGACAATTTTATGGATGAAACTACTTTTTAACTTTTTTTCATATCTTGCAAGCAATAAATATTCGAAGAAAATATATCGTTTCAAGACGATTGTGTGGTTAATATTTTGTATTGAAAAACAAACATGGATCAGTAATTATTTAATTTGTTACGAAAGTGCTGTATTTAAAAAGTACCAATAAACAGAATCATTCAATGACACTTTTCCTCGAGGATCTCTTTCAAGAGGTAATAAATAAAATTTCTTGAATAATTTTTGCAACAACAACAAAGTGTTTTGTCAATGGTAATATCACAGCGGTAACAAAGACATCCTATGAAGTTTGTTTTATTATTGATAATCATATGAAACTATTTACTTATGCAGAAATTGTGAAGACGTGTTTCTTAAATGCTCCTAATTTAGTATTAGTGACAAAAAAAAATACAAAAAAATTAAAAAAGCAAAAAAGGAGTTATAATATTTTTATCAGTTTTTCACACTTTAAATTTCCAATTGTTATCTTGGCCTTAGAGATCCCCCCCCCCATCTCCCATTTACCTCCATGTTGCGGCTCGAGTTAAATAACTAACATATGTTTGCGACCCGAGTGAAATGCTGACATATGTATGCGACCCAGCAGAAAAAAGGTTAAGTACCCCTGGTTTAAGCCATTTACTTTCTTCTATTGGTCTTACTATTCTGTGTTTTTTCCGTACATCTAAGAAAAATAAAATAAAATGAAAATTACATGTAAAGACATAGAATTAATCGAGGAAAGTAATTAAACGTCAACAGAGACTCCAGAGCCAAAATCCATTTAGTAGTGACAAAGATTAAGCAAATGACGTGATTTATGTAAAGTTATCTGTAAGCACATATAACATAATTTTATGAACAAACCTTTTAATTACCGGCAACCTTTTAATTACCGAGCATTGAATAACCTAAAAGGAAAGGGAATTTAATGAACACAGGGATTTAAATAATGATAAAGGTTTGTTATACATAACTAATTCATGAGTTCAACTAAATACGGTTGTTAAATATAAATTAACTTGACTTACTAGATTTTCGAAAACATGATTTTGAAAGAGCGTATAAATGGATGATCTTGATGCATTTAGTTTCTGTTGCATTAGAATATGCATATGAAAAACTATTTTAAAATACTAATACAAGAAAAAAATATTGAAATGAATTTTTTTGGCAAAAAATGAAGAAAGAATGACATATTTTCAAAAATTCTCAGTTTATGAAAAAAGGTTCAATGATAATTATATTTTACCTATTTATAACTAGGACTTCTATACCGAGGTTGAACTAAAGGTTTTGAAAACATCATTTAAAAGGGATTTATTCATATTTTAAAACATCAAAGTAGAGAAATTTTAACAAAAAACATCTATTATTATTATTTTCATTGATCATTAGTGAAAATAATGTAAAATTTTCAAAAATGTAATTTAAATCTGGTATAGAAGTCCTATTTATATATAAGGAAATTACAATTATTTTGCAAGCATTTTTTTTAAAAAAGGAGAATGTTTCGAAAATAAGTAATTTATTTTTCATTTTATGAGTGATGATGGTGATGAGTTTGGTGTTTTATGGTGCAAGAGCTAGTTTTGGCTATACTGCGCCAAACATTCATAGGTCTGTGGTCTGGACGGGAAAAGAAGAAAAGGAGAAATTGGATGACAAGATGGAGGGTCGAAAATAGAGAAGGATTTCTGGGGTACCCCGGGGTCATGACACCCGTGTTTACCAAAGATAGTAAACCCCTTGGGAAAAGGAAAAGATCATTAGGGTACCTCGAAATTGTGACACCCGTACCCACTTAAGAAAGGTGAGCTCCCTGAGGGGATTTTATGTCGGAAAATTGTATTTCAATTATTTTTTTAAAAAAAAAAACATGGTTTCGAACGTAGTCACTTTAAATAAGTGATAAATTAAAACAAATTTTGCTCTGAAATCAGGGAAACTTCATTTAAATTAGAATTCCTTTGTTTGTGTGTATGGGATCTCTCTGAAATTCTTTTTACATTCACTTATAACTTTTTTTAATAACCCCTTTTTCTTATGTCAAACAATTTAGAAAAGTTTTTGTAATACAACTGACATGTGAAAATTAACCTCGGTTTTCTTCAATAATGACGTTCAAATGCTCAATTCTTACATATTTCCAATAATAATAATGATTTGTTAAAACTCTAGTCTTTTTAGTTCTACTTGGATGAATATCGTTGACTTTTTTCAAATGAAATTTTAACAGAGAAGAAATAAACTGGGATGAAAGCCTTGGAATCCGACTGTGCTTGCTCTAAAAAAAGAAATAAAACGTTTTATGAGTGTCTATTACGACTTTTTCGGGAAATAAAATGACCCATGGGAAATCAAGTATTAGTTCAATGGGTGGGAGTCGCGGTAGTAAAAAATGTTGTTCAAGATTGTTGAAAAAAGAATGTTTCAGTAATAGAATGTTCTATAAAAAAAATTGTTGAATATATATTTTCTTCGGAAATCTTTTTTCAAACTCAATTCTTTTTGGTTAATAACTGTTTCTTTCGACTAATACTTTGAAAATAAATTTTTTGTTTCAGTTTCTTTGTAACATTTAGCATTGTGAAAAACTACCTATATAGCTATTTGTATCATCCATCAATGTTTTAAGAATTTTCCAGGCTTTTATTTGAATTTCTCTTTTGTAATTTTTACGTCCAAAAGGACATAATTGTCTCTTTTATAAAGGCATACGACTACACTCAGAAGCGTGATTTTAAAAAATCGAATAAATGGATAATTATCATGATATTTAGTGTTTTATTAGTATACATGTATGAAATTGTTTTAAGAATTTTATTACAATAAAAAATTATTTAAATGCAATATCTTGGCAAAAAATTAACTTAGAATTACCTATTTTCAAAGCGATCTCTTTTTATGAAAAATGCTTCTATAGTAATAATATTTTGTGTGTGTGTGTGTGTGTGTGTGTGTGTGTGCTTATATAAAGTAAAGACTTCTCCAGAGGACCTGAACTAAGATTCTTTTAGAAATTCACCTTATTTTCAGAGTTACTTCCGATTGAAATAATTATCGGCGTTTTTTTCTTAAAATTTCTTCCCTCTGTTTTTTTTTTTTAAAATATGGATAAATCCACTTCTAATATATATATTTCAAAAATTTTAGTTAAGACTCTGTGCAGAGGTCTGAGCTACGTACAGGCAAAATATTATTATTATAGAATCATTTTCCATAAATGGAGAATGTTTTGGAAATAGGCCTTTCTATAATCATTTTTTGCCAAAATATTTTATTTAAAAATATAATTTTCTAATATAATAATATTCTTAAAACAATTTTATTCTAATCTAAATGACACTAAATAACATAAATATTATCTTTTTATACGCTTTTACAAAATCATGGTTTCGAACGTATTCGGATACCTTAAGCTTCTTTTTATATGCCAGCCACAAAAATTTAAAATATTGTACTAAATTTTCCATGTGACTGATTATAAGCAGTTATAAATGAGTGTTTATCAACGACGAGCTATACAATAACATGAGGACTATTGGAGATAGACCTCGTAATTTGGATCCTCGGTCAATTGATGGGGAGGACGTTTGAAAAGACAAACCGTTTTAAAAGTACTATATCAAACCAATGAGAGAACTGTAAGCCAAGCATATTTAACATGGATCAATCCCTCTACTCAGTGGGTCTTCAATGGCACTAGGGCTCGTATTAGTGACTCGCCTGCGCTTATCACGAGTTCGTGTCCATAGCTACTAGGCTACAACGGCCCCTATGAACAGAGGAAGATGAAGGAAGAAAATTTGCTTTAGTCGAATAATAGCATTTGATTTTCCAAAACAAAATTTCCTTTTATGTTATGAGTGTAGCATTTATTATTATAAATTACTTTTTAATGATTTAAAACTCGCTTTAAGCCGGGAGTGATCACGTGGGACGCAGAGTCACCCCAAACTCACTAAATTTTTAATTCTGGGAAAACTGTTTATTTGTCACCAATGACCTTGTCAGTATCCTCCTGTATGGCAGTCTTCATGGAAGCTAAAATATATCTGACACATATCTTCCTTTTTTTGGGATTAACAAACGCTTTCACGATTTTAAGGTACTTGGGGTGATTGAGTTCCCCGCGTGACCACTTTTGTTCCACCACAATATTTTCTATGAACAGGACACTATTTTTCCCTGTGAAAGGCTTAGTGGTTGTTATTGCTGTGTTGTATGACTCAATTTGGTTTATAAATATAAATGAATAGTGTATAAAAATGGGGCATCTGCAAACTCTATTGGATGGAAGGGAAACTGATCAAGAACAAGGGAGGCACTTGACGAAATAATGGGTATTAATCATGATTAAATGAATTTCATGAAAGTAAATTTCAGAAAAGCGATGAGCATGAAACATTTGAATTGGAAAAAAAATTCAAATGCTACCTAAAAAATTCCATCAAGAAAGAAATAAAGTCATAAGTGTACCATGCGACACAATGCGCCCTGTCAAAAAGACGCAAGGAAGAAAAAGTTCAACATGCGGTTTGCCAATCAGCAAAAAACACAATAAAACAACCCTAACATGAACAAAATACGACAGTTTTGCCTGTAAAGATTATTCCTGTAATGTTATCAAAAAGTGTCTGTGTGATTTGCGTCCTTTATTAAAGTCACGCACATTTGAAACCTTTTAGTTCAGTTCGATTGGATTTTTTCTCAAATCCTCAAAGAAAAAATTAAGTACATATATTTTCTCTTCATTAAATTATTCACTGGAATCACGTTTTTTATAGTGTAAAATAGAAATAATTATAAAAAAAGTATTGGGGTGACTCCTTCACCCCGCGTGATCACTAACATTAGTATCGAATCCACACCTTCTCCCGGGATAAAATATTTCAATCATACATAAATATGAAATTAGTAACCACTCGGCCCCAGTATGGAATAATTTAATAATAACCAGAGATTGTGTGTGAATTTTTGCAAAGCTGAGTTCCTTAAAATTTGATAATAAACAGCATCTTTATAAAGTCAGTGAACGACAAAAGTGGAGCATCGCTCGAGGGAAGAATGATGACGGATAGTCTGGAGAAATCCGGACTCTTACCGGAATTTCCGGCATGGAAAGAAGACACCAAGAAGTTGATCTCATGTTCCTCGTCATTCAAGACCGAAGCGTTTTTCTTGATATCCTGTCTTGAAGGAGAACTATAAAGATGAATGAATGGAACAGTTGGGTTCCTTTTATTTGAAAGAAAATATTTTAGGAAAAGATAACGTTAAGGTTTTATGGGCTTTCTTATATTACTCAGTACATTTTTGAAGATTTTTATTCAAAGAATAAAAATGCTAGGGTGATATTTTTAGCAACAGATATAAAAAGTATTTGAAGTTCGTTAAAATTATATACATTAATTTTATAATTGATTTGTTTTTTTTATATGCTTTTACATTTTGAAATTACACATTCAACTTTTTTGAAATAGACCAGTCAGGTTGTTGGTTTAGAGCCAGCGCTCCCGCCTCGAAAGCCGAAGGTTGCGTGTTCGATCCCTTCTTAAATCGATAGATTTTCTAGATGCGGAAATCGAAAGCACGCTGTCATATAATTATATACTATGTAAAGCCGGAATGGGCATTACGTCGATCGCGATCAACCAGTGGACCACCAAGACATTTTGGATACCAGGTAGTAATTATATACGGAAAATTCAAGATTGGCTGACAGCAAGCAGACTAAGTCTTCTACTGACTATAACAACAAACACTAACTTTAGATAAAAATGTTTTATTCTTTTTAAGGTAACCGACTACGTTCGGAACCATGATTTTGCAAAAACGTGTAAAAGGATAATATTTATAATATTTAGTGTCATTTAGATTAGAAAATGTGTATAAAATTGGTTTAAGAATAGTATTACAATAAAAAATTATGAAGTACAATATTTTGACAAAAAATGAACATAGAATGACCCAATTTCAAAATGTTCTCCTTTTGTGAAAAATGCTTCTTTTATAATACCATTTCGCCTGTATATGGCTCAGACCTCTGTACAGAGTCTCAACTAGAATTTTTGAAATATATAACTTAGAAGTGGGTTTATGCAGGTTTTACGACAACAGAGGCGAGAAATTTTAATAAAAAAACGCTGATAATTATTTAAATTGGTAGTGACTCTGAAAATAATGTGAATTTTTCAAAAATCATAGTTGAGACTCGATACAGAGGTCTGAGCTATATACAGGCAAAATATTATTATAATAGAAAAATTTTTCGCAAATGGAGAACATTTAGAAAAAAGGTTATTCTAAGTTAATACTGCATTTAATTAATTTTTTTTGTCATAAAGTCCTTATATATATATAAAATAATTTTATACATGTATTCTAATCTAAGTGACACTAAATATCATGAAAATTATCCATTTAAACGCTTTTTTAAAATCACGTTCTGAACGCAGTCGGATACCTTAATGTATTTTGATTTGTTTCATAATAAATGAATTATTCGATATCATTATATTTGTGGCTATTATTATTATGTTTGAACCTTGAGTTTGGGTTTAAACGCGGGTTTAAAAGAGTTGTTACAAAAGGTAAGAATATATTCTGTATTTATTATACTAAGTTATAGTAATAACCTTTTCCTTACCTCTCCACACCTATGACATTGGGCAGTGGTACACATAAGAAATTTTCAAGAAGGGGTCGAAGTTCTACCATTCTCGTAGCATACCCCAATACGTAGCCAAACATAATTTTTTTTTATTTTGTCGATTGTCGGGAACAAAAAACAGCAAAAAAGAAGTTACTGAATAAATAATTAACACTAAATAATAATAAAAAATACTAATATAACAAATACTTAATTACATTTTACATTATTTTTACATGGGAGTATAATCAATAAATAAGAAAAAAAAATCAAGGACTATGAGGAAGGGTCCGGTCCCCTCTCCCCCCATGTGTGTGCCCCTAACATTGGTTTGACCGCAACACCTTAAAAAAATTTGAAATAGTCCGTAACTTGGAAAAGTCTGTCTACCCCTGATGTAAAGGATCCCTTGAGCATCAAGTTGTGGCTCTGTAACTCTCGGAGAAAATAAGTCAAAGGGCAATATTTAGGTTCCGATGGCAAGTTTCTCATACTTAGGAACTTGCCGTGTCTTCAAAGACTTAGCAGCCGTTGGGGAGAAAAAATGCTTTTAGATGAGAGCCTTATGAAATTCACTGGATACTATTTCACAACTAAAGCTCCACACTATTGATGTTTCCTGCGTTTTGTTCTATTGATGTTTTTATTTTAAGTTAATAATATCACTCTCTAAGTAATACTATACAAAATTTTTAATTTTTATTTTTAAAAAAATATATCCATACATATTCTTAATGTTAGTCTATGAAAACAAGTAATGTAAGAAAGATTTTATTTTAGCTACTTTTTATTAAATAGTTACAATTGATATAAATATGCATATACATATGACAGAATCAAAACATTAAGTGGTAATTAATTTTTATTAATTGTCTTTAAAGCATCGTATTGTCATCCAAAACAATCTTGTATATAAAATTTCATTTCAACTGAATGCTTTAAAACGTGAGAAAAAAACCTTTTCACAAGTTTTGACACAAGTTGCCAAAATGATCACTAAGACGCCAAAAAGGATGCCAACATGGCTGTGTATTTGTAATTATTTAAATAATTAGTTTTAATCAATTAATTTTTAATAATTACAATTAAATTATTATATTGTCATCTAAAATAATCATGTATATAAAATTTCAGCTCAGTCGAGCGCTTTAAAATGTATTTCATTAACGATTGAAAATTCTACCAAGATAAATAAATAAATATATAGAGAGAGAGTGCGAACTAATAGTAGGAATTGAAAAATGATAAAATAAGAACATAAGACATTCAAAACGCTAGTTCGACGAATTTTAAACATTCCGATCCAAGAAAAGGAACTTTCACAACATAAAGCACTTTCCTGGTATAGTGACAAAGGTCCCTGGGGGGGGGGGGGGGGGGGGGGG
>BMAV01025521.1:12407-41401 GCA_019973955.1 Trichonephila inaurata madagascariensis
CACCCCCCCCCCACCATAAAAATCTGATCACTCTTCATTCCTCCCGTGGTAGCAAACCTAATCTGCTTATGCTATTGCATCTAGACGACAATAGAAGAGATCATAATGAAATTCCACTTACCCGACCGCAGAGACTCGCATGCGGCCGCCCCCTATCTTTGTTTGATAAAGTTATAGAGTGAAAAGTTTAAACATATATTGACTTACCCACAAAATAATAAACTTTTTTCCTGTTTCGTCACATTTTGAGTTATTTTTATAAATATTAAAAAATTCAACCTTATATATTTAGTATTAAAAATAAATATTATTTTTTCTTTAAGATTAATCCATATGATAAGCAACTATATTTTTTTTTCTTCAGTAGACGGAGAGTTTTCAAATATATTAAGGAGATTCCTATGAAGTTTTAAATGCTTTTTGTATGAAATGAAATGAGTATTACTAAAAAGTTGTATTGGAAAAAAATATATAGGACATTCTGTTAATATTGTTGAAAACCTTAAATTTTTCGTAAATTTTTAAATAACGTAATTAAAATTTGCACATACTTCCTACTTTTCTTATTTAATTATCCTTCACCAAAAATTATTACCCACTCATTGCTAGCAGCATGAAGGAAAAAAATATTTTTAAATGCATATGTTTAAAAAAGTCGCTATCGCAAATGCTAGATGTAAAGAGTTACAAGTTTTAGAGCAAAAAAATATAAACCATTCAATTCATATTTCCAGATGTGATTTCAACAAAGATGATACTGAGTTCAGCAAGAATGTGAATGTGGTAATGTTGATTAATAGTTTGACTTACAATAACCTATTAAATGTATTTAATCCTATAAATATGAAAACAAAGATAGAAAGAAATAAAAAACGAAAAACCAAACAAACAATAACCATTACATTAAATTTTGATTTGCCCATTCGAGCTTTTTCAACTTTAGGGGAAGATGATTTCTTCCAGTGGGCATGGACTGACACTTCATTCCCGGATCATAAGTGGATAATTACGATTTGTCACACATTATTATCATTTCCAATAAGTTGGGATCATTTTAAATAGCTTTATAAGTGTAGATACAAACATTTTTTCGAGCTTCTCTTTCAAACGTGAGAATTTCTGGCATCATGTTTGCAAACATTCTTTGCATGTTAAAATCGTATGTAAAATTTCTGAACGGATTCTTTGTCACTTTCTAGGGTCTCAGCAATCGCATGAATACTTAATTAATGGTCAGTTCGAAGCAGATTACTGATTGTTTGGACATTGTCATCCATTTTCGCTTGGAAGGGGGACCCGTTAGTGAATCAATGTCTTCTTTGTTATCTTGAGAAGGTTTAAGCCAATCAAAAGTACGAGCCCTTGAAGAACATTCAGTACCATAAACCTCCTTCAATAAATTATAAGTTTCAGTTTTGGATTTTCCGTGTGAAATTTTAGAATCCATAGAGCTATCTCTGTTATTACAGTTACAATTTTACCGGCACAAAAAAAAGCTATTGTGAATGAAGATTATGGCTATACGGATTTGTCTACATAAGTGAAAGACATTGTTTTCGAAGGAAAATGCTTCAAGCTAAACGGGTACAGGTAGCTGGTGTTTCGCGCTTGCGTACTTCATCATGTATTAGCATCTGTTTCATACTTTAATAAATACACCTAATATTGAAGAAAAAACAAAGAGAGAATGATCTGCATTGTTTTGAACATAATGTGAGAGAAATATTGTTTGACTTCTGCGATGTGTACCTTAAATCTTATTATACATTCTCAGTTGATGTATAGAAGTATTATACCGTAAAATCCGGCGTATAACGCACACTTTTAACACAAAAAATAAGATGGGTATTTATGGGTGCGCGTTATACGGCGAATATACCTAAATATTAAAAATTGCCGCCAGAAAGTATAGGTTCGCGTTACACGCCGGATTTTACGGTATATATCTATCGCATAATACAGCGTGTATAACGCGCACCTATACTTTTCAACAGAATTTTTAATTTTTAGATGTAAAACGCTCATCTGAAAAAACTGTTGACAATCACTTCATAACAAAATCACTAAATATCTCCGGTCACCGTAGTACATCTAAGCTTAGGGTACAGTGCAACATTGAAATCCAAAGGTTATTTTTAAAAGAAAACCGACACCGATACCCAGTTTCATGAAAGGTGTTTTCATTCATGTGAACGAGAAAGATGGATGATCGAAAATGATGTAAAACTGTGGACCAGAAGTTTTTCTCGAAAACGTCCACTGTTCTAAAAGAATCTAGAAATACTTTTAATTTGGAACATGTTTAAATCCCATCTAACGGATAAGAAGAAGAAATTGCTGAGATGTTGTATTTATTCCAGTCTGACAAACTCTATTAGTTTAGTCTTTTGATGTGTGTATCAATAAATCATTCAGTGGAATATGTGTGGTTATTAGAAGGTGTAAAACAATAACAAAATGAGTCTGGATGCATTAGTAGAAATCCAAATTTTACATGCTCATATTTTCTTTGTTTTTAAAACTAATTTTTTTACTTGGTTTATAATATGTACTAGCAAATTCTGGTATTTTTGTGCTAAAAGTGCGCGTTATACACCGGCTTATACTGTATGTATATAAAGTATAATAGGGTTAATTATTTAATTATATATAGTACGTTTAAAAGGTGTTGGAAACCTAAAATCTTCTTAATATGACAATTTTGAGATTTTTACATTTTCAAATTGTATAAATTTTAACCTTTCTAAAAATACCTTACTTTATCCTCTTGGGTAGTGAAAAGCCCTTAAAACCTATTTTTAAATAATCAATGAAACTGTACCACGCCCATTTAAATGGTACAAAATGTAAACAAATTTTTTTTTTTTTGCTTTAAAGTCGAATGGATGATGGAAATCAAAACATTTAGTCCAGAATTGCTAAAAAAGTGTTTACATGGAGGTATACAAAATCCCAATGAAAGTATAAACAACGTAATGTGGTCTCATGTACCGAAGAAAATATTCGTATAAATAGAGGTATTGTCATTGGGTACAGATGATATAATTTCCCCATTTAATATGGGGAATGTATCAAACCAAAAATTTTGAGAGGAAATTTAATAGTACATGGTACATTTAATAGTACATTTCACAGTACATTTCACACGGTACAGGCAATGGAGCGCCTTGACACACAGGAACCGTTAAAGGATAAATACTTATGTTTACAAAAAATAAAGAAAGCTAGGAAAGAAAAAAAGACTTAAAATGAAGAGAGAGGGTGATGATATTAAAAAAAAATGTAGATCATTTGGTGCATGAGGAAAAATGTTTTAATAAAAAAGTAAATATACATTAAAGTTCATTTATCTTCATTATTACGCGAGAATAAATTAGACAAGTTTTTACACAAATGTAAAGTACAAATGTTCATTAAAATTCCTTAACTCAAGCAAAATATATATTGAAAACTAATAGCTGATTGATAATTTTTAAGCTAAGTAAATTTTCAAAATTTCAGCTTGCGAAGAAAATCCTTCGCAAACTTCATTCGGAAGTAAATACTTTAAACAACATAATAGATGATTGTACAATTATGATATTTTAAGTGTAATCACACACACAGTTAGCAGAATAATTTCCAGCATGATGAATTTTTTAAATTTTAAATCTGTTTCATTCAAAATTTGAACCTGTTCTATTGTAATTGGAGAAAGTCCTCTTTTGGAAATATGAGTTTGTTTCAAAACATCTCTCTCACACAGTCTGTTTTTAATTACATCTAAGTATGACATCCCTTATAGAGTAGACCAGAAGTGAATTTGTTGTGTTAAAAAGTTAATAACTTAAGTGAAAATTGTTTGATAGTTGTAAAGAAGAGGGTACTTCCAGAACATTAAAATCAAACTCTGAGTTTGAACTATGGAAAAATACACAACTGAGGAGTATGGGAAAAGAAATCTCTAATGTTTTGCTAATTAAATATATATAGATATTTCTTCATTAACTTGCAAAGAGTATATGTGTGCCATTCTCATTTTAAGAAGTCAAACTTTTGAATCTGAAGATTATAAAAAGTAATGTTTTTACACCAATAAAATTAGTAAACCACTATTTATCAAGAAATTTAAGTTATACAGATATTGCAATAGTTTTTATTTTCGAACTGAACTGTTCTACTCATCTAAGAGACTTTTTTTTTGGTAAAATCCTAGCTGGGCACACTGCTGTTTTGGCATCATTTTTTTTTTCTCCAAATGGCGCCAAAAGCCCGTGTTTCAAAAAATGACATCATGGAGGAAAACGAAGAAAATCGGGGGTTGACAGTCTTAGGTGCCAAAATTTTCGGTGCCAAAATTTTTGTCGCCAAGCAGTGTCCCCTGCTAGGATCCAACCCTTTTTTTTAATATTAACTTCAAAAAATACTTCAATGTCTAACATTGTATCAAATAAATAATTATTTCATTAAACTTTGCAAATTGTATTAATTTTAAACTGTAAAATGATTTTTGGCCCACCATGTACTAGGATAAGACAAATGTAGTTCCCCCTCTGGGTTTTCTATATATATTTTCGGGAATGAATGTAGCCTCATTTGAAGAAGTATATAAATCCACAGAACAGAAAACAAAAGTAATTGCCCTCCCCCATATTAAAATTAAAAAATTTTCCTACAGCTTTTATTTAAAAATGTTAGCTGTTTGTATACCTTGCGTCTAAGCATATTATTGTCCTGAGTGGATCATTCACAACTGATGCTTAAGGTATCCGACTACGTTCGGAAACGTGATTTTACGAAAGCGTATAAATAGATAATATTTCTAATATTTAGTGTCACTTAGATTAGAATATGTACATAAAATTGTCTTAAGAATAGTATTACAATAAAAAATAATTTTAGTGCAATATTTTGACAAAAAATTAGCATAGAATGACCCATTTTCAAAATATTCTCTTTTTGTGAAAAATGCTTCTGTTATAATAATATTTTGCCTGTATATAGCTCGAACCTCTGTACAGAGGCTCAACTAGAATTTTTGAAACACATAACTTAGAAGTGGGTTTATCCATGTTTTACGACGACAGAGGGAAGAAATTTAAAAAAAAAACACATATACTTTTTTCAATGGGTTGTAACTCTGAAAATAATGTGAATTTTTCAAAAATCATAGTTGAGTCTCTATACAAAGGTCTGAGCTATATACATGCAAAATAATATTTCAATAGAAGCATTACTCACAAAAGAAAAACATTTTGAAAAAAAGGTTATTCTAAGTTAATTTTTTGCCGAAATATTGTATTTAAATAAATGGTTTTGTCAAAATGTCCTTAAAACAAGTTTATACATGTATTCTAATCTAAATAACACTAAATATCACAAAATTATCCATTTATGCACTTATTTAAAATCACGGTTCTGAACGTAGTAGGATACCTTAATGTTAATTTTTAACGGACCTAACAGTTTTCAAATATCTTCAAGTGATGAGGATGACACCTTAGCTAGCAACCCATCTTATAAATACCACACCACGCTAACTGTATGACTTTGCGTTTTGAGAGATATAACGTGCATGAGACCTTCTACATTGTGGATCATGTTAATTTGCATATGTAAGTATGTTCATGTGTGACTCATAGTTTCACGACATTATGTCGAATTCTATCACCGTTTAGTTAGCCATTCACTGCATTGTAAAATGCATAAACGTTGGTGTGCTAAATGAATATGTTCCATCAAAGTAACCAGAAAGGAATTGATGAACTTTTGAAGATGGCATAGAATACGACAATTATAGTACCTATTTTTGTAAATGTTTCGTTTCTCGAGTAATGTTTTAATTTAGAGATGATTATTAACCGGTGAACCACCAAGACGTTTTGGGGTGACTGCTTTTACTAAAACCTAAGAAGCGCATACTAAAACAAGCAAATTTTTGAACACCTACGCCAACTAAACTGGAGAATCGGCTTTTCACAATCAATGCAACTGTGTTTACTCAAGTAAATGATTCCATAAATGTGTAGACCACACATGTACCTTCATCGGATTTGAACGATGACGCTTATCACGTTAATTGCGATGCCATTCGAATAAATTAATTTCTCCCACACGCCAACTGAAAGGGAGATTAAATATTGATAGTCAGCTCTTCCAGTGATAGTGCTGGATTGGTTATAGACACACCATCCCACATTTTATGCTTCCATGGGATTGGTATCTCGTGTTGTTGTCATATCCCGCGATGGTGCGGGACTCGGCAGCGAACAAATATGTGTACAAACGTTGGTTCTAGATTCATTGCTTAACGTATACTCTATACTCGCTGAAATAAATACGCCCGTGTTCCATGGTGTAACAGTTGATCATAGTTTCTCAAGCATTAAACTTAAAGATTTAGTGTGTCTCTTGCGTTTTTGTAGTTAAAATAGTAATCTGCCATATTTTAAAAGCGGCGTATAAATCGACAATAAGTTTTAAGAAAAGAAAACAAACATTTTGTGAAGAAGACATTGAGTGAATAGCAACATCTTAAAAATATTATAAGTAGTCCGTATTCTGGAAAAGTCAGCTCACCTCTGCTATACAGTATAATTTCGAATAATTCGTTTTAAACGACAATTGAAACAAATCTCTAGTTCCCTGTATAATACAGAACACCCACGTCGTAATGCTGAAGCTAATTTTGTTATACGCCGATCAAAACATCAATTAAATCTCCCGCAAATCATTTGAAGTTTGTTGTGAGTGTAATGAAGATTAATTGAAGGATTTACTCTGTGGCTCGCTTACAGCTAATTAGAAAATCGAACATTAAAGAGTTATAATGGTCGTGATAATAACCAGTTACGCGTTTTTAGATCATCAATGATTTGGAAAGAGAGAGATATTATATTTCAGTTTTGAATTCCAAGTGAAAGTATTCAATTAGCGGAGAAATGTGTTCTTTTTCTCAATTGAGTTAACCCTAATCAGAAATGTTTAAGGGGAGATGGTACGATTCAAATGACAAAAATTGGTAACAAAAAATCAAATATTATTTTTTTTATCCTAAATAATTCTTTATATATTTTTCTATTATCTCACAAAATTTGAAAGATTTGAGTTTAAAAAACCGAGAATTATGATAACTTTTATGCTTGCTTTTATTCATATACGAATGGCAAATAAAAACTTTAAAGTGATTTATCTCGGAAAGAAAAAAATAACTAGCTTATTTTCATTTAAAATGCTAAGGCTTTTTTTATATTGTGCCAAATGCCTTTGAAATTTTTTTTACCTATTACTAGTAGTAAATGTAATAAAAGTTGATATGCATTTTTGAACCTCAGTAATTTTTATTTTTAAAAAAAAAGTTGAATTTAGGATTAGCACATTTTTTTAAGAAAATTTCTATAACTATACAAAAAAATGCATTTTATGAGAACACTAATGCGAATTTTTGTTGTACATAGTTTGACCTAAGGGTGTCAATTTCATGAGTGAACTTCACCTATTGCAAATGGAGTAGCATTTTAAAATCCTATCATAAATATTTAAATTTTTCTTAAAAAAATTAAGCAATTAGCTTTTTATAGTATTTTGATCAAAAAAACTGCTTTTTGAAATCCATATACGAAGGTTTCAAGCAAAAAAAAAATTGTGAAAACCAACAAATCAAAGATTTTTTACTTTATAAACCGTACCATGCCCTTCAAAATATTATAAAATTATGCACAAGTTACAAAAAGCTATCCTCTATCGGCTTTATTCCCTATATTCTTACTAATTGTCCTCTTGGGGAATTTTCGATCTTTAAAAAAATTATTTTATTAGAAAGCTTCCTCCGAAGAAGAAAACTTGAACATGCAAATTATGACTGCTATATATAGTCTAAGCTTTTAGGTTAGAGATATACATATATATAAGGTAGAGTGCTAACGGAGCAGTGATTAATCAGATTTAAAGTGTGACTCAGCTATTTAGTAATTGATAATTGTAATAATTAAGGTGACGGTCTGTCGCTTAAGCTTTAATCTAGATTAGATAGCTAGGAAGTTAGAGTAATTGAATTAAAGTAAGTGTTACAAGTAATTAAAGTCTTCTTATATCTCGCGTACCTCCTTAATTGTCTTCATATTCATTAATTGAGTGCATCTTTCATTAATTGGATGGTTGAATTCGAATTGTGGTTTGTGCTGTAAATAAATTGAGTGATTTTGAATATGGCTAGTCTTTCTGCTCTTTCTCCCACACCTTTATAGGCGCGGTGGCGAGATCCTTACAAGGTCACTCTTAAAAATTAAATTCCTTTGTTCGTGTTGTTACGAAAAACGCTAAAATTACAGAATTTTCCTTTTTACACAATGCATCAGAAGAAAAAAAAAACTTTAGAAAGCAAATGATTAAAACATATATATTTTAAAATATTGGTGAATTTTATAGTTAATTCTATACTTTATAAATTGAACAATATTTGCAGTTTTCAGTTCTAGGAATTGGAAGCCGGATCTGCATTAATTTTTCAATTATTCCCTTATTGACAATTTTGTAATAGCTTTCTGTGTTATCTTAGTTCCTTTATCATTACATTTCTTATTATTTTTATTTTTCCTTTTCTAGTACTTTTAAAAAAATTTTTTACCAAGCTTTCTGTTTTTCATTTTGGTTTTACCAGAAATGTGAGATACAAAAACAAAATATCAAATTTAGACTGCTTTGTATAAAATCTAGAAATTTCAGAAAAAATTAGTTCTAGATTTTAATTGAGAAAGTACTCACTAAAGAAATGTATTTTTTAACAGAAACATGTTAAAACCCACTTTTACATAAATTATTTTATATATAAGAGCTGGCCTAAGATTCAGCAATGTTTATAATACTGTAGCATCCATATTTTTATATTTTAAACTCTATTATATTTTTAATTTCTCATATATCCTTCCTAAAATCTTATATCTAGTGTTATCTTGTAATTTCAATTTTTTTTCAGTTTTGAATATTCATCTGTCTTTAGTTGAGATTTTTGACTATATATATATATATATATATATATATATATATATATATATATATATATATATATATATATGTATATATATTTTGAATCAACTGACTCTAAATACATAGATATGAAAAATTATTCATTCATAATCTTTCTCAAAATCACTTTTTGTAACATTGCAAGTTGAATTTTAAATCATTAAAAATTTGAGGCTGGTTAAACTAAAATAAAAAATACTGATTTCGTTAGTATTTCTCAACAATAATGCTCTAAAAAAGTAATTCTGTGAAATAAGAAAATATTTTTTCAGTTGTATATTTGATAAAATTTTCAGCACTAATTTTTTCAGAAAAAAAAAATTATACTCCAGAAACTTCCTTATTTCAGAAATGCAATTAGTAATTTTCATCATTAGAATTCTTTGTTCAAAAATTAACAATGAACAGACTAGGAACAATTATTGCCAATCATCATTACTTAGTGAATGAAGGACAAATTACGGAACATAATTTATAAAGAAAATCAAAATGAGAAATGCTAGTGAAACAAAACTGTCGGAAGGGATCAACAGATGGTGGGTACATCTGGAAAATATGAAAAAATATTGACAAGTGAAACAATAAGAACTTTCCACAGCTTCAGAATACAGGAAAACATTTTGGTATATAAAGATTGCCTAAAACTGTTCGAAACATTGCAAATATTTTCAACAAGCCTAAAAAATGAATTCTCTTATCCTTTCCGGATTCTTGGCTCTATTGGTAAGTTTCGAATTTCTTAAAAAAACTTATGTTGAGAAAATAGTTCGAATTTTCGGATATCTGAGAACTATAAAACGATTTTAAAGTCTTATTTTTATATTCACATCTAGCTTTGAAAATTTAGATAATACTGTTTTAAAATAAATATTACGTTATTTCTAGAAACTTCTTACAAAAGTCTTGATTTATGATTCTTGAATGACTTGAAACCCCAATGTTTGGTTTTAATTAAAGCGACCGAAACTTGAATTTCCTCTGTATATCCATAATGTTAGATTTAAAATATTTGATATGAACTTGTATAATAATGTATTCAGGTTTTAACATAAAAATCCACACAAAAATAATTTTTTAAAGTAGATATAAATCATTGGCAGTCACTTAGATCTAACATAAAATTAATTCCTATTTATAAAAAATTTCTTATCCGAAACTTTAATTACTTTTTATTAATAGCCTAACTTATCTAAAAGATATTTCTCAGTTGCTTATGCTTAGCTGATGATGTACGTACGTGATCACAACGTATCAATTTAACTGTATTTTCATCAGCTTTTCATAATTCTTTAAATACGAACTTCTCTTCTATACTTCACTTATACGAAAAAGCAACTGTTTTCGAGAAATATCATTTAAGACTGTGGTGAAGAGATTCGGAAAGTCATTATATCTTGAAACCTTACCTCAAGTAAAATAAGCTCCTTTTATTTGGCAATTGTTTATTTCAGAATATATTTTCCCCAATCCTAAAACATTTCTTCTCTGTAAACTTAACTATAAAACAATAGTTGTAGTTAATAGTTGAGAATCAATTGGTGTTTGATAGAAATGTTGTCGCGGTACTTCCTCTTCGTGTTGTTTGAGGCAGAAATTACTTTAATCGTTGAGGTTCTCGAGGGGGGATCCGAATGCAGAAGGTACCGAGAAGCCCTTAATTCAGACACAAAAGGATAACAAATAGAAAATAGCAGCAATTCACTTTCATTAATTCCTCGTTAGACCTGATCACATGACGTGTTGACAAGACAAATTGACTAATAAGAAATAATAGATACTTATGTTTAAGATATCCGACTACGTTCGGACAGTAATCTTAAAAAAAAACATTAATGGATAATTTTCATGATATTTAGTGTCACTTAGATTAGACTACACGTATAAAAGTGTTTTAAGGACATTTTGACAAAAACTTTTTATTTAAAAACAATATTTTGGCAAAAAGTTAACTTAAAAATTGTTTTTCAAAATGTTCTCCTTTTGTGAAAAATGCTTCTATTATAATAATATTTCCCCAGTATATAGCTGAGACCTCTTTACAGAGGCTCAATTATGGTTTTTGAAAAATTCACATTATTTTCAGAATTACAATTAATTGAAATAATTATCGGCGTTTTTTTCATAAAATTGGTCCCCTCTGTTGTCGTAAAATATGGATAAACCCACTTCTAAGTTTTATATTTCAAAACTTCTAGCCCCTCAGGGGCTCACCTTCTTCAGGTGGGTACGGGTGTCACAATCCCGAGGTACCCTAGTGATCTTTTCCTTTTCCCAAGGGGTTTACTATCTTTGGTAAACACGGGTGTCACGTCCCCGGGGTACCCCAGTGATCCTTCTCTATTTTCGGCCCTCCGTCTTGTCATCCAATTTCTCCTTTTCTTCTTTTCCCGTCCAGACCACAGACTTATGAATGTTTAGCGCAGTATAGCCAAAACTGGCTCTTACGCCATAAAACACCAAACTACTCACTCACTCACTCGAAAATTCTAGTTGAGCCTCTGTAGAGAGGTCTGATCTATATACAAGAAAAATATTTTTATAATAGAAGCATTTTTCACAAAAGGAGAACATTTTGAAAAAAGATTATTCTATGTTAATTTTTTGCCAAAATATTGTATTTAAATAATTTTTTTTTTGTCAAAATGTCCTTAAAACAATTATATACATATATTCTAATCTAAGTGACACTAAACATCATGAAAATTATTTATTTATGCACTTTTTCAAAATCACGGTTCCGAACGTATTCGGATACCTTAATGGGTTACATAACCTCTGAAATACGCCAAAGATAAATCATCCATTACCTTCTAATAGATACTAATTCAGGAATTCACTAGTTGGGTTATATTTTACACAAAACAACTGTTATCTGTCTCACTGTCTATTTATATACTATTTAGTAGCGATATCTCTTTTCAGAGTGGAGTTGTTCTAGCAGAAAGTGCCATTTTGGACTGATGGACAAAACCCTTTTTAGAGAGGCTAGACTTCATGTTTTGGCCATTACCAAAAAACAATAATTAATTTATTAATAAAATATATTTTTTAAGTCGTGGTTGAGGGCTTACGACACATGATCCTGGGTTCGGGTCCTGATGCTATTAAAGACCCACTATGTAATGTTCAAGACCCTAATATACGTCAAATATGTCAATGGCCTCATATTTGTGCAATGCGACAGTTCAAAGAGTAGGGTGTAAACTCAAAAAACATCCTCGTCAATTTATCGTGGCTCAATATCACGAGATCCTTTCTTAATAGTTTCTGTGTTGCTTCAGCGTATAACACAAATAAAGAATTGCTCAATGTAGTATGTTGATAAATAAAATAATATGAAATTGACCGTTCAAATATCACCGAATTGTGAGCTACCGAACGGCGTTGCTTTAAAAGTGAAAAAGAATTTCAATCTGTAAAGAAATTTCTTAAGATGTAAACTTAAGAAGCACAAAAATTACATGAAAAAACTAATAACTTTTATTAATAAATAGGTAATGGTTTTACTTTATAATATAAATTGTGGTTAAAAATAACAGCTATACGTCCATACAAGTACATTTAAGGCTTTAAATATTATATATATTTTTAAATTTATCTGTGTATTGTGTGTGGGAAAATATTATTAGAAACTTTTACTGTAAAAGATTGATGGATAAATAAATCATTTTTTCTTCTTTGTATTTTACAAAAATAGTTTTCGAGCGTAATACTAAAAATAATGATAATTGTTCTTTGATTCCTTTTTAGAATGATTTTTATTTGTTTTTGACCGGTGATAAAAATAGGACTTAAGGCATTCTAAAATATTATTTTAAAACCAACGGAACAATAAAAATATTTCAACTTTCAAAACAAAGAAAAATCTTTTAGTATATAAAAATAACCTAAAACGGTAAAGGACATTGGAAAACCCTTTTCCGAATAAGTAAAAATAATGAATGTTGTTTTTATTCCTTGGCTTGTGGTCCATTTGGTAAATTTTAAATTTAAAAAAAATATGTGTTGTGAAAATTGCTTAAGTTTTAAGGTATCTAAGAACTGTAAAACCATTTTAAAGTCTTATATGTATATTTAAATACTTTGAAAACATGGTCAGTTTTGTTTTAAAATAAACATTACTATATTTCCAAAATCTTTTTACGAAACATCGAGCATTGGCTCGGGCGCTTTTACTTAAAGAAACCGAAACTTGAAAACTAGATTATATATCAGGACTTTTCAAACTTACAATATTTAAGACCCAATTTTCAAATATAATTTTCTTCGCTCCCTCATCCATACTATAATAATGTGTTTAATTCAATAATAATGTACTTAGACGCTAAAGCTATAAAACGACTTTAATTATAAACCGCACAAATTATCAAGATAGATATTAGATTTTGTATATAATTTTATATGACACAAGTCCATTGGTTCACTAATAATTATTAAACTTGTTCTTAACTTTATATATTGTTAAAGTAATTATCAAATACTTTGTGTAGTACCGATACATTTGTAAGTGTAATATATTAGAGTAAATGTGTAGTTTATTTTTTATTGTATCAAAATGTATTTTGTTTTGCTTTCTTTCAGTAAATTAATAATAGTTTTCATATTAGTTTTCAATTTTTGTTATGCTCACTCCCTTTACCATGGGTTATTAAACTCAGATAGGGGTTCGGATCCCACAGTTTAAGAAACGTGGGCATATATTCATAATATAAAATTTAAAATATTGATTATTTATAATTCAGACTTTAAAAAAAATCACACAGGGATAAATTTTTCACCAAATTAAGAACAATCTGTGTAGTTACGAAAAAAGACGTGTAAAATATTTGATTGCTAAACAGAACATAAAATTTGTAGCATAAAAAAATTCTTAAGCAATTTTTTCTTTTTCTATTTTTTTCTGAAAAGTTCTATTGAAAAGCTCTTTCTGAACGACTTTTAATAAGTGAATTATACAGTTACGAGCGACCATTTCCTGTTTCTATTTTTTTTCTCTCCAATTTATTTTATTATTTATTTTCAGAATTAAACAATGTCATTTTTTAAAAAAAGATTCATTGATTTTCGAATGATATTCTGTATAAATATAGTAACTATTTTGCTTTTTTAAAATACAAAACAACTAATAGTTATGGTAATACTTATCAAGAAAAAGTGAAAAAATAAATTAAATAATAATAAATAAAATTAAATAAATATAAATAAAAAATAAATTAAATTATAATAAATAAAGCTAAATATATAAATATAAGTAAAAAATTAACTTGGCCTTACAGAATTTTTTTTATTACATACAAGAACCTGAGTGATAATTATCATAAAAACATTCAAAACAACTAATTTTTTAACATCTAGCACAGTTAATAAATGAAAAATTACCGTAAGAAGTTCATTTGGAAAACACACATTATATTTACATTTAATAACACCTGCTCTTTAAAAACAGCTGCCTTTCTCTTGAACAAAATCGGTTTATTAAAAATGAAAGTAAAGTTTTCTGGCCATTTAGGTATAAGAAATAATTTTAAAAATACAATTAATAAGATTTTAATGACAGAAGTAATTGTAGCTATACCATATATTAGTTGTTTTTGTGTTTTAAAAAAGTAAAATAGTTACTATAATTATATAGAATATCATTTAAAAATCAATGAATCCTTTTTAAAAAATAAAATTATGTAATTCTGAAAATAAATAATAAAATAAATCGGAGAGAAAAAATAAAAACAGGAAGTCGGCCACTCGCGTGAATCGAACCCTGGTCCATTGTATAGTACTCCGATACGCTCACGATCATGCCATGGCATCGTTGCATCAGGGAGAAAATAAATTGTATATAAGCTAAGAGTATGAATTTCGAACGTTATTTTCTCGGAACTGACTGACCATTTGGCGGAATTACACATTGGGGTTTGAATACTCTATAGCAGTACTACTGTTACACAAAGTCTCGTCCCCAAATGAATTTCCTTAGTCGTGCCCTCCCCTTGTGAGTTTTATCCAGAGCACAGACAAGCATACTTCAAAAACTAATGATAGTCCCAGGTATCTTGACCAAGCATGATAAACTTTGATTACTATAGCTAACCAATCTTAACCCTTTCGGAATCGGTTAGTTAATAATGAGGTAATACTTCCTTCCTTGGGAGGATATTTGAAACTTGTTTAATCCTACTTTCCTTTGTTCCCTAGTTCATTTCCTCATAAGAGACGGAAGTATTGAACAAGAGTCAATTTTGCAAAATTTTAGTTCTTTAATGCCTAGGCTTCTAAAAACGCTTTTATAGCATAGTGTTCATGTCATTGTGAATGCAAAACAATGGTAACTTCTCTTGCGAATATTATTTCTAGCTTTTCCTTTTTTTCATCTATCAAAACTAGCGATCATATTCTTAAGATGCATTTGAACATAAAAGTTGAACATAAGTAAGTAGAAAAAAAAACCAAATTTGGGTGCCATGCATAAAGAACATAATTTAAAAATGTGAAGTTAATGTTAAACACATTAGATGAATTCAAATATGTGAATAATTACTTGAATAAAATATTAAATTTTGATTAACGTAAGATCCGGTATATAACGCACACTTTTAACGTTAAAAATGTTGAAATTTACAGGTGCGCGTTATACGCCGTGTATAAAAATGATAGATTTAAAAATAAAAAGAGAGAGGAGTTTTTAAAATAATTAGACTTCTGCAAATATCGAAATGTTACTTACTTAAAAGAAATAACATATTTTGTGAACTTAAAGATTTATAGTTCAAGAACTATAATGGTTTCCTGTAAGCCTGTGCAATTACCTTAAATAAATGATTCCAAGACATAAGAGATTTGCATACGTACTTTTCAGGTTTCTTTGTAAAAGGGGGAGTGATTATTACACAGCGAATATATACCTAAACATTGAAAAAAATGCAGCTTGAAAGTATAGGTGCGCGTTATACGCCGGATTTGACGGCATTTATATTAAATGAGGCTGTAAATGCGCTTAGTAAATTTTGCTCGGATTTTGACAATTTTACTTCTTACAAGTGTCAAAACCTGTTTTGCAAGATGTGCATAAAATTTCAAATAAATTGAATGCTTTATTACTTTTTTCATAGATGATTATCAGCGTACATTCACAAGATGCCAATAGATGTGGAGTCCTTGGCAGAAAATGCAGAGAGGGACAATACTGCTACAGGCCAAATGAAAACTATCAAAATGTAGAATACTGCCGAAATTACCGAAGAAAAGGTAAGGATTGATACAATTGATAATACTTATATCTACTAACTCTGAGAAAAAATAGTATTTCAATACTATTTTCGTAGACTATTTTTTCTAATCTAGTCCAAGATAAATTTTTCATTATTGATGCCAACATCTTATTTATTCTTAAATTTATTGAAGAACAGGATTCTAGTTTCCATAAATATGTTTATGATATATAATTTCTATTTCAATCAAAGTAAGAAATTTTTATGCTAACTGAATGAATTATATGTTTCTTTCTCTTTGACAAGATACATAAACCACACAATTACGAAATTTCGCTTTTAAAACCGTTTCGCATTAAATAACTCTTAGTCACAAAAATATACAAAAAGAACATCAATTTAACCCGCGGTCACTCGCGCCTGTTTTTGCTACCGTCGTTACTCGCGGGGTGTAGAGAACACCCCAAACTTTTAACACGTGTATTTAATTATGAAAATAAAATTAAGTCATTATGATACATATTCATAAAGTACAAGATGTTTTTTGTATTATACAAATAAAATTATTAAATTTATTGCATACAAATGAGACTAAATTTAATTTAAACTAAACATACACAATTTTCATTTTAAAACACAAAATTTTATATTTTTTCATAAACCAGTATATAAAACGTATATACCTGTAATAAATATACTTTATAATTAATGAGATAATGATAGTAGAAAGTAGAAAAATAATATTTTAATCATTTTCCAAACATTTAGAGCAGACTGTATACAAATGCTCAACTTCTCGCGGCAGCTCTCAGCCCCTTAGATAAACTTTTTAAGGTCATTACATTCCAATCGTTCGAGAAAGAGGGATTGCATCAGGCCTGAAGGTTCAATGACCTAAAATGTGCAGCTACAGAAAAAATCGTGGTTCTGCACATCCTTTTTAGAATCCTGTGAGGATTTTCTTGTTGCTGGGGTGTACAGAACACCCCGCGCGAGTGATCGCGGGTTAAGCAATATTCTTACCATAATATTTATTTTTTGACCAAACTGTAAATCTGTCGAGTAACACAGCAATGCAACTTGGTCGTTCATATTTTTTCTTATTTTGTTTTAAAAGCATGTTTCATTTTTCTATCTATCATATTTCTTTTAGTTATCCCATATTTATTTTCCAAAACAGCATATGCAAATTTGAAAAGTGCTGAAATGAGATTTATATCCTGTATAGTATATAATAGCGTTCTTGAACAGAGCGGGAAGGAAATATAAATATAGCACACTACACCACTTTCTAAGCAAAAATATCGTTATCCACCATTTTGTTGTTTCACGTAAATTTAACTTGAAGTACGACAACTGAAGCTAAGAGTGATTTTGAATTTAAAGAATTATTTAGTCGCAATCGTCAAAATTATTTTTGTTAATGTATTAAAATATGCAATTCACATTAAGGGGCTCTGGCACGTCTATAGGAGCACATGTTAAATTGCGTAAGTTTATGTACCTTTTTCTCAGAAACTACAAACTTCTCGTGAAAAAAAAATTTACAGTAGGTTGTTTGTACTATTAATAACACTTTAAAGAAGGCTTTTGTATTTTTGTTCAAAGTTAAAATAATTATGAATTTTTTTAAATTTTCCAACTTTTTCCTCTAAAATTTAGTTTTAAAAAGTCATATCTAAAACGGTTAGCAAGATATATCTAATTCCCTCCATTAAAATGTGTAAACATGTTAAAAGTCTGCTCACTGTGAAATTTTGAGGATTATATTGTAAGCAGGTTTTGAGAAAAAGGTACATAAAGTGAAAAATATTACATTTTGAGAAAACAGGCTTTAAAGTGTAAATTTGTAATTATTTGAGCATTTACTTTTTTTAATACTTTCCAGAAGCATATGAAGCATTTTTTTTAACTCTCTGCTCGTACAAAAGACTCTTCTTAGTTTCTTTTTCTTTTCATTATTTCTTACAATTTTGCCTTTTTGGGGAATCTCAAGATGCTTTTATTAAGCTGCACGAATCCTACGTGTATCTAGTTTTTTGAGAGAGAGAAGCATGATACCTATTTATAACTTGGTTGAATATTACAATGTTTTAAGATAATTAATTTTGCTACATGACTCATATTGAACTTGCAAAAACCATATTTACCCCTAATTTTAGAGTTTTTAATTCCACAAATTTAGATCTTGGTGTCACTGACCATAGGGTTGGTGTTATTAACTGACCCATTTGCGGGTTCTGGGTCTTTCCATGTAAACAATAACATATGAACACCTAGATCTCTAAAAATTGGCTTCATTTAATTCATTACGGTTTATAACACGTGTGTATGTATGTATGATCATAGTGCCTTTCGTTACATTCAGCTTCTGTATTTGAAACTTGCACCTGGCATTTATAATCGCAAGATACAGTCCATGTTGAGGGCTCTCGTTTGAAGACAGAAGATGAAAATAAATGCCCAACCAGCAGTTTTCAGGCTGTGTAGATCATTGATATTATTTCTAATAGCCATACAAAAATATCTTTGAATTTTTTATAATAAAATGTCCGTGAGTCAGTTACAACCACTTAGGCTTTTTCTGTCACTTAACTCTTTTTCTCTGTTTCAATCCAAAAGGCGTTTACCCATACACTTTTGGATAAGCCCGATACACTCTAATTTTTCCACTTGAACATCATATGGATTCGCGCTCATCAGAAACCTATACAAGGAGAAACGCAGGTGCTCCTAGCAGAGCTCATTTGATGTGCGCCAAGGAGTGGCTTCATTTAAAAAAAAATAATTCTAATTATCATATTTCCTCATAACATATATCATTTTAAACAGAAACATTCCAACTTTTAAGAAAATATAAAAAAGTGAAAATCGATAAATTTTTTAAACATTCAAGTGTCGGACCCTCTTAAACTAAATCTCCCTTTTGCGCCCTTGCTTCAATTTTCATTTTGTTATGTATGCATATATATGTATATACACAATAAAATGAAATTACAAAAACAAGAAGAGAACTATAAGAAATAGAATCAACTAAACCCATACAAAAGTACCATTATGCTTACTAGAGCAATTACTGAATGAGTTCAGTAATGTGTGAGTGAGCAAGCTTTAATATATACTACCTTCCTTATACCGTTAAGAATTTATGCATAGTAGAACATTCGAACAAGCAAGAATGGAAACGAAGAATATATATCTTAATTATATAGATTAAGAAAAAACAAAATCCACAGAAACTTGATAGTGAAAGGGCCTACTAAACAAGCAAATTGGATGCTACTTATAAAAACAGCGATGTCTATGAAGTACGAGATTAAAAAAATTTAAACTTTTATAAAAATTAAGAAAAACTTGCTTCAGTATAAAATGTAAGATAAAAGCAAAAACTGTTCATTACTATGATAAAATAATGTGAGACTCAAAACTATATAAAAATTTATTTTATTGCATAATGTTTATAAGGAATATAGAAGATTATATGCTGCAGAAGAAAACGTAGTTACAGATTATTTAGATTTCGTTGCATGTAATTTAGAATTTTGACTCGACAAGCTGAAGCGTGAATACTATTCTTCTAGTATAAATTTGTAATGATTTGATTATGTAAAAATGAAAGACGTCCTTTTTTTAAAAAAATCTTACTCAATTCATATTTTTTAATTTTTTAATTCGATATCTAAAAAAATCACCAGTAAAATATATCGTCCCTAATGGTGTTAAAAAGCTTTTAATATTTTTGACAGATTGTTAAATTAAGGATAAAATCATGATTTTTATCAAATATATTATTCAAGTTTCAATACATATGTGTGAGGGACAGGAAATATATAATCAGTATTATATTGCTTAGAAAAGTGCAGTTAAATATTTATTAGATTATTACTTGTTGGTCCATTTGAAGTAGGTACCTAATCTGTTGATGGTACCTTAATAAGTGACAAAATGTTTTTGTAAGATAAACATATTGTATTAAACCTACTTAAAATAAATTTTCCAACATTAATTATTTAATTTGTTATTTTTTTCAATTTATTTAATTTGTTATTTTTTGTACATCACAATTGAAAAACTGTGTAAGCAAAAATTCAAAATACAACGTAACGTTGACATGTTTTCAATAGAATTGCATACATGCATACATCGTTATGTAATAAGAATACGAAAATGGTTCTATAAACAAGGAATCACTTAAACCTAAGAAGAAATCCAGGTAAAATAACTGTATTTCTCTGTATTGTACCTAATATTATCCACTACCTGCGCACTTCCCTAGATATTTCATGAATTTAATGAATGTACTGGTATAATCCTTATAAATTATTAGCGAGTTATTGAAAAACGTTCTTATAACCCTAACTTCTTCATTTAAGAGGACAGGACATGGATTTTAAAAATTGAAGTAGAATTCTATTTTAAGCAGCCATAAGCTCTTCCCTAAGGTAGATTAATGTAAAATCCGTTTTTGGTGGGTGTCTAGTAAAAAAAAAAAAAAAAAGAAAGAAGCATGCTCACCAAATTTCCTGTTTGTAAATCTAATCACCCACAATTTGGAATTTGTGTCTAAAACACCCGCATAACTTAACCTCAGGAGTCGATTTCTCTTAAAATCCTTCTTAACGGATCTTTACTAAACAAAAATTTCAAGTCTTTTGGTCTGAATAATTCAAAAGTAGGAATATTTATCTATAATGAACAATCATAGATAAATACTACGCAATTATTTATCTCACTCTCACCTGGGAGTCGATTTGAGCAAAACCGCTCATAGTAGATCTCTACTTCATAAAAAGAGTATGCCTACCTAATTTCGGGTCTGTAGATCTAATACAGAGTGATTCATAAAAAAAAGAAAAAAAAAACTTGAATGCACTATAAATCAAAAACACTGTAAGATGTTATATTTTACCTGTAACAGAATCGTTTTGGAATCATTTAAAGTTTTGTTAGAGACAATCATATATATGTTATATGTGAACCCCTAGTCCCAGGACACACATCAATCCGGTAATCCATTTCCACACAAACGCCTGCTAAGCAATCTGGATCAAGTTCATCTTTAACGGCTGTAATACACTGTTTCACTTTCGATAATCAAGAGGAAGGAGAAGGACAAATATTTGTCCTTTATGTACACCCATGGAAAGAAATCAGAAGGTGTTAAGTCAGGACTTCTGGGTGTCGATAGGGGGAGTGTCATGTGGTAGTCACGGCTCATCCTATCCATCGTTGAGAAAGATGCTCTTCGAGATAATCTCGCACGCATGCCGACAAGTGTAGTGTTTAACCATCCAGTTGGAGAATGAAGTTGTCAGTGTCTTCCTGAAACTGTTGAATCAACCAAGGAGTTCATATATTTATAAAAGGGGCTTGTGGGAAAGTTTTCTAGCGAAAAATTGTAGAAACAAAACACTTTCATTCATGATTATACACATAACACATTAATCTTAGGGGAATCTCGCAGGTTCGGCCCTGTTTCTATGACCTGCTTCACTTTCATCTGGCGCGATGCACAAATTTTAAGGTGGCATATACACTAAGGTTCACTGTGGTGGTGCGTGTCTTTACTGTTTTACAGCATCTATAAAGCATTCTTTACTTCTTTATAAATCATCCAATACATTAGAACGTGGTTTATCCAAACGCTAATTATCCAAAGCGTCAAATAGCCAGACCAGTTTTTTTTTGTCAACTGCATGCACTGCATATGAATACGTTTTCGAACAGTGCAATGTTCAACATTTGTTTCGCGTGAGGCCAAAAGTGACAGGAAAACCCAAGATCAGGGATATTTGGGGAATTTCAATTAAGTCATTCGGTAAACATCTGCTCGGAATATTAGGTCAGTTTGTTTCAGAGTCCTACCCTGTCGACGATGAAACGGATGAAGACGAAGACAATACAACAATGAAAGTAGCAAGGGTCAATCAAATGCTGACGCGTTTTCTGCGTTAGAGTCAGCTATGGAATGGTACAAACAACAATCAGAGGGCTGTCCAACTCAACTACTGCTGCTCAAGAAAATCAGAGACCTTGCAGCGTTAAAACGAAGGTGTACAATGGTACAGAAAAAAAAGTGAATATTTTCTACAATTAAGGTAAAATTGCGCCATTTTGCACCTATTTTGCTTTTTCTGCAAGCATGTATCCCGCATGGGATGATTTGCAATATTTGTAAAGCACTTCATAATATACTGCATGGATCGCATTCGATTTTCGGTTATCCAAACAATCGCGTATCCGAACGGTGTCCGGTCTCAATTGATTCGGATATATATATAAACGACGTTTTACTGTAGTCTAAATGATCTCGTGAAGATTGAGTGAATGAGTCGCTTTCTCCTTTGTAAGCACAGATTTATTTTTTTAAATATCCCTCGTATTCATTCCTTATACTGTCAAAACTGGATTTATCCGTTACATTACNCAATCGCGTATCCGAACGGTGTCCGGTCTCAATTGATTCGGATATATATATAAACGACGTTCTACTGTAGTCTAAATGATCTCGTGAAGATTGAGTGAATGAGTCGCGTTTCTCCTTTGTAAGAACAGATTTATTTTTTTAAATATCCCTCGTATTCATTCTTTATACTGTCAAAACTGGATTTATCCGTTACATTACAAACACATAGAATTCATTCCTTAAGGTATCCGACTACGTTCGGAACTGTGATTATAAAAATGGATAATAATAAATAAATGGATAATTTTCATGGTATTCAGTGTCACTCAGATTAGAATACATGCATAAAATTATTTTAAAGACATTTCGACAAAAAAAATTATTTAAATGCAATATTTTGGCAAATAATTAACTTAGAATAATCTTTTTTTAAAATGTTCTCCTTTTGTAAAAAATGCTTCTATTATAATAATAATTTCCCTGTATATAGCTCAGACCTCTCTACAGAGGTTCAATTAGAATTTTTGAAAAATTCTCATTATTTTCAGAGTTACCACCAATTGAAATAATTATTGGCGTTTTTTTTCGTAAAATTGTTCCTCTTTGTTGTCGTAAAATATGGATAAACCCACTTCTAAGTTATATATTTCAAAAATTCTAGTTGAGCCTCTGTAGAGAGGTCTGAGCTGTATACAGACAAAATATTATGATAATAGAAGCATTCTTCACAAAAGGAGAACATTTTGAAAAAAGATTATTTGCCAAAATATTATATTTAAAATTTTTTTTTGTCAAAATGTCCTTTAAACAATTTTATACATGTATTCTAATCTAAGTGACACTAAATATCATGAAAATTATCCATTTATGCGCTTTTTCAAAATCACTGTTCCGAACTTAGTTGGATACCTTAAACAATATTCACTACAAAAATTTGAAATATGTATTAGATACTAATATTTAAATAATATTAAACTCGTTTTTGTGCTTCAATTTTAGGAACTGTTTGTGACGATAAAGGAAGAAAATGCATGACGGGATTAGAATGCAAGGTATACTTTTATTAACTTCAATATATTCTTTTGTTTACATAAAAGATCATTTGAACCGTTGAATTCATGTATTTTTATTATAAATCATAGGGAAGGCAGACACGATACGGAGTGTCTCGCACAAAAGTTTGCCAGGATCCATCAACGGATAACAACATGACTACCATGCCAACCATGATGCCGACAGATAGGCCTACAAATATGCCAGATATGTCAACAAATATGCCAGAAATGTCTACAAATGTGCCAGAAGTGTCAACAAATATGCCAAAAATGTCAACAAATATGCCAGAGTTGTCAACAAATGTGCCTGATATGCCAACCGATGAACCTGCAATTGTTCCTGATCCTAACGAAGAGTAATTATTACGACTGATATATTTGTCATGACAATGTTTAGGTAGTTCGTTTATTCATTGTTATTATATAATGTATAATGTAATAGTAAAAATATGTTTTGTTGAGTAAATATTTTAATATATTAATCTAATTTAGTTGAAGACTGTAAAAAATTTTTGAAACAATAAAGATTTTCAATTAACCTGTTTTTTTTTTTAATGTGTTTAAATAATTTTGATTTTCATGATTATTTTTAACAAACTAATTGAGCAATTTCTAATTGGCTTTAAATATGATTTAAAGGACAAAACTGATAAAATATGCATATTTAAAATATTTTGTAAATCCTATTTGATAAACCTTTAAAAATTTTATACATGTAGTGACTCTCAAAATTGAATAAACACCTCTCAGTTTTTTGCCGAAAGCCTTAAACAATATTATTAAATATTTTTTCAAGTCTGAGATATATAAAAACTACAAAATATAAGTTACAAAATGCATAAGATAGAAAATAAAAATTAAAAAATCGATAATGTGTAAATGAGCGAAATTATTACGCCAAATTTTAAGAATAAAATAACTGATCACCACACCTTATAAAAATTACGAATTTGATATTAATTTTAATGAAACTACAATACAATTTTGTTTCTTTGACAAATTATTATTCGGTTTTCAAAGGAAAATAAATGTTTTAGCTGTGAAGATTAACTTCAGTACTGAACTGAATACTAAAATTCTAAAAATAGTTTCCCGAAATTTTGTAGAAAGTAGATCTCAACATCATATTGTACATGCAATTAATACAGCTAAACGCAATTAGATGCGCACAAAATATTATTCAGATGTTCAAAACATGTGGGCACATTACAAATGAACTTGAAAGAAAAAACACTCTTTGGTTCCATGACCAAAAGAAGAATTATTCAAGAACTAAGAAAAAGACTTAAGACCCATGCAGGAATCGTATAATACTTACACATTTTTTTTACAGTTTGTCATTAGAACGATGGTCACGGAAAAGTACTTATTTAGTAGGTAGGTGAAAAAGATAGAAAATTGTTTGAATAAATAAAGTTTCAAAAGACAAAAGAAAGGTAAAAGAAAAGTTTTTGAAAAAATTAAAATAAATTTCTAAAACTCTTAGCTGGTAAAAACGAAGTAATAGGTTTATTAGGACTTTATTGAATGACTCTTGAGAAATTCACGACTAACCATGCAATGCGTTAAGATAAGCTCTGTAAAATTGTCTCTTGTTCCACTACATCAACCGAAAGATATTTCTGAAGTGACTGAACCACCATGAACTTGAGCCGGCTGAAAATAAATTAACAGTTATTCGTTTGCAATTTCTTAACATGAACTCAACTGAAATATCGTCTGCTGATTTGTAATTTAATTTAATTAGATAATAATATTGGATTATAAATAATTTGTTTTTGGAAATATTGTTTCTCTAATTCTTCTGATGTGAAAGTGCTTGAAAGCATTTGAGTTTCCTATACATCAAGAAAAATTATATCTCTTTATATATATATTTTCATCGTAAAGTATCCTAAGAAATTGTAAAAATTGCCTAATAAAATGTCTTAATAAACATTTAATGACGAATAATCAAATAACATATTTTAATCGTACAAATAACCAAAATTGTTCTTAAACTGCTCAGAATTAATATTATTGGCAAATATATTCAGAAATAAAATAGAAAAAAAAAAAATCATCAAATCTATTTAGCTTTGTAGTATGTCTAAAATTTAAAGTAAATGAATAATAAAGTCACACTGTTCAGCTACTTGAGAGCTTTTAGCGATGGAACTCGTCCCTTTGAACGATGATCAAGTGGCGAGAACGCACCTGAGCTGAGACCTTTCTCTCATAACTTCCCCACCACACCAACGAGTTCACAATTTAGAATAATGTACTCTAATTTAGAATGCGGATGATTTGGGGAAGAAAAAGTATAAGAGTTGAAAATGTGTCGTTAATGATTAAAGAAATGTATTTCCTAGGATTCTAAAATTAGTTCATGATCAACAAAAACTTTCGAAATATGTAGAATTTTTTTAAAAAATTATGTAAAAAGAAACTACACTCATGGACAAAAACATTAGCGCACCAAGAAAGATTCGCCAAAATGAAACGAAATTTTACATACGTAATGACAACTTTATATAAGTAAATCATTAGAAAAACAAAGAAAAAGGATGATTTATTTCAGAGAAAAAGGCAAAAGAACGAAGGTTTTAATGCAATGTTGAACCCCCTCTATATATAGCGCAAAGGCACGATGCGATAAGATCGGGCATTGAGGCATACAAGTTCTGTATGCCTCAAGTTCTGTATGCTTCTTGAGACATTTCATTCCATATTTGCTGTAACCTTGCATCTAGTTCGGTCTAACTCGTGGGAGGCCCAACTCGCCGTCTCAAATGATCCCAGATATGCTCGATTGGACACAAATCTGATGATTGGGCAGGCTAAGGAAGGGTAGTAACAGTGCGGAGACAGTCTTGTGTCACCCTTGCCGTGTGAGGCCAAGCATTGTCTTTTTGAAAAATGACTCCTTGGAGCCGTTGAAAGGGTGGCAACAGATGTGGTTGCAGGATCTCATGGAAATACCACTGGGCTGTCAGGGTGGCAAGGATTAATACTAGGCGTGACCGTGTATTGTAGGCAATGGCACCCCATACCATCACACGAGCTGTGGTAGTTGCGTATCGCTGTAAAGCAAAGGCAGGACTGAGGCGTTCACCACGAGGTCTCCACACACGAACACGATTGTCATCACTGCTGACTTTGAATCTGGATTCGTCACTAAAGACGACCTGGTTCCATTCCGGTGCAGTCCAGTTACCTCGTGCGTGGCACTACTCTAAATGGAGGCGTCGATGGGTGGGAGTCAAGGGCAGCACACGTAATGGGCGCCACAATCCCAAATGTCTTTCTACCAGATGCCTTCGTATGGTTCCAGAAGGCACAGGGTCCCCTAGTGAAGGTGCTATCTGTGCCTTGATGGCGCCTGATGAAGCAGATGGCTGTACGCATGCATTTTTAACAATGTGGTGGTCTTCTCGACAACTGGTCTGCCGAGGGCATCCCGAGCCTGGTCTTCTTGTAAATGACATCTTTCGGATCCACTAGTCTCAACACCTCCTCACAACAGAATTAGATAGGCCTAATTAAATAGCTACTCGCCTAGCTGTCCACCCAGCTTCCATCATGCCGATGATTCGCCTCCTCTAAAGCTGCGACAGCTGCTCATATTGTCTTCGAAAACGGCGTAATGACATGTCTACCTCAACTCTTTTTTTGTAAACGATTCAGAACACTCAAACAAGCTTTGGTTACCTGTTTTATACTATACGGAGAACGACGTTAAACGCCCTCTACCGGATATACGTAATGCGCAATCACGCTTCATTTCTAATCATTTGTATATTGCCTCGACATGTACCTTCATGGCAAGTTTCGTTAGGATCCCGCAATTATATTTTGGTGCGCTAATTTTTTTGTCCATGAGTGTATTTAAGAATTTAAAAAAAAGTTAGATAATGTCGAAAAAAACCTATTAAATAAGTACTGATTTAATTTAGAATTACATTCGAGGTATACGTAACAAGATGGGGTAGTTTTTGTAACACTTTACTAAGATTCATATATTCAAAATCCCGGAATCATTTTTAAATACTTTCATATAATGTGAAATCAAATAAGAATTACAATACTAACCATTTTTTAATTCCTATATACTTACACTCTTTTGTAGAAAGCGAAGCATTATAAAACAAGATATTAATTATTTTATTAAAATTGAATATCCCTTAACTTTGTAGTCAAAAAAAGAAGTCATTAAAAATTAATGGTGACGAATTGTGTATTTATTTTTGTATTATCCATGTCGTTAACAGTTGCTTGATACAGTGAACAGAAAGAATGCGAAGGATCAACTTCTTTTTGAATACATTATACTAAGCATTCATTAATAGTTGCTCCAAATCTGCAATAGTTCCATAGCTTACCTTGTACCATACATGCTCGATTAGCAAAACGTCATGTGAGCTTCATGTCCTTGGAAAATATAAAAACCCCAAAGAGGCGGTCCAAAGACACACACATAATAGCCCTTCTAAGCCTAGAATAATGTTAAAAAATGCCTTTAATATGACCTACCACGAAAAACAAAGCTATCGACTGTATAGCGTAATTAATATATAATTGAGAAGTTAAAGATGTCTGTCGGATATCTTACAAGTGACTTGCTGTCGTAAGATATCGGATTCCACAAAATCACTTAAGCTTTACAACTTTCAACTAAGTGGCTACTTTTTCATCCGGATTATGTTCATAAAAAAGGCACATTCTTATGACAAACCATTACGTCCATATAAATACGAGTTCAATGTCCAGCAGAATGGGGCGCTGAAGACCTAAGTAAAAATCACCATTTGAGAGAGGACGTGCAATTTGTCTAAGGTCTAAAGGAAACTGTATGGTTAAATCTTAGGGTTATACTCTGCATTTGGCTCTAGGCAATGCCACTATTCTAAGATATTGGTAAGAATGGGTGAACCTCTGTAAGGGTTAAACCTTACAGATCACCAAGAAGGCAGCGGTCGATTCAATGACGAGAGAACGAGAGACAGAGTGATCATAAGCGCTTACAGTATGTACTGCATTCTTATTACCGATTCGATGCACAAACGAAACCCCAATGACTGTAATAACCCATCAATGTATGATCCAGCGATATTCTTACGAATCATTATATGCATCTTAAGGTATCCGACTAGGTTTTAAACCATGATATTAAAATTCGCATAAATGTATAATTTTCATGATATTTAGTGTCACTTAGATTAGAACACATGTATAAAATTATTTTAAGGACATTTTTTGACAGAAAAAAATTATTTAAATACAATATTTTGTCAAAAAGTTAACTTAGAATAACCTTTTTTAAAAATATTCTCCTTTTATAAAAAA
>BMAV01025521.1:42241-96460 GCA_019973955.1 Trichonephila inaurata madagascariensis
CATTGAATCTGTAACGCATCATTCAGTGTCTGCGCGTACCGTTCGACGTCGTTTACAGAAGAGTGGTCTGTACGCAAGACGTCCATTGCTTGGTCTACACTTGTCGCAGAATCACAGACGTCGCCGCCGCCAATGGTGCGATGAAAGAAGGATGTCGACAGCAGAATGGAATGAAATTGTTTTAACTGACGAGTCACGCATCTGTCTGCAACACCACGATGGTCGGATTTGAGTCTGGAAACACCGTAGAGAGAGGATGCTGAATAGCAGCGTTATGCACCACCACTCTGATCCTGCATCGGGTATTATGGTATGGGGCTGTATTGGATATCACTCTCGCACTCCTCTAGTGCGCATTGCCGGTACTTTAGACAGCCAGCGCTACATCTCCGAGGTGTTGGAGCCAGTTGTACTTCCTTACATTCAGGGCTTGGTCGCAGCCATATTTCAACAGGATAATGAGTGACTACATGTGGCACGTATTGTCCACAGGTTCTTCGTCAATCACCAGATTGAATTGCTTCCCTGACCGGCTTGCTTTCAGGATCTTTCTCCGATAGAAAACATGTGGTCCATGGTTGCTCTACGATTGACCCAGACTACACCCCAGCGGCCACACCAGATCAACTTTGGCAACGTGTGGAAGCTGCTTGGTCTGCTGTACCCCAAGATCACATCCAAAGTCTCTTTGAGTCAATGCCGAGGCGTGTGTCAACGGTGATCTCCAAGAATGGCGGCTACTTTGGGTACTGATTCTGGCAGGAACCACACTTCACAGAAGTCTATAAATTAAATCATTTGATACTTGGTCAACATGTTATCTACAAAATAAATTTTGTTGTGCTATCTCTTGTCTTTCTTTGTGTTGCATTTACGGTGGCCAGCAGTGTATGTCCAGTTTTTGTCAAAGTATTGTACTTAAATAATTTTTTATTGTAATAATATTCTTAAAACAATTTTGTATACATTTTATAATATAAGTGACATTAAATATCATAAATATTAACTATTTATACTCTTTTGCAAAACCTCGGTACCGAACGTAATCGGATACCTTAAGTATATATTTTTTTAATTAAATGTATTTTTCAATTTACAGGTATTCTGTTTCTTTATATAGAATCAACAGAAACATACATGAATTTTGAACAATTCTAAAACTTAAGCAAAGACATATTAAGAAATAAAAAGTAAACTTAGCTGTAACCGAAATAAATCAGCAATTTATAAATAAATATCATTGTGTGAAAACGTTGTAATGAATCCAATAATCCATAATAATTGTATTTGGTTATCATTGTATTTGGTTTGCTATGTAATGAGCTACCTTTTCTGAGGAAATCTGCAAAATAAGGATGTTTAGTGATTACAAGTTAAATAGTTACGTCATAAAAACAATTGGCGCATTAAATCAAGTAAAAGTAATTGCCACAGGTAAATAAATTTGTCAAAAATGATTTGGTACATTAAGGTATTATTAATTTTGGTTACTGCATAATACACCTTAATTATATATATTTATTTATTTTGAAATATTTAATGGTCATGCTTCTCTGAAAAATTGGGCACAATAGAATAAATGAGAGATAATATAAAAAAAAAATTTCTATGAATTCGGCAAAAAAAAACTTTTAATTGGACGATGTGATATAAAAAAGCATGCGAACTGCTGACAAACATTCTGCACATTGCTAACATTGCATTCAGAGACCTGTAAAAATGAAGACAGTGATATTGTCTGGATTTGTAGTACTTTTGGTAAGTTCTGTCTCTTTATTTAAAATCACTTTTGAAAAATAATTAAAAGAGCATTATTCCTTTTTAATTTGGAGATTGAAAAAACGTTTTCAGAGATAAATATTTGCAGATATGACTCTGAAAGTAGGCACTAAGGATTATAAAATCCTTATACACAGTCGAGTTCCGAAAGATTCCGAAGATTAAGTAGCCTATTTTGCAAAAATTGCTCCTTTTTTAAGGAAATGCATAATGTATTTTTGTCTTTCGTCTCTCTTTTGTCATTACGAAGATGATGTGAAGGAACAGTAAATCCATTAAACTTTATTATTCAACATACCGAAAGGTGGTTTCTACAGCCTTTAGTCCTCACTATGTGATATTTTATTAGTTTGCACTGTGTCCTCAACGTTAACGTCTTCATCATTTTACGGCATTTTTTCATTGTGGCAGCAGGAATAATTTCTGCAACGTTCATGTCTTGCTTTGCATCGTTCTGGAAAAGCTGTTCGACATCTTTTTCATCAGCTTCTGCACGTTCAGTAAATCTTTTCAGGGTTTTTTTTTTTTTTACCTGCAAAGGAGTGACCGAGTTTCCAAGACTCTACTGTGTATTAACATTTATACAAAAAAAAATATTTTTTTCCCCGAAACTTTGTTTATTTTCATTAATGTGGCAAATTACAGAAAAGAGAAATATTTATGTATTTTACAAACAGCAAGTTCTTTTTTTATTACTTTGTGTGCTGAATGACAATAACTCAAAATTATATGGTGTTTGTGTATATAAGTTTGCGGGAAAAAAATGCATTTTCTTGAGATATTACTCTATTATATGACAATGATACGAAAATGTGTATGTATAAAGATTAGTTTAAGGAAAAGATTCCATACAATTTTATTAAAAGTTTCCAAGAAAAAATCAAAATCAGTAGTCTTAATGTATATGCATAGGTATAGGGATATAATTAAGACTTGGGGATAGTTTAAAATAGTTTCTGATAAATGGTATTCTTGGTTTGAAAAACTTTTTATGTTTCACTAAAAATTAAAATTAATATAAAAATATAACCACCTAGCAAAATAAAAGAAACATGCAATTATATTCTACAAATCTCAATATATGTATATATATTATATACATACACACACACGTATATATATATATATTGCAATTTCTTGTGAAATATTAGAAATGTTTTGATTAACTTTTTTTAAAAACCACTGCATTGTTGCAAAACATACAAACAAACCGTATAAAATAACTCCTAATGAAACACTTAATATAACAAGTGTTTTAAACGCAATCTTTTTTTTTTTTTTTTTTAAAAAAGGAAATTTAAAAAAAAAAAAAAAAAAAATGTAAATAGCTCTTATTTTTTTCCCCGGGAGTTATAAGATTTATAATGAGTAACAGAGTACTGTTTAAATTTTCATAAAATAAAAATTTGTTCATTGAATTTTTGGTTATCGAGCACGTTTATCTATTTTTTACACATATTAAGATATTAATTTTATTTCTTCGTAATTTTTTTACTCTTACATTATTTATTTTTATACTTCATTATTCACAAAACTAATATTATTTTCATCAAAATTATAGTAAAGCCATGAAGATATATTTTGCATACAGAAAAATATGCAAATATTTTTATACAAAAAACGTTACTCTTTTTGATGACTGAATCCGATAAAAAATGGTCCTTATGATTCTAACTGTTTATAATTAATGATTACCATAATGATTCACTTACAATACTTTATTATTGTAGTATTTTAATGATAAGGTTTGTATCCAGTGAAATAGAAGGATAGGGCTTTAACATACTTAGATTTCAAGTAACAATATTATCTCCTTCAACTGATCAAAGTTTTCAAAAATTAACAAGTTTTCTGAGATGGCTTGGAAATTCGAAAAGGCAATATCTCAGAAACAGTGAATCTTCACTTATTGTAAAATCTATTTTTCGGAACATATGATATATGAACAGTAAAAAAAATAAATAAATAAAACTAAAAAACTCCTAAGAAGAGTACCCCAGGTATCAGCAATATTTCCAGCATCCATGCATGTTCAAAATGCTCTACAAATCAAAGATGGTTAACGTAAAACAAGAGGGGAAAAAACCTAACTAAAACAGAAAAAACAAAAATAATTAAGGCATCCGACTACATTCGGAACCGTGATTTTAAAAAAGTGCATAAATGGATAATTTTCATGATATTTAGGGTCACTTAGATTAGAATATATGTATAAAATTGGTTTAAGGACATTTTGTCCAAAAAAATATTTAAATACAATATTTCAGCAAAAAATTAACTTAGAATAACCTTTTTCCAAAATGTTCTCCTTTTATGAAAAATGCATCTAAAATAATAATATTTCGCGCGCTTACATAAAGTAAACACTTCTCCAGGGAGTCTGAACTAGGAGTTTTGAAAAATTCACATTATTTTCAGAGTTACCACCAATTGAAATAATTATCGGTGTTTTTTTATTAAAATTGCTCCCCTCTGTTAACGTAAAACATGGATATACTCACTTCTAAGTTATATATTTCAAAAATTCTAGTTGTGCCTCTGTAGAGAGGACTGAGCTATATGCAGGCAAAATATTATTATAATAGAAGCATTTTTCACAAAAGGAGAATATTTTGAAAATGGGTCATTCTATGTTCATTTTTTGTCAAAATATTGTACTTAATTATTTTTTATTGTAATACTATTCTTAAAATAATTTTATATACATTTTCTAATCTAAGTGACACTAAATATCACAAATATTATCCATTTATACGCTTCTGATAGTCGGATACCTTAAAGGAAAAATATTTTAACATAATAAATATTGTTTACTGATACAATTAAATAATCAATAAAATCAGTTAACCGTTCAGTTGCACACTTCACTTGAGAAAGTCTTAAAGATATTTATTTTTTAAAAATTCACAAAAAATTGAAGGCATCCCACTAGGTCGAAAAGTTGTTTTCGGGTGTGAAGACCATTAGGAAAAAAAAGAAATATAAGTATTGACTGAGAAGGAATAGCATATAAAACTGGAGAATTTCAAGCTGTTTTTCTAATATTTATTTTATCTTATAAACACGTTTTTAGATGTGCGTTTTGAAGAATGAAATTGTCACGGTTTTTTGTGTACACGAAACATACGATATCTCCAAACCAATTCAATAAAATTCAATTAAATTTGCAACACGTATGGAATACGTCCTACTGAATGTAGCGTACCTGAGGCTTTAAGATAATTACATTTAATCATTATTTACAGCCAATTTGGGATTAGAACATAAGCTAATTTTGAGGAAAGATCATAAACGTCAAATTTAAACGCTTACAAAATGTTTATTTCTTAAAATATTTTTGATCATGCGGCTTGTGACATTTCAAGTTGATCAATATAAGTATATCAATGAAATTAAAATTGCATAATGTCCATCATATTTTTATTTAAGCTGTGTCGATTTATGCGAAAATTTTGCTGAAAAACCATAAAAATATTTTTTTTTTTCAAAAATAAGGAGGTATACATGTTATCTTTTAAATAATCATGACTCTTTAACGCTATTTATGTTCTCTAAACAATTAAACTTTTCCGAAAACAAGACTTAAAAACATGGTATACTAACCTAGTCAGATGCCTTAAGGTATCCGACTACGTTAGGAACTGAGATTTCAAAAAAGCACATAAAAGGATAATTTTCATGATATTTAGTGTCACTCAGATTAAAGTAAATGTATAAAACTGTTTCAAGGACATTTTGATAAAATTGTTTTATTTAAATACAATATTTCGGCAAAAAATTAACTTAGAATAACTTCTTTTCAAAATGCTCTCCTTTTGTGAAAAATGCTTCTCTTATACAATAATATTTTGCCTGTATATAGCTCAGATCTCTGTACGGAGGCTCAACTATGATCTTTGAAAAAATTCCATTATTTTCAGATCTACAATCCATTAGAATAATAATTCGCGTTTTTTTCTTAAAATTTCTCCCCTTTGCTATCGTAAATCATGGATAAACCCACTTCTAAGTTATATATTTCAAAACTTCCAGTTAAACCTCTGTACATAGGTCTGAGCCATATACAGGAAAAGTAGTATTATAATTGAAGCATTTTTCACAAAAGGAGAATATTTTCAAAATGGGTCATTCTATGTTCAATTTTTTGTCAAAATATTTTACTTAAATAATTTTTTATTGTACTACTATTCTTAAAATAGTTTTATATACATTTTCTAATCTAAGTGACACTAAATATCATAAATGTTATCCAGTTATACGTTTTCGCAAAATCACGGTTCCGAACGTATTCGGATACCTTAAAATAAGTCAAATGAAAAAAAAAAATAGTTAACTCTATTTTTAAAAAAATGCTCGTAGTCTTCAGTATGTGAGAGATGATACAATTTTGACTGTACATATTTTTTTTTTCGGGTTTTACATGAAGGTACTACGAAAAAGATTAAAAATAAGTACTATATAGGTATCAAATTTGCCTTCATTGCTGGAACTTTTTGCAGATAATTATCAGAGTTCAAGGGAGGGATCCTAACAGATGTGGAGTTTTCATGAAAAAATGCGAGAATGATCAATACTGCTGGAGAGTGTTTGAGAAGAATCCTCCTGTAGAGTATTGCGTTCCATTCAGGAGAGAAGGTAATATCTGTCAATTTATATTTAAGGTATCCGACTACGTTCGGAACCATGATTTTAAAAAAGTGCATAAATGTATAATTTTCATGATATTTAGTGTCACTTAGATTAGAATACATGTATAAAATTGTTTTAAGGACATTATGACAAAAAAATTATTTAAATACAATATTTTTGCAAAAAATTAACTTAGAATAACCTTTTTTCCAAATGTACTCCCCTTTTTTTGTAAAAAATGCTTCTATTATATTAATATTTTGCCTGTCTATAGTTCAGACCTCTGTACAGAGGCTCGACTATGATTTTTGAGAAATTCAGATTATTTTCAGAGTTACAACCATTTGAAATAATTATCGGCGTTTTTTTCTTAAAATTGCTCCCTTCTGTTTTCGTAAAACATGGATAAACCGACTTCCGAGTTATGCGTTTCAAAAATTCTAGTGGAGCCTCTGTACAGAGGTCTGATCTGAATACAGGCGAAATATTAATGCAATAGAAGCATTTTTTACAGAAGGAGAACATTTGGAAAAAAGGTTATTCTAAGTTAATTTTTTGCCAAAATATTTTAAGTAAATAATTAATTTTTGTCATAATATTCTTAAAACAGTTGTATACATGTATTCTATTCTAATTGACACTAAATATCATAAATATTATCCATTTACACGCTTTTGCAAAATCACGGTTCCGAACGTAGTCGGATACCTTAATGTCTTATAAATATATTTTTCTTTCAAAGAATTATTTTTTTCTCGACTATGTTCTTGATTTTAACTATATAAGAGAAAAGTGATTAACCACTTCCAAATTTTTTTCATCACATTTTTTTTTTTTATTTTATCAAATACAAGGAAATGAAACAAAATAAAATATATAGGTTTTAAGTTTAATTTTTTGCAGGTATAAAAGCATTTTTTTAAATTAGTTTATTATCCCAAGTTATCTCGGGCAAATAGGGAAAAAAAAGTTAAATATTGGTCTTTGTATGATAGTTTTTGAAACAAGGGACGACATGATGTGATACCTTGCATTCTGTACACTGATATCTGGCCTCTTTTCTTACTGGCTTCCCTCTGGGATCTCTTTTACGGGAGCACAGAGTACACTCTCTCAATAACGCTACAATCGTCTTCAATAAGGCTACATACAGAAGAACCACACAATTGCCAAAGCCCACCTCTTCATAACATCTATCTGAAAAATCATTGATTTCGCTATCTTGCATCATCACCAATATTTTTCTTCTTTAACGCGCCTATCCTTCTTTATACATTAATAATTCACCAGCCGACGTATACTATACAATAATGTGACGAAGCCGATCTCTTCTCCCTATTTTCTAACAGGTCCCTTGCCCCTTGCAGACAGAAGTTGTGAAAACTCCAGGCATTTCCCTAATTGCTGGGAAGGAATTTCGTAACTGGGTGGTCGAGTTTCGGCACCTTTTTCCCAGCTGACCGGACTGTCAAAAAGAGGCGCCTTAACATTGTGTATTCATTTTCCCACAACTCAGTGACGACGCCGCGTCTGAGAACGTACAAATGTGCACCCAACCTCGGCAATTTTGGGACTAGCAAATAGGAAATCAGACTGATTTGGCGCGGCAGAAGGGCAAGACATCAAGGGAGCCGAGACCGGAAGGCGGCAGAAGAACCAGAGGGATTGAGGCCGACAAAGAGATGAGAGGTGGATGACGAGGAGATATAGAGATGATATAAAGAGGGCGAGAGAGTCCGGAGGAGGAAAAAAGACTGGATTTTTGAAGGGAGCCATTCGGGCGTCCCTTGAGCGATAGGAAGAGCGATAACGAGCCCGCGAAGTACAGCAGTTTCCTGGCTTGGAAGATCAGGGAACGAGAGAGAGTGCGAAAGAGACTCGAAGTCATTACGGACCCTTTTGATATTGAACTGTAAAAGAATATACCATTTTATTTTTTTGATGATTTTCATTCTGAAATAAATAGTTATCAGAGCTGTGGGAAATCATTACAATAGGAACGTATATTATACATTACCAGTCCCTCCAAAAGAACCGCGAAACCAACAAAATTTGACAAACTGCCAATCAAAGCTGAATGTTTCCTTCTTTCATTTCCTCCAGGTCCAATAAAACCATGATAAAACAAATCGTAATGACAAATTCTGCTTCACCGGAGATTTCTCCATTGTCCCAAGTATAAAACAAAATATTTGATTATTTGTTTCAAGCTAAGAAGTACAAGGCACTTTGGTAGGGGTGTTTATTTAAACCATCGACCTACCATTCCACTTTTACTCACTACATGTCTTAAACAACTTAGACGATAAGTAATCCCTATTCGTGTCAGTAGTTAAGGGTTTTTAATCCTATATTTTGTCGTTTGCCACTTGCATGAGAAGAGGTCACTGCATACCTCTTCTTAGAGAAGTTCATCGCTTGTATTGTTGATGAACTTCCTGAGCCAGTGCTTCTCAAACTTTCAATATTCGCGACCCAATATTCAAACATCATATTCATTGCCCTCTCACCATACATAACGTGATTTGAATTCAATAATACTATACTTTGACACTAAGGCTACAATACGACTTTAACCTCTTACATGCCACAGACGTATATAAGCGTCTCTCTCAGCCAAAACATTAATTTCCTGGGCTTATATATACGTCTTTCCGAAGTACGATCTTTTCTGTGCACTGCTATTGATAAAATTATTCCGAAGGTTTTGGAATCTAATAAAAAGACCATGACACAGGGCTTGCGAAGGATTTTCTTAATTCAGAGGATTGGCTTATTTATTCCTTTTCAACTCCTCCTCCCAAAAAACATCGAAATACGCACGTCTACGTGGAAAATGGAGGCATTGGGAGGCGAATCGTATAACTTTTAATCGGCAGTTAAGGGATTATCTATAAGCCGAACAAATTATCAAGATAAGTGTTAATACGAGCCCATGGGGTCACTGATAATTATCAAACTTGTTCTTAACTTAGTATTGTTAAATCAATTATAAAATACATTGTATAGTACTGATTCATTTATAACTGAATTACATCAGTGTAAAAACGTATTTTGCATTTTATTATATTAGAAAGTATTTTGTTTACCTTAAGTCAATTAATAATTTCTTAAATAGCCTTTTGTTTTCGACTTTTCAACAGACTCGTGCCCCCTCATAGAGTTATCACGCCCCCCAGTTTGAGAAACACTGACCTGAATGATACTTTAGAGAAAGATGCCTTTTTCTTTTTAGCCTTTTCTGCAATTGATATATACCTCCAATAGGTTTGGAACGATTTTCCATTGACAAATTAAGTAGTCTCTTATTAAAACGGTGAATCTAGTTGACACACGTGCTCCTTGCCATTTAAATCGCAAGCTGTGATTTATTGCAAATTTCTTCGTTAGACTCTCCATGGTATGAATGCTTAATCAAATAGGAGCAGTAAGCTGTGCTGCCATCTAGTGTTCAGTTTTTTGGTCGTCATAGAAGAACCTTTGGAAGAGGTATTTATTTGAACTACCAACCTAGCCTTGCACTGCTACTCCATGCGTGCTTTAGACGACTGGGACAAAAAGGCATTCAAAATCAGGCTAATCGTTGAGGGCTTTTATTCCTCTCGTTTGCTGTTTGCGACTTGAGGTAGAAGAGCTCACTGAAAAGCCAGAATTTATTATTAAACAGATTTCAAGAATGTGTTACAATTTTCTCGTGTTATTCGCTTTCCTTTAAAAGTATTTTCATTTCCAGCTCATGAAAGATCTTCCTCGGAGTCTTAAAATATCCCCAAAATGTTTTCAAAAATTTACTCATCTGCTAATATGTGTAGGAAGAAATACAAAAGCTTAAATTCCTTGTAGCAAAAATATGGCAGAAACCAAAAATGTGTGGCAGAAATTCTCCTTAAGGTATCCGACTACGTTCGGAACCGTGATTTTAAAAAGGCACATAAATGAATACTTTTATGATATTTAGTGTCACTTGAATTAGAATACATGTATAAAATTGTTTTAAGGACACACACATTTTAATAAAAAAAAATTATTTAAATACAATATTTCGGCTAAAAATTAACTTAGAATAAACTTTTTTAAAAATGTTCTCCTTTTATAAAAAATGCTTCTATTATAATAATACTTTGCCTGTCTATAGCTCAGACCTCTGTACAGAGGCTCAACTATGATTTTTGAAAAAATCACATTATTTTCAGAGTTACAGCCATTTGAAATTATTATCGGCGTTGTTTTCTTACAATTCCTCCCCTCTGTTGTCGTAAAACATAGATAAACCCACTTCTAAGTTACATATTTAAAAAATTCTAGTTGAGCCTCTGTACAGAGGTCTGAGCTATATACAGGCAAAATATTATTATAATAGAAGCATTTTTCACAAAAGGAGAATATTTTGAAAATGGGTCATTCTACGTTCATTTCTTTGTCAAAATATTGTACTTAAATAATGTTTTATTGTAATACTATTCTTAATACAATTTTACATGCATCTTCTAATCTAAGTGACACTAAATATCATAAATATTATCCATTTATAAGCTTTTGCAAAATCATTGTTACGAACGTAGTCGGATACCTTAAAAAAATCTATGGTCATGAGCAAAAGTTTGAATTTTGAGTTTATGAATTATGTTTTTCTGTTGTTTTATAAGTATTTTTTTTTATTAGGAGAACTCTGCGACGATGCAGGAAAAGTGTGTTATCCTGGATTGTTCTGCCAGGTATGATTTAAATATTAATGATAAACATTTTAATCTAAACTTGCCTTTACAAAGTTCTTAAAACATTCAATGTCTTATAATTTACAGGTAGAAAGTGTGGGTTTCCTGAAGGTTTGCAAATAAACGACTGATGACTAGCATAAAATTCCTGTTCAGCAACCAGAAATCTGTCGCATTTACTTGCTTCGATTCACCTGGCATGTATAGAACAAAATAAAATGATTAAAGTGTACTGATTACTTTTTTTAAAAATCAGAACTGGCATATACACTTTCACTTGAAATACTCTTAAGGTACCCAACTACGTTCGGAACCAGGATTTTGCAAAGATGTGTAAATGGATAATATTTAAGATATTTAGTGTCAATTAGATTAGAATACATGCATACAATTGTTTTAAGGACATTATGACAAAAAAATTATTTAAATACAATATTTTGGCAAAAAATTAACTTAGAATAATCTTTTTTACAAATGTTCTCCTTTATAAAAAGTGCTTCTATTGTTTTAATATTTTTCTTGTATTCAGCTCAGACCTCTGTACTGAGGCTCAACTAGAATTTTTGAAATGTATGACTCGGAAGTCGGTTTATCCATGTCTTACGACATGCAGAAGGGAGAAATTTTAAGAAAATACGCCGATAATTATTTCAAATGGGGGTAACTCTGAAAATAATGTGAATTTTTCAAAAATCATAGTTGAGCCTCTGTACAGAGGTCTGAGCTATACGCAGGCAAAATATTAATACAATAGAAGCATTTCTTACAAAAGGAGAACATTTGGAAAAAAGGTTATTCTAAGTTAATTTTTTGCCAAAATATTATTTAAATATTTTGATTTGTCATAATGTCTAAACTAATTTTATACATGTTCTAATCTAATGCACTAAATACAGAAAATTATACATTTATGCTCTTTTTTAAAATCATGGCTCCGAACGTAGTCGGATACCTTAAATACAAAATAATAGGAAAACTACAAACACAAATGTTGTCACGTACATGAACTATACAGGGTGTTGCCAAATGCAACCAACAAATTCAGAGAAGTGATAGTTGGTAGCATGGGAACGACAAATCACTATACATCATGGAATCGCAAACCATGTTGAGTCCGAGTAATTTTCATAAACACTTATGAAGGGTGTGATGTCGAATTGTACCAAAAGAGTCAATAAAAGGTAAGAAATATATTTGCATGTTTACAATCTAAACAATGCATCATTTGGACGTCAAAAATGCAATGATAAAGTATTGCCACAGGAATTGTTCGAAATTATTGGCCACGTAGGTCATAACACACCTATACCAACACACAATGGATTTTCGGATGTGTTTAAACAAATCCAGTGTACGATGTCACGTGAAGCGACAGCGATCCATGCCATGAGATTCTTCACTGTAACCACAGGCAACTGATACACAAGCTATTTCAGAGGACTACAGAAAAAAATTCAAGTGATTGGATTTGGCCTCCCCATACGTGGATTGGGAAGGCCAAACAACCAGCCCGTCAAGACGCTTCTAATGCACCTCCCGGGATATGTAGCATGGAGGTGGTTATGCCTTTCAATAGAAAAATGTGTTGGGGCACTATTGTGCATGAACCACACGTTATGGTGCGCAGTGGTCCGTACTCCCTCTTTCAATTCCGGGAGCACGTGATGTAGGAAAACAAGGTATTACGCGCCTTTGAGGCGTTCAGCCAATATGTGTATATCTTCGCATTAATTGGCTTTCTCCTCGTCTGGTTCATCCTCCTCCCGACTGCTACTATTATCGCGATTTTCAATGACTAAATGCTGTTTGTGACCCCATGTCTGTGATAATTTGCCGTCCCCATGGTGCCTACTTAATCCCCTTCCGAATGCATTGGTTGAATTCACCAATATTCTGTATATATTTATTTCATATATATATATATATATATATATATATATATATATATATACATATTCATCCTATACCTGTCTTAGTGTTTCTAATACTTTAGATAACAAACAGGAGGACCAGGTTTGGAAACATTAAAGCGAGCTTTTGGTTAGTTTGTCAGCAGGCTAATTACCAACGGTTCTACAGTGACTTCTAATTAACAGTAGAGTGACATATTACGACCATTATTCATGAAATAATTAATCAAAAGTTGACAACTTTATTAGTAATTCATTCTTCAACTTGAATTAATCAAAATATGACAAATAAAAAAATTGTAAAAACGTATGCTATGCCATTTTAATGAAATTAATTCTCACGGAATATGCAAGGCAGATTAATTATAAAAGGAATTAAACGTAGTAGCATAATGACTTGTAATCTACCTCTTATTTTTATTTTTCCTTAAAATGCAACTATAGAAGAAAAAATCTTAGAAAAAATACTTTTCAAAGTAATCTCTCGACTCTATTATTTACGTTTAAGATTGTTTTGATTTTATAAAGAAAATTATTTTTGTTTCATGATGCTATCAATAAAAGTCGTTAATGATTTTAAAAAGTGGAAAGATTGCTTCTATGCGACAAAATGGCGTGAAAGTATCTGAAATTTCAAAATAACTTAGAATATCAAATAGAAACCTAATAAAAATATGTAAACCATATTTAACTAAAAGTAGCACAACAATTTCCTAGGATACATAGATCCAAGAAAATAACAAAACGTAATGAGAGAAAATTGAAGCGTAATGTGAAGAACAATATATAGGAAAAGTAAACGCTTAACAACTCTATAAATTACAAAGGATTTCACTTTTAACTTGGAAGCAAGCATCTCTTACAGAACAACACAAAGAAAACTTATCATGGGCCTTAATTTCGACGACCAACTCGAAAACCCTATTTTCCAGCTTTAAATAGAAAAATTCGTTATGCTTGGGTTAAAGAATACAATACCTGAGATGTAGAAATGTGGAAATTGTTGTATGGACGGATGAGGGACATTTTACACTTTTTTTACAAAGGATGGCAGTCAAAGAATTCGTTCCTCTCAGGGGGCTCACCTTCTTTAGGTGGGTACGGGTATCACACTCCCGAGGTACCGTAGTGATCTTTTCCTTTTCCCAAGGGTTTACCATCTTTGGTAAACACGGGTGTCACGACCCCGGAGTACCCCAGTGATCCTTCTCTATTTTTGACCCTCCATCTTGTCATCCAATTTCTTCTTTTCCCGTCCAGACCACAGACCTATGAATGTTTGGCGCAGAATAGCCAAAAATGGCTCTTGCGCCATAAAACAACAAACTCAACTCGACTCAAAGAATTCGTTGAAATAACATGAAGTTCTTAAGAGAGATTGCATACAACTATTTGTGCAGACTGAAGATAAAGGATTAATAATGTGGGGAGTATTTGGCTGGAAAAGAATGGGTCCCCTAAACACTATAAGGCAGTGATACTCAACCTGCTACCCATCGAGCCTTTTTAAATGGCCCGGTCATGGACAATTGCTCTGAGAAATTCCCTTATTTAAGAACATTGTATTTAAAATTAAGTGGGAAATTCTTTGACAAGAAATCAAATACATCAATTTTGCCTTTTGCTGTCGGTGTCGTACGTGTATGAATTGATATTATTTTTCTATTTGGAACAGTTACGTTTAGTGATAACAGACAACAGCGGAGTAGCGACTATTTTATGAGTGGAAACTAATACTTAACTATCTTTCATATCTTGCGAGAGAAAAATTTGGAAGAAAATAGTTTGCTTCAAGACGATTGGAAAGGTGACTAAACAGATGAATACTAAAAATATACAAATGTATAAAGCATAATTAGAAAAAAATTTATCAGTATTTTGTTTTGAAACAAATATTTCGTTCAATAATGAAAATGTATAAATCATTTGTAAAATTAGTTATTGTTTTAAAGATTTCATACATTTAAAGTTTTTGATTACGAGAATACACTTAAAAATATTGCTTTTTTTTATGTTTTTTTTCCTGATAAAATTGCGAAGCGTATTAAAAACAAAGTAACTTCTCTGTAAAATTTCTACCATTAATGAAAAATTACAAAACAGTTTTATACTTCATGTCTAACTGTATCTTCAATGTTTACTATGTATAATTCAAACTCATTTTTTTTAAAAAAAAAAGGATTGAGACCATTGTTTTTATCGTGTTATTTTAAGTTAAATAAGAAAAACAAAAAAATATGATGATTAATTTTTATTTATTATTTGAATGAAAACAAGTTATGAATTATTAAATGATGCAATGGAACGCACAGATCTCATTAAACATCTCTCAATTTATTTAAATTTCAATTTTGATTACAATTCAATAAAAATGTAATCATTTAAACCTCTCTTAATTTTAAAAAAGATACCGTGTAATAAAAATTTTAATCATGTGCACTAATGGTAAGATAATATTGATGCTATCTTTTTTTTACATCTAAAAAGAAATAAAATTATGTTGCTATAATATACTATACGCACTTATTTTTTAAAAAATATTATCAAAATATTAACTATAATTTAATGAAACATCAGAGGCAATGAAAAAAGACACAGAAAAGTTGAAAGCCTAAATTTTATTTGTGCATAATGGTCCGGTAAGGCTATTACAAAATTTACACTATTGTATGGGTATATTAACTATTGAAAATCACATATGGTAGTGAATCACGTAGTTATATATCAGGTTTGAGAGACCAGATAACAGTATCCCAACAGCTCAAAAATTCTTCAAATCTTCTGATGGTTCTTGCCAGGCGTACGTTCCCTCCGTGCATATTACTGATGTTGACTTCGTTCAGGTAACACTTCATAGGCACAGTAGACATTCGCAATCTTTCTTTTCAGTTGTTTAGAGTCATTATTCAGGAGAAAGCCTTTTCTTCAGGCTCCTAAAGTCATAATCGGTAAACCCCTTAGACGGGGAATAAAGTCACAATCAGGAGTTATAAATGAAAGGCTTGTGGAAAGTCACATTCTGCTAACACCTGAAAGGCTTGAGTGTCGCAATCCGGTGAGATTTCTTCAGGCGTGGATAAGCCCAAAGCGAAGAAAGGTGAAGAAGCATCCCAGAGTACTTCAAATTATACTGGTAATAATTAGTGTCCGCAGTGTAAAAAGAAAAAAAATAATGAAAAATAAATTAAAAAAACTATATACATTATATACAAACGCGTTTGAGCACCTAGCTCAAGAACAATAAGGGTGTTTTCCCCTCAGATCATTTCATACGCTTCAAGTTTAGAGTTTTTCAGTGTTTACTACAGTATTTTTGAAGATATTTATTGATATTTCGTATTCTATGGGTAGGTTTGCATTTTTTGAGGAACCATTTACTGAATCCTCCTTTGATCAATTAAGTAACTTGTGGTGATTTCATTGTTTTGTGCTTTTACTTCAGTTTTCTTAGACTCCATTTATTTTTCTTAAACTTTCCAGCTATTTTCGGCATGCGAATTCATCAAGCTATTAAGGGTGTCTTTTTAAAATACAGTTTTATGAACTTTAATGAAATCTTTTGTAATTGACGGCAAGATGGTGTTGCTTTCCTTAATCTGACAAAAAGCTTTTTGATTTTCTGGAAGGCATTACGCTTCTTTAGGACATATGAACCCTCAGTGGACTGGACATCTCCTTCAGAATGGCTGAGGGACGTAAGATCTGAAGATGTTGATTCCATTTGTCCATCTGATTTGAAAGAGTTCAGAGAGAAATCACCGAAATCCTTTTCATCTTCAGAATTATTGAACGAATCCATTTCCGTAACGTTTGTGAATGAGCTTGAAGATGTTGAAGATGACATCGATCCGTTGCGTTCCGCTTGAGTGCACTGGACAGCGGCATCAATTAGATTAATTGCAACGGCATTGATGAAAGCGCTGTCATCCAGAAAATGGTTTTCATTCTTAGCGAGTTCCAAATCATTAGATGGCAGATTAGCATTATCCATCACTAACGTTCCTTCATCATCGTTGTTTGATGCTTCTTTGAAAAAATCTACGCTCTCTTGGATGAATAAACATTCGGTTTCATTAGCATCTGAAACATTGCCGATTAAGGTTGATGAAGAACATGTTGTGTTGCTGAGACATCTTTCCAATATATTATTAGACAATAAATTATTCTTCACGAGATCAATAAATATAAAGTATGGGATCAGATGAAGGCAATACAAAAGATCAAAATGGCAAAATACTTTGAGGAGGCAAAACAGACAGTGTAAAAGAACAAAAGCACCCATTAAAATCTCCTTCGCCATTTTTCGTTTTTTTTGATTGAAACAAACTTGTAGAAACGATTTTCAGCAGTCAATTTACTACTAAATAAAACACAACCTTACTTGTCGCTTTCGAAACAACAATTACTCAAATGCTGTTATTATTGCATTAGTAGGTAATTGCAACAAAGGTTATCTAACTGAAACAATGATATGTACATTGTTCAATTGTTGCTTATTGTTCTATTAACAAACAAATTGATTCCATTTCTTAGATATCTTTAATTATTTAAAAATATTTAACTGTATTATTGGAAACTGTAACTGCTGTAAAGAAATATTCGCAATATTTTTCACGAAGTTGTTGTTTTTTTTAATTAGATTTAAACATATTTAAATATGTATCTTAAAATAGTATTGTGTATTATTCAGAATTTAAGGATACAGTTTTTACAATACAAATTAGTATTATATGTGAATAAATTAGACTTTTTTTATACATAAATGTTTACTTCAAAGATTCTTGAAAATTCTTGAGCTCTTGCAAACGTAAAATAAAATTTTGAACTTCCTGATACTATTTTTAAAAAAGTAAATTATCAAAATTTCAGCTTGCGAAGTAAAATCTTTACCAAGTTTAATTTTGAAGTAAATATTTTAAGCAACTCTTAAGCAGATTATTGCACAATTATACTATTTTAAATAATGACAAACTTTCTGAAATTCTAATTCTTTTTTTCCAATTCCCAATCCATGTAACGGCTTCCATGATAAATGCTCGTCAAAAATTTAGAGTACATTTCAAAATATCAATGTACTATTTTTGATTGTATACCAGTATGCCATCAAAAACAGAGTGAGCCAAAATCTTTTAACTGTTTAAAATTTAACTTTAGTGAAAAGGGTTTGGTAGATTTATGGCAGAGGGCACTTTCAGATTATGAAAATCGAATCCTGGAGTTGGCATTACGAAAAAATACTCAACTGGAGAAGTATGAGAAAAAATGTATGATGTTTTGTTATATAAATACCTATATTTTCTCGTTATCATACTAAAAGTACGTTTCATTCTCATTTTGAAAAAATTTAAATTTTTTATCTGAAATCAGGATTTTACCGATAGACGAGGAACTCTTTTTCAGTTTAAAATCAATATTCGTCAAGGTATAGAAGAGTTGTTGTTAGTAGTCGCAATTATCCTTTTCATGTGAACGGAGCTATTTTACAAGATGTAACAACTAAATTCCCGGAATACGCCTGCCCTAGCCGTTAGTCTTGTGTGAAGGAGTGGGAATGGAATATGGTTGATCTTGATCCTCCGGGATTGGTGGCACGCTATTCCATCCTTCTTTCTACTTCAGTTTGCTTTGCATCCTTGTTTGGGTAAGGCATTATCGTGTCGGTGCCGCGATCATGTGATAAACTTAAAATAGAACTTCACATATATTTGAAATTCTTCGTGAAATAAAAATCAAATAAACTCCAACTGAAAGTTTTAAATTATTATTAAAAGAAGTGTGTTTGGAGATAACTGCATTTCAGGTGTTCAAATTTTTTTAATGGTACACATGATTTTCGGAAGGTAGGGAGGCTTTTGAAGATGATAAACTTTCTGGTAAACCTTTATCATCAAGAACTGATGAAAACTTACAAAAATTAATGAAATCGTGAGAAAAGACCAATGTTTGAGTGTTCGGATGGTGTCAGCTATGTGAACATTGACACAGAGATAATAAGAAAACCTGTCGCCAAGAATTTGAATGTGGGAATGTTTGCGCAGAACTGGTACCAAAATGCTTGATCAAGACAACGTCCCGGTGCACATTATACTCTCTGTAAAACAGTTTTCGACAGACAAATGCATTACTGTGCTTACAAGATTTCGACGCATACGAATTTTACCAGTTTCTTAAAAGGAAAAAAAGTATTGAAGAGAACACAATATCCATATGTTGATAAGGTGAAGGTAAAAACGTCAGATTTATTGAAGATGGCTACAGCACTGCTTTGAGGGTGGAAAACTTGTATGCAATTATGTATTGATTGGGAAGGGGATTAAAAGGTATTTGTACATAGTTTTCAATAAATCTAATTTTTTAGACTAATCCGGTTGTTCAATTGTCACAGTGGTAATCATCTAAGAGGTAATTTTTATTATGCCACAAGTTCAGAAACATTCCAAAAAATGCTCAACATTAGGAAAAATAAATATTTATTTTATGAAACATTGGTAATAGTATTCATTTCAAACTGTAAAAGGGCTTTTGACCCAACGTATACTGAGATAGCTTAAAGGTATTTTGACCTCAGATCTTTCTATGAATAACTTCCGAAATGAATGCAGTCCTTTAGAAGATGAAGTCCACACAGAAAAAGAAAACATAATATTTAAAGAAATTATCAAGAACAGTTGCCTTATTTTTACATATTACTGTGAAATAATTTCTACACATTTTAGATCAATTATCAACCATTTGTATACCTTGTATCTCAGTATATTATTGTCCTTGAATGAAATATTCCCGACATATCTCAGTACGACCATGAAGTTCCTTCGACACTTCGGTATGTCGTGACGGTCATAGGATATTACAGACCAAATCAATGACGTGAAGGCTGTGAAAGACCCATTGTGATGCTTGTTATCTGAAGCCTAAAGGTCTTTGCTGGAGCGAATCCCGAATATCTGATAGTTGTTTGGGGGAGTCTCTTGGGGGGTCGATTTTCTCCCTTATATGTATATACAAACGGTTTCGAAAATGTGGGGGGGCGCGCCCCCCTTGGGGGGAGTGATAACTCTATGAAAGGGGCGCTAGCATTTTGAAAAGTCGAAAATAAAAGATTATTCAAAAATTTATAAATTTACTGAAAGAAACAAAGTACTTTTTGATTTCATAAAATATAAAATACACATTTACACTGATATAATACAATTTTTAAATGTATCAGTACTTTTTCAATGTATTTTTATTATTAATTTAACAATATTAAGTTAAAAAACAAATTTGATAATTCTCATGACCCCCGGGGTTTGTATTAACACTTATCTTGATAATTTGTTCGGGGGATAAAATTTTCTTTTTAAAACCCCCATTAAAAATTTTCCTGATTCTCTTTCCCCAAAACCCCCCCTTTTCTACGTAGGCGAGCGTATTTTGATGGGATTTTTTCGGGGAGGGGGGTAGAGGAGAAAAGGAATAAATAAGCAAATTCTTTGTAAACACTGTCAAAGTCCTTATATTGCATTCCAAAGCTTTCGGAATAATTTTATGAATAGCAGTGAACAGAGAAAAGATCATCCTTCGATAAGACGTATATATACGTCAAGAAATTTAATGTTTTCGCAGAGCGAGATGTTTATATACGTTGGTAGCATATAAGAGGGTAAGGTAGTATTGTAGCTTTTTTAGTGTCAAAGTATAGTATTATTGAATTGAATACATTGTTATTATATGGAGGGGGGTGCGATGAAAATGATGATTGAATATTGGGTCACGAATATTGAAAGTTTGAGGAGCACTGATATACAATATACATTGTTTAACCCTCTAGCTGCGTAGTTATTTTATCAAAGTAGGCTCACAAATTGTGTATTGTTTCATTACATATTTTAAATCTACATTTAAGAGTTAAAATATACAAAAAATATTTGTAAAAGAGTTTTTATTTTAAAATATAGAATTAGATCATAAAAATATGAACATGAAAACATGAAAAACAACATAAACAGAAACATCAAGGGTTGCACAGCTAAATAGTTGGAAAAAATACGTACCAGCGGAAATCATCTACGTTGCTACATCTGCGTTGCCCTTGGAAATCGCGGGATGCGTAGAGGGCGAACACGAAACTGACGGGGCTGAAATATGTTTTCGTGTTGAACGATATTACAAAAAAGTAATAAATAAATAAATAACAATAGTACAACTTGCATAAATATGTATATATATACATGTAATAACTTACATTGATATCAACTCATAATTCGAATCTTCTTTATCTATCTAATACAGCGGTCTCTCCAAACCTTTTGACCTCACGGACCAGTAAACTCATAATTTAAATCCCGCGGGCCACTAACTCGGGTTTTTAAGTGTTAAATATATTTTTAAAAATATTGCGATCTAAGAACACATGAAATGTACCTAGTTCATAAAATGAAACCATTAATTGTAACCAAATTATATGGAAGCTTTATTAACTCGTTACCGCCCAGTGATCTATTTATAGATCACCTCCCATTAGTACTCCCAGTGAAAACGATATTTTTTAATCACTTCGTATTGTCATTGGCTGGTTTCCTTACACATGTGGCTACGCCCCCAAACGAGATTTGAATTCTTTCCCAGAGCAGTCCAGCAGCTAGAGTTTGATGTTCGCCATTTTGAAACTTCAAAGTACAGCTTTTGATTAGGTATCCAACAGAAATAAAATTATAAGTGAGTTAAACTTTTTTTATGTATTTTACATTTTCAATACCTTTTAATTATTCTGGCTTATTTATATTAGAAAAATAACTTTTTTTATTATTAAAATGTAAGTTTAAGCATGCTTGTCTATAAATAGATCCCTGGGCGTTAGTGGTAATAAATCATTTTTTCCCCCGTTTTTTTTTTCCCAAGAATTTTCCCCGGGTTAAGTGTTTCAAACCAAGCGAAGAAGAGTTAGAATATATGTTTTCTCAAAAATTTAGTCGGGATAAAATTTTTATTTCCGCCAAAGGGGATGATTTAAACCCGACAAAGAATTTTTTAATAATGAGGGAAATTTTTTCCCATCTGTAAGAGATCTGTCAAATGTAGAAATTTGTGTACCAGGGAAGAAATAGAAAAAGAACAATTTTTCCGATGGCATAACCGAGGCCCCTAATAGTATGGAGTTCCCAAAGGGGCCCGTAATCCGGGTTCTTATGACTACTGTTTCAAAAAAAGAATGAAAAAACCCTTGGGGTTTTTAAATGGAAAAAATTAAAAGGGGAAACAACAGCGAAAAATTACATACACCCTTTTGATCCAAGTTTCAAGGCATCAAAAAGGTTTAAAAAAAACCCCAAATTTTGAAACCCCAATTAGTATTCACAAATTATAAAAAAAATAGGGTAAGTCGACCAGCATGACGGGATCTTAAAAAAACACATAATTCAGATCCGTGGCAAAAATGGTACTGGCCAATTTTTTACTAGGGGTTATCGACTTGGCAATCGTAAATACGTTTATTCTGTTGGGTTTAAAAAATTTGGAAAAAAAATAAAAAGACATCCGAAGATATATCATTTTGTTGCGTCCCTTTCAAAGGGAGACCAAATTTAAGAAAGGCTTTTGGAAGCCCTTTTGATGAAGTCATCAAGATCAAACGTAATAGATTTTTGTGCGTTTAGGTAAAAAAAACCATTTTAAAGGAAAAAGAAAAAACCCAAAAAGAAGATGCCAGTTTAAAAAAATATAAGGGTAGACCTCTTCGTTTTGTAAAAAATGTAATGAAACCCTTTTGTTGAAATTTTTTCCCATTATATCACATTTAATTTTTCAAATTGACTGCAAAAAAATTATAACTGGAAGTTTAGATCATTTAAAATAATGTGTTTTCTTTTTTAAATCTCTTTTATTTTTTTAAAATTCCAAAAGTTTCTTTTCCCCCAAATTTTTTTAATTTTTGAAATATAAAACTACAGGAAAGTTCCGGCTTTTTTACCGTAAGCGCCCAGTTTCCCATTTATAGTTTCACCTATTATCTCAGCTGCTAATTGCGAAAAAAGGGAATACAACTTCATAATTCCTCTATTTATGATATATAAAATGTAATTTTTATTTTTCAAAAATTTCGATTTTAAAATAATTTGGGCGTTAACAGGTTAATAAACATTAATAAAATAACCAAATTGAAAAAACTGTAAAAACAAAACAAAAAATGGTTTAAATGTATCAAACATTTATCATTATACATTCCTAGTGTGATGGATGTTCCTGCTTACTTGAAAAGATATTGATACTTGGATCCAATGTAGTTACTGCAAAACGGAGAACTGCATTTATTCCAAGGTGATATCGGTACTGTGTTTTGAAGGCTGTGGCAAATAAAAAGGCTTTTTAACATAAGTAAGTTGTGGAGAATTGAATCAGAATTATCATCGTCTGTTCACTAAGCAAAGGGTATTCACTTTTTTTTGGAAAGCAAAAACTCAAATCTTGATAAGGATAAATGAGAAATTTAAATTTAAGAGTTTCGTCGACCCCCAAAATCCCGGGGGTTTTTTTAAAAACAGCCTTTTAAAATTTTTATCCTGAATTTTTCCCCGGGAAATTTTCATGATGATTTAGTATATTCCACATTTATCTGGGTACCAGAGAAATTTTCTCGAGGACCACCACTTTGGTGACCTCTGATCTTATACATAAATCCTAATACCCTGTTTCGAAACGCGTCTCAATTTATGTTTTTCTAAAGCATTAAAAATATTGAGCTGGTTTATTTGTTACCGATTCTTGAGACCTTGAATTTTTTTATAGATTTATTATCAGTGACAAGAAGTACAAGATTATTAATTGTTTCCATGCACCTTTCTAATCAGGATTAATATTCCCTAAACAATATGATTTTTATAAATAACTTTTTATACTCTTCACCTAAACACGTGACTGTATTTTCTATAATGCGTTTTTCCATGTTCTTCCCTGTATATAAAAAGCAAAAATTGGGTAATTCGCCCCTTTTTATTTTCAATTTTTGACGGGATTGAAATAAAAAGATGTGAACAAAACCCGAACAAGCCTTTTTAATTTTTTGGCCACGGTCATTTTATCACCTTTATTCAAAATGTATATTTTAGCAGGCAATTATGTTGCATGCATGCATTCAATAAAAATTAATGAAACAAAAACATTATCAAGAACTTGAAGATTTTTTAATGCAATGTTTTCAACTTTTTTGAAAACCAAAACACACAGTTTTTAAAAAATGTGATATTTTCTATTGTTTTGTCCTTTTTATCATCAAACTCTTAACAAATTTTCAATTTTTCATTATAATTTGAAATGTGCGTCCCAAAACTTTTCCCCTTCATGATGTTCCTTATTTCGGATGGCCCGGGATCAAGAGCTACATTATTCATTTCATTTTCATCATCGGAACCGCATTCATGATATTTATTAAGTTTTGAACAATCTCTAAAATGTCTTTGTCAGAAATAATTGGGGCTATACTCACATAATCATTATCTACTGCAAGGAATTCTTCCATTCATACAGTAAGACAGTCCAATAATATAGTCCAAGATGGTGTGTGTTTTTCTGTATTTTGAAGAGGAATCTTTTCGTGGTAAGCGATTTTCATTTAGTGTTAAGAGCATAAATGCAGGGAAATACATAGTAGCTTGTAGGTATCGTTGTCTTATTTTGTGTTAACTCAGATTTCTTCTTAAGGTATCCGACTAAGTTCGGAACCGTGATTTTGCAAAAGCGTATAAATAGATAATATTTATGATATTTAATGTAACTTAGATTAGAAAATGTATATAAAATTGTTTAAAGAATATTATTACAATAAAAAAATTATTTAAGTTAACTATTTGGACAAAAAATGAACATAGAATGACCCATTTTCAAAATATTCTCCTTTTGAGAAAAATGCGTCTATTATAATAATATTTTACCTGTATATAGCTCAGACCTCTGTTCAGAGGCTCAACTACAATTTTTGAAATATATAACTTAGAAGTGGGCTTATCCATGTTTTACGACAACACAAGGAACACATTTTAAGAAGAAAAAAAATTATTTCAATTGGTTGTAACTCTGAAAATAATGTGAATTTTTTTAAAAAAAAATAGTTCAGACTCTCCGGAGAAGTCTTTACTTTATATAAGCACACACACAAAATATTATTATTTTATAAGCAATTTTTATAAAAGGAGAACATTTAGAAAAAAAGGTTATTCTAAGTTAATTTTTTACCAAAATACTGTATTTAAATAATTTTTTTTTTTGTCAAAATGTTCTTAAAGCAAATTTATAGATTTATTATAATCTAAGTGAGAGACACTAAATATCATGAAAATTACCCATTTATGCGCTTTTTTAAGATCACGGTTTCGAACGTAGTCGGATACTTTAAGCGTCTTAACGTTATAAACGTATTTCACTGTGTGTGTGTTTTAATATACGTGTAATTCAGTCATTCTTTTTATATTAGATCTTATTAAACAACCAAAAGATTTGTTATTCATTTTAAAATTCATAGAAAATCAATAGTAAATGTGTAATCACTCTTTAAAAATGCAACAACAGAATTCAACTAATTTTTATTAAAATATAATCGTGTCTCCTACTATGAAAGATGTAACTCTTCTCATATTACAGAATTTACATTTCACAATGTTCGAATTGTTTCATAAGTACTTAAGTAACCGGACTGAAGGGGATGATTTAAGATTTTCTGCGTAATATCAAGGCTTGCTTAGATATTGTTTGGGGAAACATTCATGAGAAATTCGCGTTCCCTGTTACAATTTCCCGTTCAATTAAATCAACAACGCACATCCTCCCGTTCGATATGTTGGGATTCCCTTCAGTGTTTAACTAAATGAAACTGGGTTTCGTATCAAAACATATTAATTTAATGTATTCCCGTTTAAACAACTGCTTATTTCGCAAGATTCGCAAATGTAAAATGAACAGATGTTAATACATAACACGAGTTGGATTTCAAAACACTGCTTAATAATATGGGAACACTAAAGAGTAAAAATAATAATACCTAATGAAATTTATAATTGTACTAGTTGGTATACCCGTTCTTTTCGCACGGGTGAATTGAAAAATTAAAAGCACAGATTGAAGGATAAAGAAGTTTTTGATGAGTTAAATTTACGTGAATTGCAAATTAAACAAGCAAAAAATTCTGTATATCTCAGCTGAACAAAAGTTCCTATTTTTTAAATTTTAAGTCTGTTGGTCTAATAGCTAATAAAAGAATTTTTTTTTTATTTATTATGTTCCCGTAACTTCCTTGTGGGTCGGTTTTTGAAAATACCTTCCTAAGCTGATCTCTGCTCAGCAAAAGTAACACATTGTTACAAATTTTGTGTAATGAATGCTTAAAAAAGTGTAAATAGTTTCTATCAGGATGTGTAATACGTTCATATTACTTTCTGTTGTATTTATTGTATGTTAAAATTGTAATATTCGCAAGAAACGCCGTCCTTACTTTATAATGGCAATTCAATGGAAACATAAGAAATGTTGGCGATAGAGTCAAGTTGGCATCAATTTTGGCAACCCTGTTGTCAACTTGACAATTGATTCAACGGTGCAGATGGGCTGTAGCCCCACATGGTGGAAAGCTGCAACAAAGAAGATAGCTCAAAAACCTTCTCCTAAAGAAATACATATACATGCCAATTTTTTCATAGTGATCGGTTGAACGGTGTTGAAGTGAAATGAGTTCATATTTTCAAACATCCATTTTTATGTACTATATAGATTCTTTTTCACTGATGTACATTGAGTAAAGTTGTTATTTATTTTTTACCACGGAATAACATTCAAAACATTTCATCGAAGCTTAAGGAAACCTGGACATCACACACATTCAAAAAACTGATTTTTCAGTTGTAGTATTGATAAATAATGCATATTTTTTCTAAATCTAAAAATGTTTTACATTTATATGCTCGTTGAGATAAAAAGCCTTAAAATATGAAAAAGCAATTGACAAAAATGTATAAAAATTTGAACAAATGCTTAGTATTCTCACTTTTTCTCCATAACGTAATTTTTTGCTTATATGTAAATATTTTTTTAAAAAAACTACTTCACTATATGATTTCAAATTTTTTTATACTTCTATACAGGATACCTGTGCATATAGTGAACCTATTTTTCTTTAGCCGAAGTAGTACAAAGTTTTTTAAAAAATAGTTTCATGCCTGAAAAATAGAGGAAAAATATAAATTTTCAAAATTACAAAGTTTTATATAATATTTTTAAAGAAACTCTCTAAATACTTTACTGTCTGGTTTACCATCCACGTGTGTTAGGAATAGGCTTAACTTTTCATCATAGCTCTGTTCTTTTTTCTATTATGTCGAAAATTTCTGCTGTAAGGGGAAGGTGGATCCATAAAGCAGTGCTTAACCCTAAATCGCGAGCATAAGTCAGCGACAGCTCTAGAAATCTTAATAGGTCTCCATTTTAGTCCAAAGACTCTTTTTGTATCTACGTTTGTTGTGTTTCTTTAGCTCCAATTTCTTTCTTCTTTGGCATTGTAGGTTATACAACTTTTTCATTTAGTTCCTATTTTATTTTACTACACACACACACACACATATATATATATATATATATATATATATATATATATATATATATATATACAGTCGACTTTCGATAATTCGAACTTTCGATAATACGAACCTCTCGCTAATTCGAAGTATATGTTCAGCTCAAGAAAAACTCTTGATATTTCAGACTAAAATCATATTTTTGGTACTCTCAATATTTCGAAGTAAATTTGTGGTTTGTGAAACTCAACACGCGATAATTCGAGTTATCCTATAAAACTCGATAATTCGAACCTTCAATAATTATGAAGTTGATTCACTTCCTGTAACTCATTATCCCACGATCGGCTTTTACTGAACTTATTTTTCAGTCAAATTGTGCATGTTGATAGAATAACCTTTGTTTTATATTTCCGGTATTTTCTAAGCAGAATTTTGATTTATTCCTAAGTCATCTGTTTTTCTTTTCCCGTTGTACCCAAGCTTTAGATGATTAAAGGAAAAACTGCTTTCTTTTTTATTCACTGTGCAGTAATGAGTGATGCTTCCTTTCAAAAGTATTGCAAAATTTTGATTTGCTTTGGATTTATTACTTATAATGAGTCACATCTAAACAGAAGTTTTTTTAAAAAAAAAACACTCAAATTACATCCCGATAATTCAGCAGAATCGTTTAATGGCAGAAATTAAAGTCGAAAATAAAACCTTTATATAAAAATGACGAGGCAATGATGGGGAGAGACAGGGATTTAACTTTATTCTATTATTTTTTAAAAAGAGCGGTAATTTTCCCACAAAGAATTGCCCCAAAGTGCCAAAGTTGTCGCCCTCGCTATTAAGTATACCCCGTAGTTGAGTGTGAACAATACCCCTTTGTTTTCATTTTAGATTCAAATTTTTAAAAAAAAAAATATTATTTTACTAATGTTGTGGTGATTTGTTTCCTACCTGTTAATTTCGATAAATTTGGGGCCACTAATACCTCACCTCAGTGCCGACTTATCACGCAAAGGGAACGACATGTTTTTTTTAAAAAGTACAAGTGCTTAACAATTTCTAAAAAAGAAAAAGGTGTAGAATCGTTGAAGAAATGAGAGGGGGGTCGATTAAAAGCATTTGAAACCCCCAAAACTCGCTCTCCACTATTCAAAAAATAAAGAAAAATCTTAAGTGCATCTTCGAGTAGAGAAAAAACGCGTTAGTAAGGTAATTTTCCACGTCGAACGGTGTTTAGTTTCATTGATGAGACAGTGTCGAGGACAGAATATTCCGATGGGTGGCTCTTTATTAAAGGGAAAAAGGCCTTTTCGCCAAAAATTAGGAATCGATTTTTCAGCTTGCGGGGGATGGCTTACTAATTTTAGAAAAGGGGGGAATTTAAAAATGTGGGAGGTTTGGGGCAAAACTTTGTTCAAAGGGCAGAACTCGCTTTCGGATCTAATAAAGGATACGAACCACGTAACATTTTCAACACGAATGAAACCGGACTCTTTTTCAAATGTTTGCCAAAAAAAAATTTTAATTCAAAAAAAAAAATGCCATGGAAAAAATAGAAAGGAGGGGTTAAAAATTTTTACTGGCTGTAAACATGGACGGCTCAGAAAAGATTACCCTTTCGTCATAGGAAAATCTGAAAAAATAGTTTTTAAAAAGGCAAAACTCGTTCCTTCCAAAAACCGCTCAAACAAAAAGGCAGGATGACCACCGAACTCAATGAAATGGGTTTGGCTCCTGAATCGGATATGAAAAGAAGGGGCACATATTTCTTTTTTTTTAACAACTTCTGGCAAATAAGCACCCCCATCAAATGGGAAACTTCAATTTTTCCCCCTAAACTCAACCTCAAAACTTTCCCCCCTCGACCAGGGGGATCATACATAATTTTTAAAAATTTTATCGGTGTGAAGTCGTTAAAAGCGTTTTTTAAAACCTCGAAAAACAGCAGAATGTAACTTTTCTATTTTCAGCTTTGTCTGTTGACAAGGCTTGGAGGCTGTTACTCCTTTGACAATTCACAACTTTTTAAAAAATCAGGCTTCCCCCGGAATTTGGTTGATGTGGGCGATATACTCATGAATTTAATGCTGAACATCCCTTTGGGAAGCTCTTCCAGAACAAGATTTACGTTTGATGACTACGTGTTGGTTGGCATGGACATTGCTGATGGGGGTTCTATCTGACGCTGAAATTGTGGCTTTGGACCACAATAAAACGAAAGTGATGAAGACGAACGGAGGAGTTGACTCCGGGAACTCTTTGAAGCTAAAGAGTCATCAAACAAACTACGCAACTTTTCCTTAAAATCATGTTGAGGAAGACATTTTACAGGCTTCATTTGTTCTAGAAAAAACTATTGAAAAATTAGATTAATGCCTTAAAACAAAAAAAAAATAAAGATTTTTTTTGACAAAAGGATTAATTTTATATAGTAAGTATATTCTTTTAATAGTTTTTTTTTCAAGACATAAGTGTATTCTTTTTTAAAATAGGACTTTAACTTCTGTTTTATTTTTATACTGTATAAAAAAGTACATTAAAAATTATGTACAAATTTTTGCTTTATTACATGGTTTTAAATTTAAATGTGTTAGAAAAATAAACTTCTCTTCGTGTATTTTGGGGTTTTTTCCTACCCTTTTTTTGTGGTAATTTAAACTCTTGGTAATTCGGGAAATTTTCATTGGGCCTTCAGCTTCGAATTATCGGGGTCGACTTTTATACATATAATATATATATATATATATATATATATATATATATATATATATAAATATATATATATATATATATATATATATATTTAAATTTATATAAAATTTAATTACAAACAAAAAAAATAAAAAATTTAAACCAAAGAAAAATTAAATAAAATCCCCCTTTCAAAATATCAATGGCGAATATAGAAGACAAAATTCCCAAAGTTTTTCAAACAAAAAAAAATTTATAAAATAAAATTTTAAAAAAAAACCCAAAGGGAACCTGGGTTAGGGCCGATAATGGGGGTTTAAAATAGTTTGATGGCTAACCTTTATTGCAACTTGGTAATTCAATCGAAAAAAATCCCTTCCCAAAAAAATTTTAAAAAAAAAGTTAAAATTTAAAATTAAAAAAGTTAAAATTTAAAATTAAAAGTTAAAAATTTAAAACCCTTAAACTTGAAAAAAATTTAAACTATTCGCCATCGCATTCTGAAAATATTATATTAAAAATTTTAAAACAAAATATATATATATATTATGTATTATATATATATATATATATATATATATAATATACATATATATATATATATATATATATATAATTTTATATATTTTTATATATATATATATATATATATATATATATATATATATATATACATAATATAAATTTCATCATTTTCGTTTAATTTTTGCATAACATTAAAATTTTCTGTGTAAAATAAATATAAAAGTCAACAGAATTAATTAATAAAAAAATAACAACATTTTTTTCTATTTTTAAGTGTTAGATGAAACAATTTTCCAATTTTTTAACTTATGTTTTTTTAGTGACGTCGAGCTTTAAAGTAACTTGAGGGTTATTAGTGATGGATCTTATAATTTTGAACCATGGTGTCAATTGACGAGAAGGACACCTAAATCAGCATCTAACCATCTAAATTTTCTCTCACAAACCTATGAACTTAAGGAGCTAGTGTATGACAAAGTACACGTGTTCTTTTAAACTGCTGGTCTCGAGTGCCCTCATAATCTCGAACCCTTGACTCAGCAGAAACTAAGACAACCAAGAGTCTGTGATCATGATTATATACTCGGCTACTTCTACTTCTTCATATACATTTAATAAATTTAAGAAAATTCCGTTATAATTCATTCCATATTTCTTTTGTATTTTCTGCTTTCAGAATTTTCTGCATGATATAAGGCATTTTCTACAATTTTATTTCATTAAGTTTGTTATATACTTAATTGCATACTAAAGATATGTAAGTTCATAGTAAAACAGGTAAGTAAGAAAGGTAATAAAAGCAAGAATTCTAGAACTTGTTGCTATAATTGTATTAGTTATTCTTTGCATTTTACTACAAAAAATGTATCTAGAATTTTTACTGATACCGATTTAAAACACTATAATTTTTATAAAAATTTTAAATTTTAATTTTAAAAACGTAACAACAGTTTCACATGAATCGAATAAATTTTACATAATTAACTTTCAATGTTTTAATTAATATGTATAGACTTTATAAGATTTATTTATTAACGCAAAAACTCTTGATTCTAACAAAAGCCACAAATTTTTTCATTAAAACTCAGATGAATAATTAAGTTAAAGAAAAAAGTATTCATATCTCCAAACGATATTATAACGTTTATTAAATATTTTGCACTTTAGAAGGTTGTCAAATCAATATTCCTTAAAAAAATATTAAATACTTTGTGAGAAAAGTAAATTAATTTTTTCGTTTTTATTCCCCATTGGTTTAATTTTCGAAATATTCATTTCTGTAGAAATTTTTGAAATGATTTTTGGAAGATCTTTAAATATTAAAATTTAAATTTTTTTTAAAGTTTTGAACAAATCTTTCTGCTTTCGTTTCAAACAATTTGCGTGCAGTACCAGCTATTTGTTTCGTGAACATTTTCTTTCTTTTAAGAAAACCGCATAAACCATAGAATTAAATATCATTATAAGATATTTACGGTGATAAGTTTTAATATGACATTTTCTTACAAATTTATGTAGAACTCCCCAAAAGAATAATTTTTTAAATGTGATATATATTAATATAAGTAGTATTGCTTTATTTCTTCAAAATAAATTTCCTCTGTTTATGTGAAATATTCTTTTGTGTATTGCATAATATTGGGAGATTCGTTTTAATGTCGATGTTGAAAGCAAATCATTTCATGTGTATCTACTATAAAGTTTCAATTTTTAAATGACCATAATGAACCAAAGAATTATTAAAAAAAGCTGATGCTAAATATATCTGAATGAAATTGTCAGATTTTACTGCAGCTGAATAATAATAAAATCACTGCGAGACATTTCTTCTTTTATAAGTTTTTAAAATAATTATGAATTTTACATTTTATAACATAACAAGTAATATAAAAAAAATTTAAGTCAATTCCTACTTCGTTGGAAAATCTTATTGGCGTTCTTTGTTGCAAATAAATCTAACTTCATCAGAAAAAACGCAGAAAAAATTTTAAATTAAAAAATAAAAATTTAAATAATAAATTAATAATTGAAAAAAACTGTATTAGTATCACGTGTCACCCACTACAAGTTAAAAAAATGTATTTGAACCTCAGTGGATTAATAAAAAGTATTTTATTGACTATTGAAAATTTGAACAAGATAAACACACATGGACAAAAAAATTAGCACACCAAGAAATGATTGCGCGATCGTAACAAAACTTGGCATGTGAAGGTACATGTCGGAGAGATATACAAATGATTAGAAAGGCAGCGTGATTGCGTATTACGTATAGCCGGTAGAGGGCGTTTAACGCCGTTCTCCTTGGAGTATAAAAAAGGTAACCAAAGGTTGTTTGAGTGTGCTGAATATTTACAAAAAAAGAGCTGGGGGTAGACTTGCCATTACGCCTTTTTCAAAGATTATGAGCAGCTGTCGCAGTTTGGGGGGAGAATCTTCTGTGTGATGGGCTGGGTGGTCATCAGGCCCCCGATTTTTTGTTGAGGTTTTGGAACCGTGGGTTAGAGATGTCTTTTACACGAAAACCGGGGCAAGACGCCCTCAAGGGCCCCCGAATCGTAAAAAAAGCGCGTACAGCCTTTTCTTTTTTGGGCACCATCCCGGCCCCGGTAGCACCTTTACTGGGAATGTGTCTTCTCGAACCATACGAAGGCACCTGGCTGAAGGACTTGGGGATCGTGGAGCCAATACGCGTGTGCTTTTTACGCCTACCATCGACGCCTCCGTTTGGAGTGGAGCCGCCCCGAGGGAAAATAAACTGCAGTGGAAAGGAACCAGGTCGTCTTTAGCCGAATCGGGCAATCTCAGAAATGATGACAATCGTGTTCGTAGTTCCCAGCTTGGTGATCGTATCGCGTGACGTCACAATACACGGTCACCCCCAATATTGATCCGTGTCACCATGGCGCCAAGCGGTATTAGCATCCTGCAACCACATTTTTTACAACTCATCCGGGTCAAAAAATCATTTTTCAACAAGACAATGCTCGGCCTCACACGGCATGGGTGACACAAGACTGTCTCCGCACTGTTACTACCCTTCCTTAGCCTGCCCAATCCCCATATTTGTCTCCAATCGAGTACATCTTAGATCATTTGGGATAGTGAATTGGACAGCGCACGAGTTTGAACGAATAAGATGCAAGGTTACAGCAAATATGGAATGAAATGTCTCAAGACATCATACAGAATTTTTATGTCTCAATGCCAGATCGTATCGCATCCAGCATTCGCGCTACAGGAGATTCAAAACGGTATTAAATCCTCCTTTGTTTTATCTTTTTCTCTGAAATAAATGATCCTTTTTCTTTGATTTTCTAGTTATTTGCTTACGTTAAAGTAGTTATTACGTATGTAAAATTTCGTTTCATTTTGATGACTCCTTCTTGGTGAGTTAATTTTTTTGTCCTTCAGAGTATATATATATATATATATATATATAGTAATATAAAATAACAGTGAAGAAGTACTAGAACCTACATATATATATATATATAAACAAAAACGTAAACTGTTTGTAAAAAAATGCAACACCATGAAGGAATCATCGAAATGAAATGAAATTCAATGCACAAACGACTAGTATTAGTCCAAATAAATGACGAAATTTTCAAAACAAAAAAAACAATATTAAGTGTCCGAAATCAGTATTAGGTATAGCCACCACGCACTGTAATAAGTCTTGTTATACGAAATGGCATGGAGTCAAACAGATTTTTAATGACGGCTTGTAGAAAAAATTCCCTATTCTTGATGGGAGCAAAAGGTCGTCTTTTTTTGCTGCGGACGCCCATCACGGGGAGACGTTAACCAACCAAATCCCCCCACGTGCTCAATAGGCCGTATCCGGCGAATAAACAAATCAAGGGAAGTTGCATGTGTTGGGCTAAATAGAAGTCTCGAAGGGCTTTGCAACATTTTGGGGGTCTTTTCCGGTGAAATAACTCAAGGGGTTTCCGAAGGAAGGGGATTTCGGGCAGTAGCACTTATGGACGTACCAGTTGCTATTGAGTTACCTCAATTCGAGCAAATTTGGGTCGTCCATAATTTAAAACGCCCCTCAAACCATAACTTCGGATGTTAGGCCACTATGTCGTTCGATAACGCCCTCTGGAACTCACCGCTCACCGTCATAGCGTCTAACACGAATGCAGCCATCGCTGGTCTCTAAATTGTAGCGTCATTTATCTGCGAAACTACAACTTGGTACCAATCAGCATGTCGGACTTTGTGCTCATGAGCCCACTTCAAACGCATCTGTCGATGGTTTCCCGTGAGAGGAATCATGAATAAAGGTACCTTTGCAAGTAATTCGCGGTGCAGCAGTCGTCCACGAATTGACAAAGCCGACATTAATGCACCTGTAGCGGTAGGAATGCGGCAGTACTTTGTGAAACAACTTCTTGGATAGATCTGTATGGTCATTCACCGCCATGCGGAGCATGTGAAATAGAATAATGCTTGCTCTAATATGCACCTTCCGTCGTTCACTGCCAGTTTTTCGAGTTGTTCGGTGCTCGTGGGTCCACTGCTTCCAAACTGGCATCATTGTGGAACTATTCCGCTGCATCGAGCTCTTATTGCGTGATAGGAAAATCGTCCTTCTCGAAGGTCGACAATCCGCCCCGTTCAAAATCCCTAAGTTGTTGAATTTTCTCTTTATTACGTCGAGGAAGCTTAGGTGTTTTTAAACGTTCGTCACAAACAAATAATCATTAACTATTTTCAACGTCCCACTACAGATCTCTATTTAAACGCTTTCAGAATCAGTTCAGAGGTCGCTGAGCACGTCACGCATCCACGATGGCTCTGAAGCTTTACTATTTTATGTAACATCCTATAACTGATATTTGCTGCAAAGTTCATTTAATTCTGATGATTCCCTTATTGCGTTGCCTTTTTTCCAAACAGCAGTTTATATATATAGGGAGAAGGTTAACTATATAATAGCAGGAATTGAGAAAATCGATGCATCAAGAAGGAAATATGCGAATGAGTGAAAATCATATATTTAATATACATGTATTTCCCCTCTGTATATATAATAGTGTTTAGTGACGCTGACATCTGTACTGTATGGGTTACGCTGACTGGGTTTGAATCCCGGAGATGGCATGGGGTTTTGTAAAAGTATAGTGCATGTACGACATAGGGGCCCTCTAGATATTCGTTGAGCCGCAATTCGTTTGGAGAGGTTGGTGGAAGAGGAAGACAGGTGGGGGGTCCTTGATCTCCCTAAAATGCTTCCCTCAGAATTGGTATGGAACTTAGCCAAATCGTAATGTCACCTGCATGATTTTGAAAGCTGCGGAAATGATAGGAATAAAAACTAGCCCTTCACCGCGATGAATTTCGTGATCCTCGATCTGACATCGCCTATAAGATGGCAATAACAGCGGCAACCCATGTTAAAAAGGAAACACTGTATGTATTATATGGATTGAATATTTTATTCAGAAAACGTATGTATAAGAGCCAAAATATCAGTAATGCGTCAGTCCGACTTGACTCTGATGCAAGTTGTTATCCAGCAGAGCATTGAATTGTAGATTTGGTGAGTATCCTTCTGTAGAATCGGTTGTCGTACAAGTTTCAACTAACGAGTTCACTTGAATCAGAAGCGATTGAAAATACCTACTCATTAGAGCCCAAACTTGCTCTATTGGGGTATGATACGACTATCTGAACAGCCCAAAAGGTGTTGGAGAAGCCTGTGGACAACCACTAAAATTGTATATTGTGGGGGTTATGCCTTTCCTATTTAAATATAATTCATGAGTTCTCGAAAACAGTGGAAACCCGTTGGGGCGTTGAATAGAGTCGACGTACTGCCATGATGCAATAGAGTCCTGAATAATGTTGAAAGAGATCAAAAGAGGTATCAAACGAAATGGCACTCCATATCATAACTCCTGTTGTTGAGCTGTGTTGTGGACCACATTTAGATTCTAATCCATTCATTTCATAATACAGATTTAACTTCAATGACACCACTGTATACGTAATGAAGAACAATGAGGTTGTAGCGAACGTTATAGCTGTCTATATTACTTGTTTAAATTTTATGAAACTTCCTTACTACATAAAAATGTACAATCGACTTTACATGTATCATTGCCAATAATGGATTAAACAAAATTAAAACAAAAATAATTGTTATTTTGAATAAGAAGAGGCAAATAGTTATTTTCAAACACTCTTCAGTATTCCTTTTCTCCACCGGTGGAGAGTGCATTTTGTAGAAATGCATTTGTCTCTGTTGGCAAGAAAGAAAAAAAACGAATTAGTTTTAAATTAAACTCTTAATGGACGGCAGGTAACGAGGCGCAGCCAGATCCACTCTCTCTTTCATTATTAATTATTCAAGCAATTAATTTACCTTTCAATGGTTTTAGAAAAATAAAAATCTAAGCACTTTTAGTAAAGATAGTAGTTTCTATTTAGTTTTTGAAAACTACATTTAAAGAAGTTCCTGAGCTTAGAACAATGGCGAATTAAAATGTATTCTTCTCTCCATTTAGACCGGTATTGAGTTAAGTAGTTCTTTTAAGAGTTTAAAGGATTGATAGGGAAACAAACAAAAATTTGAAAGTTTGTTTTATCATGTGTTTTTAAGAATAATATTTTTAGTTAACGTTAGTTAAGGAAAATATTAATTATTTTCAATGTCTATTTGTGGTTTTCTTGTTTAAGAGTTCTGCAATTTGAGTTAAATAGATTCCTGATTTGATTTAGGTTTATTTTTTTTAAAAAAAAACAATGCTTTATAATACAAAAGATAGATTGTTAATGTTTACCTCACCTATACAATAATACAAATTTAGTTTATCGCATCATACATTACCATATACTGGCTCATTGTTCGATTTAATGAAGTATTTATAATGAAGTGTTTATAATTTTGTATGAGCTTTTTCGTCTGTAATGAGTAAGTTCGCCCCCAAAACAACATAGGGTTATTTATAAATTTCTTTTTCATATTGCATTAAGGTATTTATTTAAAGAGGTGCAAAATATGTATAATAAAAGGAAATTAAAAAAGAAATATTTTTTTATAGTCGGATGCAGAATTTAATAAAAACATTAAAGTTTGCATCATTTGAATATTTACGCCTTGATTTGGCCAAACAAATTTATTAGATTTAACAATTATTTAAACATATGCACGTTACATCACAAAACGGGACACACTTTCATAAAGGATCTCTAACCGAGTTCTGATCCGCCGCACAGCCGTTTTGCGCGGGTGACGGATTTCGCGTCTTTAAGGGATTATTGGGCAACTGATCTGACATGATGATTTAGAGGAATCTTACTCCTTCCCACATTAGAAAAGCATCCATCTGAAGAGGATGCGCCTGACAAAAAAAATACATGGATACAATTTAGGGAGAAATAACTGAAAGGGGTGGTTAGCGTGCAAGAGCCCCAGATAATATAACTCCTCCCGGAGACACATAAAGCACATACATTACAAAAGACTACATAATAGAATTAGAGATTTCACAATGAAAGAAACCAGAGCATGCATGTAATGAATACTTTACATGTATGTTAATTATTATTACTATTTCTTTACTTTTGCTTCTAAAATAAACTTTTAGTGAATATGTATAACAATGATGCAAAAAAAAAAACCCTACTCAGAAATTCTAAGTCTAGAAAATATTACTTTTCCGAAACAATTCCACAAAAATTTTTATTAAAAAATGTTTTGCAATATAATTCAAGAAATCAAAAAGAGACTGTTCCACAATAACATAAAAAAATGATTTCCGGTGTAGAGGTTATTATTGATTCATCGCTACAATGGTTTGCATGCATCATATAAATTCACAGTATTGCTACTACATTGAGATTACTCGTAAAAATAGTCTTTGGAATACATTATATTTCACAACTAAATATTTCAATTAACACACTTCTAGCGGAGAAAAAAAATTTAACTCTCAATATGAATAACTTGTAACTGAGGTACTCTCAAAAATTTGTTGAACACTGGCGTATGCAAGACAACAAACAAATTACTTATCTTAAATACCCAACACATGTCGTGTAATTTACGAAATTTGTCGAATACGGGTGTATTCAAACTAAATTTATATGTATATAAAGTGTACTGATATATTCAAATAAACAACAAAATTTAATATCTAATATGCATAACACATGTCGTGTTATTTACGAGGTATCGAATACTGCTTAAGCCATCCAAACAAGTTTACCATTTATACTACGTGATATGGCAAAACGAAAGTAAGGACTGGCACGAAATAATTTTTTACATATTCATTTCGAGAACTCGTCGACATAAATTAATATTTTGCTTTCTCTCTGATTACAAATTGAGTCATATTATAAAATGAGGCTCTTTGCTTATTTTTTATTCCAAGTCGATGGCTTCCGTTTTGTGAAAACGGCGCTTTGCAAAAAATAAATAATTACGTTAATTTTAATAGCCTTTGAAGAATTTTGCCAATTGCACCAGTAAAGAGTTGCATCATTTTGAATAATTACCTTACGCCTTGATTTGGCCAAAATAAATTTATTATTAACAATTATTTTAAACATATACACGTTACTACACAAAAGCAGGACACACTTTACACAAGTCTAACCGAGTTCTGATCCGCCGCGCAGCCCGTTTTTGCGCGGGTGACGGACTTCCTTTGAAATAATCCCCTGGGATTATTGGACAGCAATCTGACATGATGATTTAGAGGAATCTTACTAACTTAATAATAAAATTTACTAAAAGGGTAAAGCATATTATATAATGTACTAATTTTAACCCCTTTATCTATCGCATTACGATTTAATGCAGTTTTTCATGCAATAATTTTTGGTGAGATCCCTACATTGAAAATTAAGGGATATACATAAAAAAAATCCTCAACTTTGGAAAATTTAGTCCGTTAGAGCTAATTAATTAATGAAAGATAATCAACTGTAAATTTAATTATATACTCTGTTCGCAAAGATAAATAGACAAATCGCGTTTTCTAAGGTCTTCATGAACACACACAAAAACAAGAGACTTACACTCTTGACATTGCTACTTTCCGAAACAAAAAATGACCAATCTTCGCAATCCGATCCAAAACATCAGCTGAAGAAAACGCAAATTTCTGCTATAAGAACTATTCGTCTCCTCCACTAAAATACTCATCATAGAACCCGTGCTGCCATATATCTTGGAAGAGGGATTTAAAAGTATTTCTGCTGTATCGTCAGAATATTCGTAAGTTATTCCATGAAATTTTAAAATTGAGTGTTACTCATAAGTACCGTCGATAAAGGGTTAAATTAGCATTGAGGTGTAGGGGCTCGATCATTTTTTTTTCCATACTTTGATTTTTAAGGAGTAGTTTAAAATTTTTGTATAGTAGTAATTAAATACACTAGGTAGCTAATGGAAGGGACCCTGCATCAAATTCATGGCGGAGAACCCTTTTTTTTTTTTTTTTGAAAATTGGAGCTCCTGTTAGCGGAACTATTGATGTTTCACAATTTTTTTTTTTTTTTTTGCGACAAAGGGGTCTCACATAGCTTGAGGGGCCCATGTATCATTCATACACGGCAGTAGCTACGCCCTGTTTAAATATTTATCCAGTGGGTTCATGCTAATATTTATCAAAGTTGTATAGGGTGGCAGCCCAGACAAAATAGAAGTTTTAGTTTAATTTTTATAACGGTATTCTCGAAAACAGTCAGATATCTTCATATTTAGAATTTTACTACTTTTATAAAAATTTTAACATTTTATGCAGAATTATTCAGAACGATAATTTTTTCCTAATCTTGAATAAGTTCAATAATAAAAGCCTTCCTGTAAGATATATTAAATACTTACGGAAAAATGGCCTTCCGAAGATAGGGGAATAAGCTCCTTGGAAGTTTTTTGTCTTTTTTACTATGTTTGTTTTTGAACGCAGCTTAAGCTCATATAGCTGGAACATAAATAGAGAAAAAAGAACTTTACTGGGTATACTATAATCTGAAGAACTAATATCAATAATCCGCTTAATAGCACAAAAGTACTTTCAGTGGAATCTTAATAATATGGTGCCCCAAAGTTTTGCAAAAAATGACTTAAAAACAGAAAAATGACTATGGCTTAACAAGCACTTTCTTATATGATTCCGCTGAATATATATGAAAACAAACTGGACCCAAAGAGTATTAAGCAGTATATATGTTGCAGGAAAATGATGAAATTAGGTATCTCATCAAATCCCTAAGGAAGATGATCACTTGACGGTAGATGTTAAAATAAAGTCTCTTCAAGGTTCTTTCCCTGATAAAAGTAAGGGATTTGAACGAATCAATGTGCTGTTTCAGTGAAATGATGAAATAATATTGTGAAGAGTTTAAAAGTGTTTATTTAACAAATAGGGTGCATTATTAAACGTAGAAGTAATTAATACAACAATATTCAATGAAATACAAATTATTCAAAACCAATTAACAAATAATTAGAAAATTAAGCTGGTATTTTTTGACGTATGACATCTTTCCTCTCCGTTGCTTACGCACTAAAATATCAATCCCTATGTCAATGCTATGGTGCCATTTTTTTAAAGATATGGAGTTGATATTTGCAGTTATCGATGAATACTACCTTAATGGTTAGGAAATACAAGGACTCGCCCCAGTGTCTCTCTCCACCTCCTGCTTAGCATTTTGCTTGTGGAAATCTGACTAGTTCATTTCATCATTTCACTGAAAAACATTTCCGGGATTTGATAAAATATTTACTTTCATCAGGGAAATGAGTCTTGAAGAGATGTTGTTTTATCTCCGTCAATTGATCCTATCCCTTAGGGATTTGATGAAATTCCTAATTTTGCCATTTCCCTGCGACATATAAAATAGCATTCAGTAGCTATATATATGTTCAAAAATATTTTTTTTACTATAAGTTATACAAGCATACTTTCAGAAAATTTTTTTCAAAATGTACATTAAAATATTTCCACATCAATTCAATTTTAATTAAAATTAATTTCTAATTCATCAAATCTTGAATAATAATAGTATACAGGAATGTTAATGTTATTAAGATACCGTAAAATCCGGCGTATTGCACGTGCAGGCAGGCATATAACGCACACCTATACTTTCAAGCTGCATTCTTTTATTTTTAGATATATTTGCACACCTACTTTTTACAAAGAATTCTGAAATGTACGTATGCAATGCTGTTACGTTTTGAAGCCATTTGTTCAAGGTATTATTTCAAAAGCTTTAGAAAAAAGTGTATTTCTAGAATTTCAACCCCTTAAGTTCTCAATGAATGTCATTTATTTTAAATAAATTTTTCAATATATGTAGAAGTCAAATTTTTTTTATGCTCATCTGTTTTTCTTATTTTTAGGGTCCTCGTTTTCATACCCAACGTATTATGCGCACCCTTCAATTTCTGTCTTATATTTTCCGTTAAAAGTACGCATTATACACCGGATTTTACGGTACTTCTTGTAATTTTTCTTAGAAAACTTCCATTGTTAGTTAAAAAATAATTTAGCCTAAATGAAGAAGATTTGAGTAACAAAATTTTATTATACAGATTAATCAACTCTTTTTTTTTTTTGGGGGGGATCATTATGCAAATGTGTTTTAGAACTATTTCTTCGCTTGATAATCATATTAACGCATTTAAATCATTCGAAATCTTCTATATTAGTAAAGGGATTGTTTTGGAAAAATATGAAAAACTCGGAGAATAAAACTAGAATTCAAATTCTCGATGAAGAACACTTTGAGCATAAACTTTTGATCGAACCAAAGATATCAAAAGTATATATATTTTTGGGTTTCAAACTGAATACCAAACATCTGAATAAAATAAGAAGTTTTTGTCTTATTCTTAATTTTATAATAATAAAAAGTTTTTTAAATAACGCAATTGAAATTATTACGAAATTTATTCAACGCAGTGAAATAAGTTTAAGGTATCCGACCGTTCCGGAACCATATTGACTTTTAAAAAGTGCATAAATGGATAATTTTCATGATATTTAGTGTCACTTAGATTAGAATACATGTATAAAATTGTTTTAGTACGTAAAACCAAATTTTTGAACACTGGCAAACAAGACAACAAACAAAATTACTTATCTTAAATACTTAACACATGTCGGTAATTTACGAAATTTGTCGAATACTGGTGTATTCAAACAAATTTATCATGTATATAGAATACTGATATATTCAAATAAACAACAAAATTTAAATATCTAATATACATAACACATGTCGTGTTATTTACGAAATTTATCGAATACTGCCGTATCCAAACAAGTTTACCATTTATACTACTGATATGGCAAAACGAAAGTAAGGACTGGCATGCAAAATAATTTTTTTTTACATATTCATTTCGAGAACTCGTCGACATAAATTAATATTTCATTTCTCTCTGATTACAAATTGAGGAGTCATATTATAAAAATGAGGCTCTTACCTTATTTTTTATTCCAAGTGTGATGGCTTCCGTTTTTGTGAAAACGAGCGCTTTACTTTAAAAAAAATAAATAATTACGTTAATTTAATATGCTTGAAGAATTTTGCCAATTGCACCAGTAAAGTTTGCATCATTTGAATAATTACGCCTTGATTTGGCCAAATAAATTTATTATTAACAATTATTTAAACATATACACGTTACACCACAAAAACGGGACACACTTTACACAAGTCTAACCGAGTTCTGATCCGCCGCGCAGCCCGTTTTGCGCGGGTGACGGATTTCCCTTTGAAATAATCCCCTGGGATTATTGGACGGCCAATCTGACATGATGATTTAGAGGAATCTTACTAACTTAATAATAAAAATTTACTAAAAAGAAATTTTAAAAGCATATTATATAAATGTACTAATTTTAACCCTTTATCTATCGCATTACGATTTAATGCAGTTTTTTTTTTTCATGCAATAATTTTTGTTGAATCCCTACATTGAAAATTAAGGGATATACATAAAAAAAATCCTCAACTTTGGAAAATTTAGTCCGTTAGAGCTAATTAATTAATGAAAGATAATCAACTGTAAATTTAATTATATACTCTGTTCACTTAAGATAAATAGACAAATCGCGTTTTCTAAGGTCTTCATGAACACACACAAAAAAACAAGAGACTTACCTCTTGACATTAGCTACTTTTTCGAAACAAAAATGACAATCTTCGCAATCCGATCAAAACATCAGCTGAAAACGCAAATTTCTGCTATAGAACTATTCGTCTCCTCCACTAAAATACTCATCATAGAACCCGTGCTGCCATATATCTTGGAAGAGGGGATTTAAAAGAATATTTCTGCTGTATCGTCAGAATATTCGTAAAAACGGTTATTCCATGAAATTTTAAAGTGAGTGTTACCATAGTACCGTCGATAAAGGGTTAAATTAGCATTGAGGTCATGGGGCTCGATCATTTTTTTCCATACTTTGATTTTTAAGGGTAGTTTAAAATTTTTGTATAGTAATTAAATACACTAGGTAGCTAGCTCTGAAGGGACCCTGCATCAAAATTCCTTGGAGAACCCTTTTTTTGAAAATTGGAGCTCTGTTAGCGGAACTATTGATGTTTCACAATTTTTTTTTTTGCGAAAGGGTCTCCTAGTTGAGGGCCCGTATCATTCATAGCAGTAGCTACGCCCCTGTTTAAATATTTATCAGTGGGTTCATGCTAATATTTATCAAAAATTATGCATAAATTTTGGGAACAAAAAAAGTTTTAGTTTAGTACATAACGGTATTCTCGAAAAAAGTCAAGATATCTTCATATTTAAATTTTTACTCTTTTTTAAAAATTTTAAACTTTTTTATGCAGAATTATTAAAGAACGAAAATTTTTTTCCTAATCTTGAATAAGTTCAATAAAAAACCTTCCTGTAAGATATATTAAATACTTAGGGAAAAAGGCCTTCCGAAGATGGGGGAATAAGCCCCTTAAAATTTTTTTGTCTTTTTTTTTTTTTTTTTTTTGAACGGCAAAAACTCATAAAAAGCTGGAACATAAATAAAAAAAAGAATTTTTACTGGGTATACTATAATCTAAAAGAACTAATATAAAATAATCCGCTTAATAGCAAAAAAAGTACTTTCAGTGGAATCTTAATAATAGGGTTTCCCCCAAAAGGTTTTTGCAAAAAATGACTTAAAAAAAAGAAAAATGACTATGGCTTAACAAGCATTTTTCTTATAATTCCGCTGAATATATATGAAAACAAACTGGCCCCAAAAATTATTAAGCAGTATATATTTTTTCGGGAAAATGAGGGGAAATTGGTTATCTCATCAAACCCCTAAGGAAGATGATCCTTGGCGGTAGATGTTAAAAAAAAAGGTCTCTTCAAGGTTTTTCCCTGATAAAAAAAGAAAAAGGGATTTGAACGAATAAATAATGCTGTTTCAGTAAAAATGAAAAATAATATTGTAAAAAGGGGGTTTAAAAGTGTTTATTTAAACAAATAGGGTGCATTATTAAACGTAGAAGAAAATTAATACAACAATATTCAATGAAATACAAATTATTCAAAACCAATTAACAAAAAATTTAAAAGAAAATTAAGCGGGTTTTTTTTGACTTATGACATCTTTCCTCCCCGTTGCTTACGCACAAAAATATCAACCCCTATGTCAATGCTAGGGTTGCCATTTTTTAAAAATATGGAGTTTTATATTTGAGTTATCGATAATTTCTACCAATGGTTGGGGAAAAACAAGGACTCGCCCCCCGTGTCTCTCTCCACCTCCTCTTAGCATTTTGCTTTGGAAAAACCCCGACAGTTCATTTTTATCATTTCACTAAAAACATTTCCCGGGGGTTTGATAAAAAAATTTACTTTTATCCGGGGGAAAAGATCTTGGGGAAAAGATGTTGTTTTTATCTCCCCTCAATTGATCCTATCCCTTAGGGATTTGATGAAATTCCCCAATTTTTTCCATTTCCTGCGACATTAAAATAGCATTCAGTAGCTATATATATGTTCCAAAAATATTTTTACTTTTTAAAATTATCAACAAATTTCCCGAAAAAATTTTTTTAAAATGTACATTAAAATATTTCCCCATCAAATTTAATTTTTTTTAAAAATTTAAATTTTTTTAATTCATCAAATCTTGAATAATAATGGGATACGGGGAAAGGTTTAAAGTTATTAAAAAGCCAAATCCGGCGTATTACCGTGCAGGCAGGCATATAACCCCACCCCATATTTCAAAAACTGCATTCTTTTATTTTTAGATATATTTTTAAACCCACTTTTTTAAAAAATTCTGGGGAAAAAGAGTACAATGCTGTTACGTTTTGAAAAAAATTTGTTCAAAGGGATTATTTCCAAAACTTTAGAAAAAAATGTATTTCTAAATTTTCCCCCCCTTAAGTTCTCAATGAATGTCATTTATTTTAAATAAATTTTTCAATATATGTAGAAGTCAAATTTTTTTTATGCTCATCTGTTTTTCTTATTTTTAGGGTCCTCGTTTTCATACCCAACGTATTATGCGCACCCTTCAATTTCTGTCTTATATTTTCCGTTAAAAGTACGCATTATAAACCGGATTTTTACAAATTCTTGAAATTTTTTCTTAGAAAACTTCCATTGTTAGTTAAAAAATAATTTAGCCTAAATGAAGATTTGAGGTAACAAAATTTATTATACAGATTAATCAACTCTTTTTTTTTTGGGGGGGGGGATCATTATGCAAATGTGTTTTTAAGAACTATTTCTTCGCTTGATAATCATATTAACGCATTTAAAATCATTCGAAATCTTCTATATTAGTAAAGGTTGTTTTGGAAAAATATGAAAAACTCGGAGAATAAAACTAGAATTCAAATTCTCGATGAAGAACACTTTGAGCATAAACTTTGATCGAACCAAAGATATCAAAGTATATTTTTGGGTTTCAAACTGAATACCAAACATCTGAATAAAATAAGTTTTGTCTTATTCTTAATTTATAATAATAAAAGTTTTTAAATAACGCAATTGAAATTATTGCAATTTATTCAATATACAGTGAAATAAGTTTAAGGTATCCGACTACGTTCGGAACCATGACTTTAAAAAGTGCATAAATGGATAATTTTCATGATATTTAGTGTCACTTAGATTAGAATACATGTATAAAATTGTTTTGAGTACATTTTGACAAAACCAAATATTTAGATACAATATTTCGGCAAAAAATTAACTTAGAATAACCTTTTTTGAAAATGTTCTCCTTTTGTGAAAAATGCTTCTGTTATAATAATATCCTGCCTGTATATAGCTCAGACCTCTGTACAGGGGCTCAACTATAATTTTTAGAGTTACAACTCATTAAAATAATTATCGGCGTTTTTTCTTAAAATTTCTCCCCTCTGTTGTTGTAAAACATGGATAAATCCATTTATAAGTTACATATTTCAAAAATTCTAGATGAGCCTCTACACAGAGGTCTGAACTATATACAGGCAAAATATTATTAGAGTAGAAGCATTTTTCACAAAAGGAGAATATTTTGAACATTGGTCATTCTATGTTCATTTTTTGTCAAAATATTGTACTTCAATAATTTTTTATTGTATTACTATTCTTAAAACGATTTTATGTACATTTTCTAATATAGGTGACACTAAATGTCATAAATATTATCCATTTATACACTTTTGCAAAATCACGGTTCCGAAAGTAGTCGGATACCTTAAGGTTGTTGATCATAAACAGAAGACGAAATCAGTTAAGATTTTGTAATGCTAACTCAACATTATCAGCAATAATTGCTTTATTATATTTTAAATACATACATATATTCATATCTATGTAAATAAAATGTTCTCTAATAAACCTTAATGTGTTGAATATACGCTTTTTTTTGTGTAATATTCTTTAAACTTAAAACATTATTCCAATCCCCTCAGTTTTGTGTTAAACAATTTTCTCCGTATATGTTTAACGTTTTTCTTACCGAGCTATCTTTAGTGTTATTGTATCTTATGTGTGTGCTACACAGAAACAGCTCATATAAATTAAATTTATAGCTCACGTAAATTTAAATTAGAATTCTTAATTTATTTACAATGACCTCAATGGATTTAATGTAATAATCATATAATTATAATTGGACAAGTTTTATATGTAAACTTCTTATATCGTGAAATCATAAATAAGAAAATATTAAAAATCTCAGTAAGTTATGTCGACACTTCTATTTTCAATCGGTACAGAAGACACAGAAACTTCACTAAAAGTATTAAATTCCCTGTTACTGTTTGTCCTATGAGCTACATTAATAAATACCAGTACATAAAATCTTGTTAGATGTAAAGGGAAGGAAGAGAAAGGGTGAATGTTGTTTCTTTCTTTACATAATCCGATGAAATGACTGAGGGAGGGCATTTCAATTAACTGATACACAAAAAGAAACACTTATTCTTTGGGGATACATTTACTTATCTGGTAAATAAATTTCCAGGGAAAGTTATTTCCAGGTGTCCAAATGACTATTTTATGTTATGCAATTAAGGAGTGCTTTTGTATTATCTAAAAGAAGGTGAATCTTGTGTTGTTTTCAGGACATAACAGAAAACAAGCGAAAAACTGAAAACAATTTATTCTGGTACATAACTTTTGAAGAGTTCAGAGAACTTTTTTGACTCTAAATGAAATGTTTATTCTCATGAAAGAAGAATATTTGAATTTGTTTTTAAGTGTCAAATGAAAAAGCACAGTACTACAGCTATCAATAACAATGGTTTTAAGTTATCCGACTAGGTTCGGGACCATGATTTTAAAAAACTGCACAAATGGATAATTTTTATGATATTTAGTGTCACTTAGATTAAAATACATGCATAGAATTGTTTTAAGGACATTTTGACAAAAAAAAATATTTCACAATACATTGGCAAAAAATTAACTTAGAATAATATTTTTTCAAAATGTTCTCCTTTTGGGAAAAATGCTTCTATTATAATAATATTTTGCCTGTATATAGCTCAGACTTCTCTACAGAGGCTCAACTAGAAGTTTTGAAAAAATCACATTATTTTCAGAGTTACCAGCCATTGAAATAATTATTGGTGTTTTTTTCTTAAAATTGTTCCCCTCCGTTGTCGTAAAATATGGATACACCCATTTCTAAGTTATATATTTCAAAAATTCTAGATGAGCCTCTGTAGAGAGATCTGAGCTATATACAGGCAAAATATTTTTATAATAGAACCATTTTTCACAAAAGGAGAACATTTTGTAAAAAAGATTATTCTAAGTTAATTTTTTGCCAAAATATGTATTTAAATAAATTTTTTTTGTCAAAATGTCCTTAAAACAATTTTATACATGTATTTTAATCTAAGTGACACTAAATATCATGGAAATTATCCATTTATGCGCTTTTGCAAAATTACAGTTCCGAGAGAACGTATTCGGATACCTTAAAATTATTAAATGTAACGGCATAAAATAATCAGAAAATTGTCATAATGAATAAATAATGATTCCTGCGCTTATAAATACTAGAAAAAAATTGTATTAAAAATAGAACTAAAGTTCTCTTAACTTACATGTGTGACTTGTGCTAGATTTCTGTAATAAAGGTAATAGTATTCCTGTTTTTTTTCTCTTTTTGATACGTAATGCATAACTCCCTTGCTAGTTCTCATGAAATACTAGAAAATAGGATGAGTAATTTATTCAAGTAATTTATTTATCTTACCATTATTTTTATTTATTATTTCTAGAATAGATTAAAATTTCTAATTTGTTTTCTTCAAATCTGAAGAAGATTAATATAATAAAATAAGACACAACTTCAAACTCGGTTGCACTTAAACATTTTTTTTTGTGAGAATATTTTCCTGCACTTGTGAATCATCAAATAGGTTTAAATATTTAAATATTGTATGTTAAATTAAATTATCAACATAGAGATATCAATAATGAGTGCTTATTTGAAACTACAGTAGAACGTCGTTCATCCGAATCAATTGGAACAGAACACCGTTCGGATACGCGATTGTTCGGATAAACGAAAACCGAATGCAATCCATGCAGTATAATATAGTATATGAAACCGGACACTATACGAATATTGAAAATCATCACATGCAGGAAACGTGCTTGAAGAAAAAGAAAAATAGGTGCAAAATGTCGCAATTTTACTTTTATTGTGGAAAATAATCACTTATTTTTTGCTGTCTCATTGTACGCCTTCGTTTTTTAGCAACAAGGTCTCTGAAAAATGGTTCGGATATTTGACGCTCCGGATTATTAACGTTTGGATAAACGACGTTCTACAGTATTAAAATAACGAATGGTACTATTTTAAGGATATGACACAGAGTTCCTTGGTTTTTGAATTGGATATCTATGATGATAATACTATACCTTCAATTGATATTAAGGTGCAAAAAATCAGTCCTTTAGTTTATTACCAGAAACTGGTTGATTAAAGCACTAATATTTTACAGAAAATTTAGTAAGCAATTAAAATAAAAAGGATTTTTTTTTAATTATTAAAATCAATCCTATGCATAGGTTTCTTTCATATTATGTAAAAACTATAATGATCCTTACGAATTCAAAGCTTGTTTTCTTCATTTTCTGGTCATATTTTGTTTCTTGAATCAGTTTTTAGTTATTTTCTTTGAAGTGAATAGCTTCTAATGATAATTATATTTACCTTTGATTTTTGGAAAGCAAATATCGTCTATAATAAATAAGTTTTATAGTTATATAGAAACCACACACACACACACACAAATGCAAAGTTTCTCCAATAGTACTTGCAAAAATAAGGATAAATTTCAGAAAAATTTTCTTCCAACAAATCACTCCAGGTAAAAAGTTGTCAAAAACTACCTGCAATCACTTCTCTCTATCATATACTTGCTATCATCTTCAATTAATGTATTCGACTACGTTCGGAACCGTGATTTTAAAAATCGCGGATAAATGGATACTTTTCATGATATTTAGTGTTACTTAGATTAGAATATATGTATAAAATTGATTTAAGGACATTTTGACAACAAAAAATTATTCAAACACAATATTTTGGCAAAAAATTAACTTAGAATAACCTTTTTCAAAATGTTCTCCTTTTAAAAAAAATGCTTCTAAAATAATAATATTTTGTGTGTGTGTGTGCTTATATAAAGTTAAGACTTCTCCAGAGAGTTTGAACTTTTTTTTTTTAAAAAATTCTCATTGTTTTCAGAGTTACAGCCAATTGAAATAATTATCGGCGTTTTTTTCTTAAAATTTCTCCCCTCTGTTGTCATAAAACATGGATAAACCCGCTTCTAAGTTATATATTTTAAAAATTATGTTGAGCCTCTGTACAGAGGTCTGAGTTATTACAGGCAAAATATTATTATAATAGAAGCATTTTTCACCAAAGGAGAATATTTTGAAAATGGGTCATTCTATGTTTACTTTTTGTCAAAATATTGTAATTAAATAATTTTTTATTGTAATACTATTCTCAAAACCATTTTATATACATTTTCTAATCTAAGTGACACTAAATATCATAAGTATTATCTATTTATACGCTTTTGCAAAATCATGGTTCCGAACGTAGTCGGATACCTTAATCCATATACTTGTTATAAAATACCGTTCGAAAATGTCAACAAAGATTTAACTCGTCGAGTGGTTATAGAACCTACGTGAAGTAAATAGACACATTCATACGTAATAATTCTCTTTTAAATACAGTTTTCTTGTTTTAATTATTTAAATTTTCTAGCAGACATGCTTCGGAAAGTTAATTAATTTTAATGATCCGAAACAACTCGAAATCCCAAGTAAATTATTCATTCCTCATTCTTTAAGAGCTGTCTTAAGTTTTAGTTAACTAATGACTCTCTAAGTAGTCAGAATGCACTTCAGTCAGCGAAAGAATTTAATCCCTCAGTAACGAAGCGAATTCTGTAGTTACTATACAATAAAAAAGTTTCTTTCTCTTCTGAAGTCCAAACATAGTATTATGAGTTATTTTCGAAAAGAATACAGAATTTCTATATAATAACTATTTTTAAAGTAATGTCCGTGACTTGTCATTCATGACTGTTTTATCCATGGCATTCTTTAAAATTTCATTCGTGTGTTCAATATATCTTTAGTTCTTTTTATTGCAGAATAGAATTTGAATGATAATTAAGAACTTTAGACCGAGACTGTATTATTCTACCTGAAACTTATTTATCTATTCATAGATACGAGTATACACAAGAGAAAAATAAATAGTTTATTTAAAGCATCGTTGACAAGGAATTACAGCTTCATGTCCATTATTTATTACTTCTTGTAGAGACATTTAAAGACCTTTGAAGAAGATCTATTCTCTCTAGCTCGGTTTTCTTCCTTCCAGCCAAATTGGCAGTTTAAGCTAAAACACCGTAGCACCACAAAAATACGTCACTACCAATTAATGTATAAATAGTCAACAAACTAGACGAATTAATTGTTACGAATTTTGTGAATAAATAATTTGTATTTGGATGTGTAATACCTTTATCTTACTCTAAATTATATTTAATTTACGTTATAATTGTAATATTCACAAGCAACACCGTCCCTTACGGTATAGTGGGGATTCAATAGGCACTTGGCGAGATCTTGACAATAGAGCCAAATTGGCATCTTAGGTGGCAACCAAGTTGACCTCCAATTTGGTGACTTTGACATCAATGTTGGCGACTTCGGGAACCTCTGGATTCTTCTAGAAATTTGTGGAGAAATCCACTAATTTCACGCTCTACGATGCAAACGGTTATCTTTCTGGAAGCTTCCACCGCGTCTATAAATAGAGCGGTGCTCGCCGAAACAGTCAGTCTTGTTTCAACCAGGGACTAGTGAGTATTGTTTTGACCGTGGTTACCGATTAGCTCGGCTGTGCTTGTGAATAATCTTTTACGTAGGTGTATTTTAGGCAATGATAATCTTGTCTGAGTGCTGTTGAAAGTGTGAAGACTTTCTGAGATTTATTCTGTGAATATTGCTGCTGAATAGTATACTTCAAGAGGATTGGATTTTCGATAATAAATTCTCATCGCTTTTAAAGAACTGTCCTGTACTTTTTGGCTGATTTGCGTAAAATCCTCGAACCCCAATCAACGTTACAATATATAACGGTAGATTATTATGGATAAGAGCAGACGCTTGTGTGGAGGATAGTTCAACATTAATTCGTGCCAGAACCATATTATTGAAACCACTTTTACGGTTTAAGATTAAGGAAGATTTGCATTTTGTCAAAGCCGAGGGGGTTGCATCTCATTTAGATAAGTACAAATTAATTCTTAACTCTTATCTTGTCTATATATCGCGTACCATTTCTAGAGTAAAACTTAATAAAATTAAATTATTTCAATTTCTTTTCTTTTGCACTCATTTTGAATTTGATTCAATGGCTTTTCCGTGCATAGTGCGTTAATATTCTCCCCCAGTAAACCTTAATAATCAGTGAGATCTCCACTTCAACCAACATGAGAAGGAGTTACCGCGATAACCTTAGTAAAATACTATACACTTGATTTTCTGAAGAACTGCACTCTCTGATTTTCCATCATTGATATGCATGTAGGCATTGCAATATCGGACCAAAAGTTCAATACTGGTATTCGGTATTTTTTATATCTTAATACCGGGTACCGGTTTCAATATCGGTAGTAGAAATTTTAGAAAAACAAAGAAAGCACAAGTGTTTCTGTTTTTTATTTGATAGTTTTCTCGGAGGGTGTAAATATCGCAAAAAATAATTTGTATCGTATAAATTATAACAGTATATAAAGAATCACAAAAAAGTAACGAAACATCTAATTTATTTAAATCATAAAAAAAATGTAAATAACTCTTCAGTCTGTGGTACTATTACAAGTTTTTGAAATTTGTATTAAAAAAAATGCATCAATCATACTGTAGTATATGCAAATACAATGTGAATTACAAAGTTTGATATTTCTTGCCCTTCTACCTACTAAAATTTGCATTTTTAGTTCTAATTTACCTAGTACAAAACTCAAGATAAAATGATACTCAAAACGAAGTGCATCATTTTAAAAATATGTACTTTTCACTAGTACTTGATCGAAGGTCAAATGTCTTGGTAATAGTACAATTAATATATTCAGCAGAAATGTACATTGTCGTATATACTCATCCGCTATAGTAGGTAGTGACTCTGACTGCTGCGCCATAGGGCTTGGGTCCGAATCCTGGTGAAGACATGGGTGTTTGTAAATGTATAGCTCCTTCACGGCTCAAGGGGGTACTCTAAATAGTCTTCCAGCCTCCAGTCCTCTCGTGAGGTTGGTGGAAGAGGATAAGAGAGGCCCCTGACAATCCCCCTCCCAGGGTGTTTCCTTTCAACATTTGGTGGAGTCGAGCCAAATCGTGCTCTCATCTGCATGGTGCTCAAAGCTACGACAGGCATAAAT